>CAMTDV010001633.1:15197303-15556945 GCA_947069175.1 Scalesia atractyloides | reverse complement strand
TGAAAAACCGGTATTCATGGGGGCCCACATGATTACGAAGGTGAAGTATGGTGGCATGTAGGGCCTAATGGCGAGCAAAGCCCAAGACATCCTATGGATGTAGTAGATTTATTTTTCTATAATTATTTTATGAACGTTCATTCCTGAATGCGACCCATGATCCCAAAAGCATCCAACTAATACTCTTGACATGTATTCCTTGTAGATGTCTTCTAACCTCACCCATAGGAAGATGAGAGCAGGAAAAGCCCGCGAGCGCATGGCTACCCTAATCGCTCAACAAATGGCTGCCGTAATACCCAACATTGTAATCCAAGTTCAACAAGCACTTACCGCAAATCCTGTCAATCAAGAAAATCAAAACGTTATCAACCCTCCCCCAAATACCACTAAATGCACCTACAAGCATTTCAAATCATGCGACCCTCCAAAATACAAAGGGACTGAAGGCGTCACCGCTCTCCTCCATTGATGTGGGTGGAAGATCAATCAAAATGACGAATATACCCTCACATGTTATGCATGTGAGGGAACTTAACTGAAGAAAATAACGTGGTTAGCTGTAAAGTATTGAACCGCAACAAAAATAAACTTAAAGGCTGTTTTTAGCAACTTTTAAACATTAAGGTTGGAACCTGTAAGTTTGAGGAAACATAAAGGATGTTTTATGCAATTTACTCTTTAATTTTCTTTTGAGCTTAGACGTTGCTTTACCTAACCCAGAGGCTGTCTCAACCAGAGTCACCATCCCCGAGAGCGACAACGTGAGCATCGGTAATTTTTTTTTTGCAATTTGATTTCACACACCCCAGAGGCATTCTACGTCAGAGTCACCATCCCCAACGAAGATTACGTAGGCTTGCGTTACTTTTCTTAGTTTCTAGCTCAATTTATTCACTTTCATTTTTTTTCATGATTAAAAATTCTAACGATTTTGACTTATAACGGTATTCCTTATACTATTATTGGCGGTTTCAACTTCCCATTTTTCCTAGATGAGTAACCACTAGCAAACCGACAGTTAAGTTATATTAAGATCAAAGGAACCTAGAACCAAACCGGGCCTATTCACACATCCCAAACTAGACACAAGCTTGACTATTTCTATCTCATATTATCATTATTTGAACCCAGATAACAACTCATCTTTTCTATCATTTTCCGTTTTATTTTGCAAACTTCTTTATTCAAAAGACATTTTCTCATTTTTTTTCAATTTTTTTGGATTTTTCGCATTCTTTAATTTTTTTTAACAAAGACTCGACTCACTCTACGACTCTTATTTACACCATGTATCCCATCCCCACACTTAAAGATTGCATTGTCAAGTCATTTATGGATATTATTAGGGGAGCCCTGGATCTAGTCTAGGCCCCTGTTCGATCCACAAGGATCAAGATCAAATGAACGCTTATTCTCTTTCTGTTAAGCGAAGATATATTTCTAACCCCTCAGTAACTAATAATCAAGTGAGACACAAATTTTTTAGTTCGTATTTTTCTGGTAAAAATAAAAAAGGAGATAGGATTCCTGATTATTCAGAAATTAATCGAATGACATGTACTGGTCGTTGTAATCTCAGATATCCGGGCATTCTCGACGGGAATTCTGATTTATTGGCAAAGAGGCGAAGAAATAGAGTCATCATCCCACTCAACTCGATTTAAGAAGGCGAGAACCAACTAATACCTGAAAATGCAAAGACGAGACACGACTCTACTAACTACCTAAAAATAAAATAAAAGAATATACTATATACAAAATATACAAGTAAAACGACTTAGCTGAATATATGCGAGACTGTCAATGTGCCAGTAATTCCACATATGCCCTCCACTCCGAACATGCTCGCGACACGCGAACGGAAGCGGTAAAAATAAACACCAAACCTATCAAGAACAATCATAAAAACAAAAGCATAGCATATGATAGAGTCATAATGTCTCAAACATACCATCCAAACTTCCAAGTATCAAACAAATCAACTACCCCAACCCAACCAACCAAATACCAAAGTATCCAAAATTAAGGGTACAAACTGGATTAGATAAAAACATCATAAAAGAAAAATAAAAGATACTAGATTAAACCCCCGCTGCTATCTGCCATCACTCATCACTTTCCTCCTCTTCACTCTCTTATTCCTCTGTCTGCCCATAAACCTGAAATTCCGGTGTAGGGTCCACATATCCACCCTGTCCAGAACTTGAACCACCCTGACCTGAACTACCTGCCTGACCAGGATCGTAATACCCTGGCATCAGAAACTGCGCTAGATCAATAGTAGACTGAAAGAAATCTGGGACCCGCATACTCATATATCGAATGGCTCCATCCTGCCTATCCTGCCGGTAGTCGATCCTACCAAAACCCAATCCATCCTCTCATAAAGCGATGCCAAGTAAGTGGGTCTAGTGGTGACTGTCTCCTAGGATACTGAGGAGCTGGTATCTGCTGACGAGTCCTCTCTGATAACGTGGCGGAATGACTCCATGTAGCGATGCAGCTGTAGCCGACCCTGGAGGTGGTGGGACCTGTGGTCCTTGACTCACGTGGCCCCACTCTGGCGGGTTAGAATAAGTCAGAATACCCGCAGACTGTAGATCTTTAACCTTCATAAATCCTGGTTTCGGCCCCTCTTTCATCTTATCGGCCGGATACCTCTCAAACACACCTAGACTCTCCGCTAACAAAGTAATGTAAGGACCACAATATATCCTCGCACCAGAATCACCCTTCCACGATCTCCTCATCGACCACACGAAAATAGTCGCCAGATTGGCGGGCCTCCCCTCAACCATACATATCAAACAGAATAAACTGACCTGGTTAACCTTGTTATCACCCTGCCCCCTGCCAACTAAAGTAGCCGCTAGAATCTTGTGTATAAACCTCAAAACTGGATCAGTGATGTCACTTGCAACCATGTTGTTTGAGTAAGCAACCCTAGAGATAGTACTCCAAAACCTAGCCAACTCATTCGACCGAACACTGTAATCATGATCTTTCTTGAAAACCCCTGAAGACTCGTAATAAAGTCAACCGTCTGAACCTCCTCTTCCGTATAGAACTGAAGTGCCACAGCAAATTGTGGGATCGTCATCTCATAAGATTTCCTTCCTAAAGCAAAGAATACTGCATCTTTGTTAAAGAAATTCCCTTGTTTGTAATCGAAAGTGGAGTGAAACTCTAGGGTAATTTCTTTGTACTGTCTAGCATCACAATCCAGGACCCTCCTAAACCTCGGTCCTAACAACTGCTCCACCCGGGCTCTTGCCCCAAGCGATCCAACAATCCCATCGATCCTTCTAAACTTAAGCAAATCGACTGAAATCAGAGTATTCAGCCTTTCATATTCCACGAGATTAACTCAAATTGCAAAAATGGACTGTCCACAATTCTTGTACTCTGACCATGTGGGACCCATGGCCTTGTAATCTACCTCCCTGTAGTAGACATACTCTTCGTGCTGAACCTAGGGGTGTGCAAAAAACCGAATTAACCGAACCATAACCAAATTAACCGATAAAACCGAACCGAAAAAACCGAACCAAATAAAAAACCAGTGGGTCAGTTAATGGTTATTTTGAAAACCAAAATTAGTGGGTCGGTTATGGTTATAAATGTTTCCATACCCACCATAACCGAACCGAACCGACATGTAATAAATCTTTTAGGATTTAGAACTTTTCACCATTTTTTAACTATTTGATGTTTTTATTAAAGATTTTTAGTATTTATAGGTTATTTCATATCGTTTTACGGTTTTGGTTGAATGTTTATTTGAATTTATGGAATATATCACATCACTTTATTTGAATATTCAATAATAATCCGTATTAATATGTATTTTTTAATACTTAGTAATATACTAATATATACAAATATGCAATAACAATTTATTTCATGATAACAAAAATTAACATATTTTTAGCAAGGCTAAATACATGATTAACCACCCATAACCGACCCGCTATAACTATCAAAACCGATTAACCATAACTGCCAGAACGCTCGGTTATGGTTATGGTTATCCATTAACCGACATAGCGGTTATGGTTATGGTTTTGGGCTAAAACCAACCCAAACCGACCCATACACACCCCTAGCTGAACTGGCTCAACTGGAACACCTTGAGGGCGAGCTGTTGGCCCTCTTTTCCTGCCCCTCTTACTTAATGAACCTTCACTTGACATCTGCAAAATAATTCAAATTTGACAAAACAAAGCAAAGAAAATCCTTAGTAGTCACAAACTATTTTTGGTTTTTTTTTAGAATTTTAGAAAAGTGGAAAGAACCGTATAGCATTACATTCGCGGTTGAAACCGAAAAATAAGTTGAAAGCAAAAAATCGGGTTACCGTTCACTGTAGGACCGATCCTCGATGCTAAGGAACCTAAATTTGATATCTAACATCCATAATAGCGGAAATATTACGTCGTGTTTACCAATAGACAAGAATTAATCAGTTAATCATTAGTTTTATTTATCAAAAGTCAAGAGTACAAACTGACAGAGCTTCGCCTCCAAAATGCCAAAGTTACAAATGAGAGAGGCTAGCTAGGTATTTATAGACAATCAAGTTCGCCCTTGGGAGACTCAAGTTCGCCGAACTTGCCTTATCAAGTTCGGCCGAACTTGGCTATACATGAAGATTGTGAGCGAACTTGTTACAACTTCACATAAATACTTCATACGACTAGCCTATTCAGCTCTATACTATACAGACTCAATATAAGACTAAGACATAGACATTATGTACCAACAGACTCCCCCTTGGATTTAGTCTTCGTCTTGTATCAGTCTCCGAAACTCTGTCTTCATATAAACGTTAAAGCACACGACTGAAGAAGTTCTTAAACGGCTTCTTTCGTCGCTCTTGCTTAGGATCCGGCATCTGGTCTGTAGGAGGCACTTTGTTCATGTGCTGAAACCTTTTAATACTTGCCTTCCTAGTTCTCTCATGAATAGCTTCAAGACGCTTTTCCTCTTTCAGAAACTCTACTCTTTCTAGATCTCTCACTTTGTTTGCCACATCTTCCCTGAATTAACTTCGTGTGCATAACAAACATTAACAACTTTCTGAAACTGCATCGCTTGTACCTTTTCACGTTCTTCAAAAACAATCTTGTTGAAGAACAAGGTTTTGATGTCTTCTCTGGAGCAGTTAACCAACCACATAGGATCAAGAATCCTGATTGTCCTCCATAACCCCCTCATACCCTGATATCCCAATACTTCAACTCTTTCCTTTGAAATATCCAAGTGTTCTTCAAACTTTAAAACAATAACTGCTTCACAAGTCGATGGATCTATCTGCCACCACTTGAACAATGGATATAAATTTTGCTCAATCGGCATCAGCGACATGTTTCTCATTGCCTTTGGTCGCTTCATTATCAATGTAATGTCTTTTTCACCCGTCTTTTTGTTTGTCTTGATTCTGCGACCAGGAATGAATGGCTTCCAATATCTGAATCCTTTCACCGCTTCAAACTTGATCAATTTCCACAACGATTGATCAATCACTTTCATGTGGTATGTAACATTCACAGTCTGAACCAGCTCTTCCACATCCTAATACGGTAATGTCTTGAAATCAGCAAGGTATTTGAAGTATTGCACTCCAAATTCCCTCTTGATTGCATAAACGTTCAGTTCTTTAAACCAACCCCAACTCAAGATATCCCCCAAAGAAACATCTTTGTCTCTGGTAAAGAATGCTAGAGGACGTCGAAACTTACGTTCGCGAGGCATCTCTTTAAACCAGGACTTCTTCGCTTGAGCAATTTCTTCTTTAGTCATTGGCTTTGGTACTTTTCCTTCATGCAAAGATTCTTCAATCTTTTCTTTCAGCATATCTTCATCGAGTTGCTTGTACATCTCCTCAAATGTAGGAAAACTTTCAGAATTAGGACCGACGTACTCGCAGTTTTGATCTGTCTCATCATTAGAAGACCAATCTTCCACGATCACTCTATTATACTCGTCAGCCTCAAATCTTCTAACATACAGATAATCGTTTGGCTCAAATGTGTTGACATTCAACACATCTTCTTCGAAATCAAACTCTAGATCTGCAGCATCAACTTCAACTAACTTTGCCAGATCTTCCTTTGTATAGTTGTGTATAAACTCGCCTTCCTCCATGTTATGTTCAAGCATTAACAATAAAGGCTTCATGGGTATAGCAGCAACTGGCTTAGCAAATCTATCAACATTCAACAGATCAATCTCATCAGTTGCCCTTTCTGCCCTGACTCCCCCTCAATTTTATCATCCATTCTGTTTGATTCATCATCCATAAGCGAAGAGAAATCAAATTCACTTGAGACTTTGGCTTCAGTGATTCTAATACCAACACCACCCTGATCGTCATCACCATCATCATCGTCGGCTACATTCCAATCCTCATATTCCGAATCATCTTTTTCTTCATCATCTTTATCCTCCTTTCAGCTTCTTCATCATCCTTTTCAGAAGTAACTATAGGATCAGAAGGCTTGACAGATTCGTTAACCTTTGGAATATCGGACTCAGAAGCTTTAATCACATCATCAGACTTCTCTGCAGCTTCAGAGAAAATAGGAGCTTCACCTTCAATCCCTTTTCCTTTGCCATTCGCAGCTAATTCTTTATCTGATCGTTCTTTAGCTTCTTGCTGATCTAGACGATCATATTCTTTGATGAAATCAATCCCCAGAGAGTTAGATAAAACTTTCTGCAATCTGGTGAATCTTCTATCGTTTAGAGCTTGGATTGACTTTAACTCTGTAATTTCTGTCTGCATCTTCTCATTCGCATCTTGCAGACTTTCGATTATTCACGTTCATTCTCTAATACTTTCACTTTGTCATCCAATATTTCCTTTTCAACTGTGCTTTGATTCATTTTATTAATCAACTCAGCTTTCTCCTCCTCATTCTTAGCTACTTTCTCTTCCAAGATTTTCACACGCTTCTCTAAAAGTTCAACATTAGTCTCTGGAAAGAAATCGTTTAGATCTTGCAGACTAATTGGATCACTATGCATATCACCAAATATATTAGGCTCGGAAGATTTTGTGTTGACTTTTGGTAGCAGCTTGTGTGACTTCTTGGAGTAGAACTTTCAAGATTCGAATTCGTTGGAGCAACAAGTGATTGAATAACAGGTACTTCCACAAAACCAGACACTGGAGGTTCTTGTGTAGCTCCTGGCCTTTCAGTTTCCGATGAAACAATCACAGGAGGTTCTTGTGTGACTTCTGGACGTTCAGTTTCACTTGTATCAACAACAGGAGGTTCTTGTGTAGGAGGTTCTGTGTAACTCCTTTCTCCTGTGCGCCAGAAGTTCTTGTGTAACTTCTACGCTTCTCAATGTTCCTTTGTATCTTTTGCTGACTGCCTTTTGAGCTTTCTTTGATTTCCTCTTGCCTTTTGTCTAGGAGACCCTGTAGTCTTTGTCGAAGAAATAGTTGCAGATTTTACATGTTTAGCTTTCTTCTTTGGTATTTCCTCATCTGACTCTTTTTCTTGATTTGGATAAAATTAGCATCCATTTCTTTTTCTTTTTGATGTTGCTGTCTTTTCAGGTTCTTTCATAGGTTCTTCGTCAGATTCATCATCGTGTTCAGATATAGCAGATATAACATCATCTTGTGTTGTTTTCTCAATCTCTTGACTTTCAACAACTACAGCTGCACTAGAACCTGCTTCGCCTTGAACATTCTCAGGTTCATCTTCATCAACGAGCATAGTTTCAATTTTCTTTGCAGCTCGTTTCTTCTTAGGCTTATCAGCTTCTTCCTTTAAGAACCATTCACTTCTAGCTTTCGGCTTGAAGTCTTTAAACCATTCCTTTTCAGCATTAAGCTCGTTCTCATCATCACTTCCGTCTTTCCTCCACTTGTTGTCAGACGGCGCAACATAATTTGGATCTTTAATAGCCCTGAAAACTGGCTTTGCAACAGGAGCTGATGCTTGCTTCTGAAACTTGATTAGCTTCTTCACAGTTTCTCATCAAGATGAACTAGATAAAGTACATCATTCGGATCCCGTGCTATGTTAGTAAATTTCTCATCTATCAGCATTTGCACGAACCTTGGATACAAACAAAGCCTCGAATCCTCCATGTTCTTCAACATGTGTGTAAATACAAGCTTCGAAAAGTTGAACGGCTTTTTCAGAATCAGTGTCGTTGCCATACAGGCCAAATAATCTTGAACATCGTCTAATCCCGCCTTGCGATGACTAAATGTGTGAATAATCGCATGCATGAGAAGCTTGTAGGGGTTAGGCACTTCCCCTTTCTTCAACGTCGGCTTGTTCATGCTCCCCTTATATCCCATTCGAAAGAAACAACCTCTAACCATTTTCTCGTCGAGGAATATTAGATCATCTTTGTTGTCGTTGAATTGCAGAATTCGTCGAATATCATCTTCATTACAGAAATCTTCTTAACCTCATTTCCAACTTGTACTGATGAATTAATCGTTTTCTGATCATCACTAAGCTCCACATTCGTCCAGAAATGGAAAATATGAGATCTGTATGACACTGTGCCTTCCGTGATAGCTCTGTGAATAGGGCTTTCCTCTGAAAACTTTAAGATACTGTCGTATTCCTTTAAAGATGGACAGATCGTCTTGTCGAGCGTAATACACGTGTTGTGGGTCTTAGAAAACTCAATAGAGATTACACGGGCTGGTTCTTGAGCCTGAAAAACAACGCAAAACAATTAGCACGCTTATCGAGAAAAATCACAAATTTTTCTAACACATTCATCAAGTTTGGGCGAACGTGATTATGTGTTAAAACATTCTGGAAATGCAAGTTCGCCGAACATGTATCAATACATGTTCATTTTTTCTTTTAATAAGTTCGGGCGGACTTATATTAACAAAGATCAAAACATCTAAACACGAAGTTCGCTCGAGCATGTTAATCTATCAGGTTTATAAAGACTTTTGATGCAAGTTCGGTCGAACTTGACAACAAGTTCGGCCGAACTTGTCATCTTCTTCATACCAAACCTGTCCAACAATCTCTTGACCATTTTAAACCAATCAAACACATTTTTATGGTCGAATTTAGTTTATTATTATGAATTGACGTTCAATTTTGTTCAACGAATCCTAGATCTATCATTTTTACAGTTCCAGATCTAAATTCATCACATACAGTTCAATTTATGGTTCAAACATCGAAATTATACCTCGGCCATTGTAGTTGGTGTGCCAATCACCAAAAACAATCAACAATCGGGCAGAGTAACGGTACTAAGATGACAAAATCACAAGATCGCTCTAAACTCAATAAGTTCGATCAGAGGATGTGGTTGCAGGTGAATGAGTTCGGCCGAACTTACTTAGGTATTTATACCTAGGCAAGTCCGGGCGAACTTGCAAGCCCACAACAAAAGCCCATTGAAGTTCAGGCGGACTTAGCTTTTAAAACAACACAGCCATTACTTAGCAAGTTCGGTTGAACTTGCTGTTTTGATAAACATGATTCTGGTTAGCAAGTTCGGCCGAACTTGCCAAACCACAACATTAAACTTTTTCCAATTTTACATTTTAACCTCTGAACTTTCCAACTTTTACCAGTTATGAAAATCCACTCAGTTGACCAAGTCCAAGCTAATGACCTCGGTTAACTGATCTGTCTGCTGAGTCCAAGTTAATGACCGGTTTGACCCGTTACAACAAACTGTTGATACTTTCAAAATCAAAGTTTCAAATTAATGAACTTTTTATCGTTTTGGCTTTTAAGATTTAACAGATTAGCTCCCAGCCTGTTGTCAAAGAGATTCCCACCAGTTCTAGTATCTTACCAGACTTCGAAGACCCGTTCTCCAACATTGGTTTGCTGAAAACAATGTAGAAATAAAATCTTTTTGATTTTTTTGTAAGTCTATGCTATAACATATGAAAATCTTTTTGGTTTTAATCTGTAAAGCTGATAAACTCTGTACAGGACAATGTAAACTATGTACAAACATATTTTTGTGAAATCGTGTCTAAATGATCATATCAGATAATTGAGACATATCACCAGTACCGTTGACCTTTAGATGACTTTAAGCTTTAACTCGTTTACCTAGATTGTCGATATGTTTGTCCACTTAAACTTTACCACATTTCTCAACTATTTCAAGATATGTCTAAGGTATGAATTATGAAACTTGACTTATTACGGTTCCCACTTCTGAATATACTCCCGTATCAAGATTCCCTAGATTTCATCTTACAGTGAATATAGCGTAATTGATATTTGTATTAGGATAATGCGAGACCTTGAGAGCTCAGGTTAGTACTACCGTACTGACAAAGAGATGAAGGCTCGTCTTTAAGGTGTGTTCCACTTAAGGAATCTTTTTAGCATCGCAAATGAATTTAGATCTTCCGATACTTTTCAAGTTTGCATGCAGTTTGGGGTTTATAGCGAAAGTATTATAGAAGTTATAGGCTATTGCTTCCGCAAAATCAGAAGAACTTGTATAGTACCACAGATATCAACTATCTATAAAGACCTCGTATCTCAGAATCAGGCAATCTCTCAAACGAAATTTCGGAGTACTAAGTCCATATATCCAAGATGTGTTAATCCACATGATTAAGCAGTTGCTAAATTTAGTTTATATCTCGAAAACAGTTTACTGAACGTGTTAAGTCTATCGACACATCCACAGTAAGACTCGTTTATCACTTTTAAACTTTTCATTTCTTTAGCGTACTGTGATAGTCCACTGATGTACTATCATTTCCTTTTTTGTGACATCGAATTCTTTTTGTCTTTTTCAATGTTTTTTGTACATTTTTGAAAATTTTCATATGTTTTTGTATTTTTCCAAATATTTCTCCCCCTAAAATCAAAAACATATATTTTTTTTTTGAATTTTAGATTTTTAAGAAATACTAAAGAAGAAAGATATTTACAAACCATACAAACCAATGCGGATTACGTGAATTCGTCATCCGATCCGTATTCAACCTCAGCTTCCGCACCTGTAAGCAAATTTTTAATACCGTTAAGTCGCATTAGATATTTAAATCTTGTTAATGGAAATTGATTTGGTATAAAAATCAGCCCTTTGTTCGTCGGTGTGGATTTTTTCTATTTGAACCAATTTCGTTTTCGTAACAATCACGAATGAAATGGTAATGAATTTCAATGTGTTTTGTACGTGAGTGATGAATCGGATTTTTAGTTATATCGATGGCTGCTTTTTTATCTACAAATAAAGGCGTGTCAAGAAACTGAAGACCATAATCCTTCATCTGTTGCTGAATCCAGAGGATTTGAGAGCAACAACTGGAAGCAGAAATGTATTTCGCTTCATAGGTTGAGAGAGAGACCGTGTTCTGTTTCTTACACTGCCACGTTACCAAACGTGTGCCAAAGAACTGACATCCTGCAGTTGTAGATTTCGAGTTCAGTTTGTCCACTCCGAAGTCTGAGTCAGCGTATCAGTGAGATCAAAATTGTCGTTCTTGGGGTACCACAGGCCGGTGCTTGGGCACCTTTCAAGTAACGAAGATTCGCTTGACTATCTGCAAGTGTGACATTCGAGGACTTGACTGATATCTCGCACATAAGCATGTAGGATACATGATGTCCGGACGCGATGCCGTTAGATACATCAATGAACCTATCATTGATCGATACAGTGTTTCATCAACTTTCGTTCCCGTCTCGTCTACGCAAATCCCATGGTTCAGTGCCAGCGGTGTCGAAAGCGGCTTCGAAGAATCCATTTCAAACTTTTTGAGAATGTTGTGAACATACTTAGTCTGATGAATGAATATCCTGTCTGGAACGATCCACTTGATGACCTAAGAAGAACTTCATTTCGCCCATCAGGACATCTCAAATTTCTTCTTCATGATTTTTTCGAACTCTTTGCACAGACTTCATCCGTAGAACCGAAAATGATGCCGTCCACATAGATTTGTACTATTATCAGATGTGATCCAACTTCTCTGGTAAACAAAGTGTTGTCCACTGTGCCTCGTGTAAAACCATTTCCTACGAGATGTTGCGATAACGTCTCGTACCAAGTTCTCGGGGCTTGGTGTAAACCGTACAAGGCTTTATCCAGGAGATATGCTTTGTTCTTGTTCAGTGGATCGACAAACCCCGGTGGTTGGCCGACATACACTTGTTCACGAAGTTTACCGTAGATAAATGCAGATTTTACATCCAACTGGTACACCTTAAATCCTTTCCAAGCTGCGAACGCTAGGAAAATGCGGATAGATTCTAATCGCGCAACCGGTGCGTATACCTCCGTATAATCTAACCTTCCTGCTGGTGGAATCCCTTGACAACCAGCCGAGCTTTGTTTCTTACTATAACCCCGGATCGTCTCTTTTACACTTGAAGACCCACTTTGTATCAATAGCTTTCTGCTTCGGTGGCAAGTCTTACAAGCTTCCAAACACCCAACTTCTCGAACTGTAAAAGTTCTTCTTGCATTTTATCACCCAATTGTCGTCTGCCAGAGCTCATTAACTGTCTTTGGCTCTATTTGAGAAATGAAACATGAGTAGTAGCAGTAATTCTGTGTTGGTGCAACTCGGGTGTAGAAGCAACTAAGTGCTTTGTTGATTTGGTTTCGTGTACGCTCACCAGTTTGTAGTTCTCCTATAATATTCGTTGAAGGATGGTACGAATATGATCGCGACATTTCTTCTGTTGGAACATCAACTGAGCTTTGCTGATTTGAAACAATCAGATCATTGTTCACATCAACATTAGGAGTACTTGTTGAAGCTTCGTTCTGATTTCTCGGACTAGCAGATTGATTCAACAGGTTAGATATCTGTTCAACTTCTTCATCCGATGAAGTTTCATCATCAGCATCAAATGTCGGTGCTTCATCTGAATCAGAATTCTGATTCTGAGACGTACTGGGCATTGTTGTGTTTTCTGGTTCATTAGAAGCATTCATTAGAGGTGTAGTAGGTGTTACTTCTGTTTCAGAAGTATTTTCAACTTGAACACTACTGCTATTGCTTGGACATGCTCCAGAAGATGAAGAATCCAACATAGGTTGATTAACCACAATTGGTCTAATGATTTGTTCTTGATTCGCTGACTGGTGAAGATAGTATAACGCTGCAACTTCTTCGTCAGACGGTTCTTCCGGCAAGTCAAATGACTTCCAAAGGTCTTGATAGTTAAACAGCCACGCATCACCTCTTGTTTGAATAGGATCTGTATAGTTGAAACAATCTACGTGTTGTGCTTCAATAACCTTTCTCAACGAGGAACATATACTCTTCTTAACGGACTCGCATATCCGACAAAGAAACCCTCAAGAGATTTAGCTCCGAATTTGCCATCTTGATCGATTACAGTGCATGGCGCACCAAATGGTTCTAAGAATTTCAAATTTGGCTTCCGTCGGTTTATCATCTCGAAACATGTTTTCTTTGTTGGTTTGACAGTGAGAACTCTGTTTAGTGTGTAGCAAACCGCAGCAACCGCTTCACTCCAGAAGCTAATTGGAAGTTTAGAATCTGCAAGCATGGTTCTCGCAGTTTCAATCAAAGTTCTGTTTTTCCGTTCAGCTACTCCGTTTTGCTGTGGAGTATAGGGAGCACTAAACTCGTGCAGAATCCCTTTTGCGTTGCAGAATTCCTTCATTTTGTTATTCTTTAAACTCTGTGCTGTTGTCACTTCTAATGCACCTGACTGGCAGATGATAAAGGTTCTCGAGTTTGTTGAATAGAATAACCAAGTTCTCGAACGTTTCGTCTTTTGATTCCTGAAAGAATACCCAAGAATATCTCGAATAGTCATCTGTCACGACCAAGCAATATAAGTCTCCTGAGATGCTTCGAACATTTACAGGACCAAATAAATCCATGTGGAGACGTTCTAATGGCAACTTGATTGAGTTTAGAATTTTCTTCGAATGAGATTTCTTGATCTGCTTTCCCTTTTTACATTCTAAGCAGTGATCAGACATATGAAAGCTCTGAAGATTTACACCGTCTACAAGATCATTATGAACCAAGTAATTCATTTTTTGCAAATGAATATGCCCCATCTTACGATGCCAAAGAATAGAATCCTTTTCAGTAGCCTTTGTCACAAAACATTGTGCTGATTTTGATGAAGTGGTAGCGACGCCCATATCAAGAACATATAAATCATTCTCACGTGGTGCTCGCACCAGAATCCACTCATCTGGTATTTTGAATCCCGGCTTCAAGATAATACACTCTTTGTCGTTGAAATGCACCGTGAACTTCTTGTCACAAATCTGCGATATGCTCAGAAGATTATTTTCCAACTCTGCAATAAAATTCATGCGATTGAATGAAATGATGCCATTGGAGAGTTTCCCTCGGCGACCATCCTTCCACCCTGGTTACCCGCAAATCCAACATATCCACCATTGATAGCTTTTATGTCGAATAGCAATGCTTTCATTCCCGTCATATGCCTGGACGCTCCACTATCCAAAATCCACTTAGAAAGTACGGATCTCTGGAGCCCCTGCACATTTCAGCAATCTATTTAAAAAGCGAGACCCAAGCCTTTTTGGTCTTGGGTTGAATTGGATAACCATCGTCAAAATCAAAGTCACACTCATCAGCATAATCGAATCCACACTCATCTGCATAATCAAATTCATATTCATCATATGGATTTTCTATGATGTTTATGTTTAAAACTTTACTGTCTTTTTATCTTTTGAATTGTTACCACTTGTAGTTTTGACATTTTCAGATGTGGTTCCAATTATGATTTCAGATTTTGATTCTTTCATGTTATCACTAGTCTTAACAAGCTCAGACTTAGTGATCTTAGATGTTGTTGACCATTTCTTTGCAATCCAGGCTTGAGATTTTATGTTAGCCTTCTTGATGTAAAATGTTTTCATTGGCCTTTGAAGTTTCACCTTTTTCAAAAATTGAATTTTCAAACTTAGGTTTGACTTCAGCTTTTGATTCATTTCTTTTCAAAATCTTTACAGGTTTTTCAAACACTGGTTGCTTCGGTTTCACAACATTTGAACTTTCTTTCCTTCGAAGATAAGCTGGCTTTGATTTCGGACAGTAACGTGCAATATGACCAATTTCGTTGCACTTGAAACAAGTCCGAGAATCATGTGGATGTCCTTTTGTGGGTTTTACACCACTTGTTTTGGCACCACTTGTAATTTTGGCTTTATCTCGAAGTTCTTTCTATTTCTTGAACTCATCTTTTGATTGTTTCCCGATCAAACTTTCCTCATGAACCATGTTCATCCCATATACAAAATTTATGTTTTTATTTTTGTATTCATGAAATGGTGACGTTTTCTTTTTAGGTTCACCTGATTCCTCTAATCCCAACCCAGCTCTCTGGTTTTCCGGATGATCACCACCATTCCTTCGGTAGTTATTTCTTTTAGACTTGAATAGAATTTCTTTTCATTGATCTCCAGATCATCTGATGTGACTTCCACGAGTTTAAAGAATTTGTCTAACAATTCTTCCTTCACGTTCTGAATCGGAAAACTGTCATCAAAGTATAATCAATCAGATTCCTTAATCTTGTACATGACAACATTAGGATCATCACATAGATCATTCTCCGATGTTGTATCGTCATCTTCGGACTGTGAATCAGAATTCTTTGAGCTCGAGTCGGCACTTTTAAAGCTGCCTTCATCAGAATCGTCAAAACATTTTCAACAACCTTTTTAACCACCACATTGTCATCATCTGTTTTAGTAAAGATTACATCAATGTTCTCTGGCAACTCAGTTTTCTTTTCAGATAACAACTCAATATTGAGTGCCTTATCCATCCCATCAGCGGATTTGCGACATACTTCTCGCATAGAGGTGGAGGAACATTGCTGTATTCTTTACCAATTTTCTTTTTGGGTTTCTCTTCCGATGGAATTTTTGGAAGGATGTGATCAATGACATATGCGTTACAGGTGTAACTTCTTAAAAGTTGTTGAACATGCTCTATTTCAATTTTCATGTCCTTAAGTTGTTGCTTAGTTTCAGCAATGGTGTTAATATAGATATTAATCGCTTTTTGCTTATCCATTACTGTTCCTTTCAACATCCTTATTGTATCATGTTGTTCGATATTACTTCTATCAAGCCTTCCATAATCATTTTTCATTTTATTATACGCTTCCTTCATTGTGCGATAATCGTATTTCAAAAGTTCATTATGCACATGTTTTCAGCGATGATCTTTGATTTTTTGGCACATTCAGAACATGGTTCGGTACATTTTGTACAAGGTTTTTCAACCTCTACAACTTGTACTTTGACAACTTCATTATCTCTGGATCTACCTTGGTTAGATTTGCCATTAAAGCTTTGTCAGCAATGTCCTTGAGGTTTTCGGCATTCACTTCTTGAGTAACATCAATGATTACTTCATCAGTTGATTTCTTCTCGGGAACTTGTTCCTGAGAACTTCCATTAAAATGACCTGCAAAATTATCACAAGAATTAGGAGATAAAATTCCTTGCTTCTGTATGTGGATATACTCCTCTTCTTCTCGTTGTTGTTGCATACATTGTTCAGCAGAATATTCTCCAAAGCCGCTGCTTCTTCTGCAGAAGTATTTTCAACAATTTCAGCCATTAATGCAACTCCAGTTTTTTTACCGATATAAGAATTCCAGTCGAAACCGTCATCTTCGTTTGATGCAACCATAGCCTTTTCAGTGTTGCTGCTATTCGGTTTCTCTTGGATTTCAACCTCAGTCTTCGGGAAAGGCTTGTATTGAAGTGACTTCTTGTAATACTCGTTGCCTCCTCCGAATGGACTTTGATTTCCCGTTGCTTTAGGATTTTTACACTCTCTCTTAAAATGTCCCTTTTGGCGACATCTGAAACGTCACTTTCGTCTTGTCAAAACCTAGTTTGTTGCTTGAGTTTCCGATATCTCGGCCAGTGAGAGCAACGAACTTTGTGACCCTTCGAATGATAGATGCTAAACACCACTTGATATCCCTCAACTCGAGTTCTTCTTCATCCACTTGGTCATAATCTTCTGCTGTCATTTAAGATTTCCAATTTTAAGGCTACAAGACTTTCGTATGACTCCAGAACAGTGGCAAGAAGCGACATATGTTGTTTAGCGACTTGTTCCGAAACAACATTGTTCAAATTAACTGCGATGTTGCACTTGTATACATTCGAATCAGAATTTGTTTGTTGATTCTGATTTGCTTGATTTTGATAAGATGAATTTGAACCAGTACTTGAGAAAGAAGACTGTGGACTTTGATCATATTGAGGATATGACTGATTCTGATTCTGCTGTGAATTATTCAAAGAATTCACACTTGCGTTGAATGCTGTCTGAATCTTTGGACTTGAAATGTTATCTTGCATTCCACTCTTGTATTACAAACCAACGTCTTAAACAACATTAGCATTCTTTGACTTTGCAATCTTCAAGAGTTCCATTTCATGACCTTCGAGTTTATCGATAAATGTTGACAGCTTGAAGAATTCCCATTTATCGCTTTCCTTCAGAACCATTAGATAAGTAGTCCATTCTCCATCTGGTAGAGGGTCAGCAAGCTTGTCGATGTACTCTTGTTCTGTCTTCTCAAGACCGTGTCTTCGCATTTGGACTTTAAGATGACAGAAGCGTTCAATCATCTGCTTCATGGTTTCACCCTTCAGCATGTTGAAGATATCGAACTCTTTCATAATGAGCGCCTTCTTGCTCTTGATCATCTCCGCGCTTCCTTGATACTTCTTTTGAAGTGAGAGCCAGAGATCTCTTGCAGTTGTGTATTCCGGTAGCAAAACGAGAATATCTTCTTTGACGGATTGTTGGATAAGAGTGATCATCTTCTTTTCAGCAATATATTCGTCTTTCTGTACATTCGTGTAGTTGTACTTTTCCAGAACTTGCTGATGTTCATCCACCGAAACAGTGTAACCTCTTTCTATCGACACCCAGCCTGCAAAGTGCATGGCTTGAACCCAATATGTAAATTTCTATTTCCATGCTTCATATTCGTCCATGCTCATTAGCTTGGGCGGTTTAACAGTCGTGCCCATTTCGTTATCAAGATTGACTTGATGGATCACGTTGGCATTTGACGAACTAGCTCCGGACATGAAAGCTCTTTGAATATCATCCATCGTGAATAACGAGACGTGTACACTGAAAATACTCAAAAACTTTTGAAAATATTAGTACAACTACAAGTTCGGTCGAACTTGTAGTAGAAATGAAGAATTCTCAGTTTTGATCACAAGTTCAGTCGAACTTGTGATTTTTGTTTTGAAAAAATTTCCTTTTAACAACCTCGGTCGAACTTGTTGATGATTTTGTAAAGATTTTGTAAGTTCGAGCGAGCTTAGCAAATGACTTTGTTGAGAAACTAGCAAGTTCGGGCGAACTTAACTAAAAATCTTTGAAATTTATCAAGTTCGGTCGAATCTTGACAAAAATTCAATAAAATTCTAGCAACTTCGAGCGAACTTAACCAAAATTCCTCAAAATTCACTCAAGTTTGAGCGAACTTGGCAAAAATTTTCTTGAAAACACCTCAAGTTCAGCGAACTTGGTAAAATAATCACTGAAAAAGTGAGTTTTTAGCACAAGTTCGGCCGAACTTGGCTAACAAGTTGATGAATAATGTTTTGGAAAACATGGTTTTTTCAAAATTTTGACATCAATTCGATTGATTTTGGTCTCCAATCTTTCAAGAGTTTATCTTTGTTGTATTTTACATGATATATTCAAAATTGAAAAGATTTTGACCGTGAATTCTTCATTTTTGATAAAAAAAGTTAAGAAAAATAGAAGAATGGAGATGAAATAGAAGTGTTCTTGTCTTGATACTATCAAATCAGGCTGTTCTAGCTCTGATACCACTTGTAGGACCGATCCTCAATGCTAAGGAACGTAAATTTGATATCTAACGTCCATAATATCGGAAATATTACGTCGTGTTTACCAATAGACAAAATTAATCAGTTAATCATCAGTTTTATTGATCAAACTTCAAGAGTACAAACTAACAGAGCTTCGCCTCCAAAATGCCAAAGTTACAAATGAGAGAGGCTAGCTAGGTATTTATAGACAATCAAGTTCGCCCTTGGGAGACTCAAGTTCGGCCGAACTTGCCTTAGAAGTTCGGCCGAACTTGGCTATACATGAAGATTATGAGCGAACTTGTTACAACTTTACATAAATACTTCATACGACTAGCCTATTTAGCTCTATACTATACAGACTCGATATAAAACTAAGACATAGACATTATGTACCAACATTCACAAAAGCATAAGTTATAAACAACCTCGCCCGAATGGAGAATGAGTACGGGCGAAGTGTTTTGTACTTGTACGTGCACATAAGTAAACCCAAGACCAACTAGAACTAAGACTACTAGACTCAAGATATACGACTCAATGTACACTACCCCCTTCCGGCACTTTAATTGTCCTCAATTAATTCTCAAGTCCCAGTCCTCGAGAGGAGTTTCCTCCTTCTCGTGTTATTGATCGGGCCACCTAAGTAATGCTTCAACCTATGGCCATTTACCTTCCATATGCAACCGTCAGCCTCATTGAATAACTCAACCGCACCATGCGGAAACATTTCCCTCACAATATACGGCCCCGTCCACTTGGACTTCAACTTCCCGGGAAACAATTTAAACCGTGAATTGTAAAGAAGCACTTTATCTCCGGCCTTAAACTCCTTCAACCTTCGATCATTTAAAGCTTTAGATTTCTCCTTAATACTCCATGATCGCTCATATGCCGCATCCCTTAACGCTTCCAACTCATGGATTTGAAAATACCTTCTCCTAGCCGCTTCGGTCATATCTAGATTTGTGGTCTTAAGAGCCTAAAGAGCCCTATGTTCATGGCAAGCTTTGCCATATACGATCATAAACGGTGTAGTCCCTAAAGGTGTCTTGTAGACGGTACGAAACGCCCACAAAGCATCATCAAGCTTATCGAACCAATCTTTCCTAGACTTCCTACAGTGTTTTCTAAGATTCTCTTCACTCCCCTATTCGCATTTTCTACTTGACCACTCGTTTGTGGATGATAAGCGGTGGAAAACGGTGGGTCACTCCATAATGCTCCAATGCCTTTTCCATCACAGCATTACAAAAGTGCAAACCTCGGTCACTTATAAGGGCTTTGGGTGTACCAAATCGCGTAACAACTTCTTCAAGAATCTAACCACCACCCGGGCATCATTTGTAGGTAAAGCTTGAGCTTCCACCTACTTAGAGACGTAATCGATTGCCACAAGGATGTACCGATTCCCACTAGATAGGGGAAAAGGTCCCATGAAGTCGATACCCCATACGTCGAAGACTTCGAGTACTTGAATGGGATTTTGGGGCATCTCATTCTTGGATGAGATATTGCCGGTACGTTGGCAAGCGTCACACTTCTTAACAAACTCAATCACATCCTCTACTACCATGGGCCAAAAAAAACCACAATAAAAAACCTTTTGTGCGGTAGTGTTCGCACCATGATGACCACCGGTTAAACCCTCGTGCACATGCCTAAGGATGTCTATAACTTCCTGCCTAGCTACACACCTTCTAAGAATGTGGTCTCCTCCTATTTTAAAAAGGAATGGATCATCCCATATATACTTCCTCGCATCCCTAAACAACTTTTTCTTTTGTTGGGCATTCATATCCCCCATGACATACCCATTAGCCAAATAATTCGCTATATCACTAAACCAAGGCAACCCATCTTTCTCGACCTCTACAAAATCTATGGACTCGTGAGGGAATCTATCTCCTATCGCCTCCTCACGAATCTCCTCTCTATTCGGATCCTCTAACCGCGACAAGTGATCGGCGGCTAAATTCTCGGCCCCTGTTGGGTCTAAAACGTGTAGTCTAATGTTATCAACGAATCAAGTCAACAAAGTCAACGCAAAGAAGTCAAAGTCAACACGCAAGTCGAAACGAGAAGATTGAAGAAAGATATGGCGTGTGGAAGATCGATTCAAAATCAAAATCAGATTTTTGGCTCGATTTGATCCTACAATTTGGTATCCGAGCTTGGTACTTGAATTTAGGATTCAACAATCTTCAAATTCATCCTAAAAAATCTAATTTTATTTGAAAAGTTTTGAAGTTTTTAGAGTTTTTGATTTTATTCACTTTTTCTTCAAAATCTTAATTTTAAAAGGTTTAAATTATTTGTTGCTGATTGAAAGGTGAGTCTAGTGTGATTAGAAAGATTCAGAGTGATTTTTGTATCATTTAGAGAGGTTTCGGTTTACAACAGATAGTTTTCGAAGTTTTCTTGGATCTGGGCGTTTTTATCGAAAAATTCAGCGTTTTTATCTTCCGGTGAAAATTTTCCAGTTTGCATTTTTCCGGCGAGTTTAATTTTTCCGGCGAGTTAAATCTTGAACGAGAGTTCAAGTGGCCCGGCGTATTTGGTAAATACGCCGGTAAGTTAAATTTTTTCCGGCATCGTTATGCCGACGGTTTGAATCAGGTCAGCGTATTTAAGTGATTAGAGAAAGGAGTAGAAATAAAAACTGAATTTATGTTAGTTTTTGTCGTTTTCCACAAACATCACCAGTCACCACTGTAAACTGCCCATCTCCGACGTTTATCTCTATCACTAAACACCACAACCAGATATCACCATCTCCGACCCACCACCATCAAACCCGTCACAACCATACGAACCTACAACCATCAACCATCACAGAACCAGCCGCTAACATCTATAGCTGAAGAACACCGGCAACCACCGTCTCTCACTTTCAAACCACCGACCATTCCCACCATTAGCAACCACAACATTGTATGCCATACCTCACCACTTTTGAGTTTAACAAAAAAAAAATGGGGAAGAACTGTTGTTGTCTTTGTTAGATCGTAGAGAGAAAATAGAAACAAAAAAAAGTAAGGGTTTGTTGTTTGTTCTTTCAACCATCGCTGCTCACCCCATTGTCTAAACCCACCACCATTTCACAAGCTAGAGAGAGTCACATGGCGGCTGGTGTTATGTTTTGATAAGCAGGGTTGTGTGTGGAATATAATCTTAGAGAGAGAAAGGACACAGCGGCGGACATCATTTGAATATATTAGGGTTTCTCTGTTTTGTCTCATTACAGAAATAAAAGAACTGTGGTGTGAAGGGGCTTTTCAGTTTTAAAGAAATAGGGCTCGTTTAAATTGACCAGATTGCTATCATTTGATTGGGCCATCATCACATAAGATTATTTTTAGTTGGGCTGCCTATTATTATTATTATTTTTCTGCCAAAAATATATACATAATAACTAAAGAAATATATATAGGTTTCTAAAAAGAATGAGTAAAATTAAGAAAGTTTGAAAGTGAAACTTGATTCATTTTTACGATTTTTTTTTAATTGAGCAACTTTTGTGATTTAAATTTAACTAGGATTGTTTGAGCTGCTAATTCTGTTAGAATTCTAAACGTGCTAGGTCTTAATAAAAAAAATTATTTGTGGGCCTAGAATTTTGATTAGTTTTCGGTCGGGAGCTTTAAGTTTAGTTGGGCCAAATGCCACTAAAATTTGGAGTTGATAGAGGGACATTCACAAAGTAATTTGAATCGGGTTTCGAGTTTACAAACATTTTTTTCTGATCTAAAAAAAATGTTTCTAAATCAGTTAACCCGCATTGCACAAGTTGAACTTGAAACCAACATTGGAACCCATGATCTTGTTCAGAAAGAATATGACATGTTTGGAAGTATTCACGGAGAAAGTCTGTCAGATCACGTCAGCCGTTTTCTGAATGTGTTAACAAAAATGAAGAAAGTTGGTAATCCCGTTGCCAACTATGCTTCAGTCAAGAAGCTTTTGGACTCTCTTCCAAAAGAATGGAGCTTACAATTTATGATGTTCAAAAGACACTTCTTATGCAGTACAACTCCAGTCACTCTCTCAGATCTGATCAACACACTAAAGGCCCTTGAAATGGACGTGCTTAAAAAAGAAATGAATCAGGTCATATACTCTCAGAAACCTGTTCAATCTACTGCTGCCGGTACTGCTCCCAAGAACATGGCATTCTTTGGCCCCATAACCCCCAGTGGTTCAAACTCCCAGGTTGCTGGTACATCATACTTTAATGCTTCCGCAAACTCTGCAAAGGTTCCACAGTCTAATGAGAAAACTGTTGTGGTCGGTGATGCTCAAGCTATGAAGGAGGAAGAAGGTAGCAGGGCAAAAAGTGGAATGATAAAAGAAAATATTCCTGAAGAAGCAATGAAAGTCGAGTCCGCCAAAGAAAATGAGGAAAAGGAATTGGTAAACAACATTCCCTATGAATTCAAAGCCAAATTGTGCTCAAAACCGTGTATGAACGTCGTGGCTCATTACAAATCGATCAACCGTGACCTTATTAGAGAAAAAGAAAAAGTCTTACGAGTAAATAAAGAAATGAAACTGAACGAAACTGCGTATCAGAGAAAGTTGAACTCAACTTTAACTGAAGTGCAATCTTTAAAGGAGTTGTTTTTTAAGAAAGATTTTATTATAAACGATCAAGCTAAACGGCTAGAAAATTCTGAAATCAAAAACACTAAACTGCAACTCATCATTGATAAATGGAACGTAAGTAAAAAGGCATTGGTTGATATTGAGAATAGCCAACGACCGACGTACGTAAAGGACGACATTGGGTACAAAGACAAGCTGGAAATGAAAGAAGAATTTTTCCTCCGCCACACAACAAGAACTATGTACCCATGCCGACTCCTCATCCAGAAAATGATTTAATTGACAAAAATGATTTAATCGCTCAAAGTGTTAATTGCGAAAATGATAAAATTACTAATGTTTCTGAAAGCAATGCAGATGTGACTGAGCATGAGGAGGTTGTGTGCAATGAGGATAGTGGTGGCACAAAAATAGGAATAGGGTATTCAGGCGACAGTTATACCACGGTTAACTAGTTCGCCTGGAACTGTGGTAAAACAAACGATACTTATATTTGGGATGACTGTAACAGGCATGCGCCTAAATCGATGACCCGCAACCATGATATGTACTGGTTGAATACATGGATTTGAAATATGCTTTTTGTGATAAAAATGTTATGCTTGAATCCCCTGTGTTTGTTCCAGAATTGAAGCAAAACAGATTCGAAAAGTTCCTTACATAGGAAATTCCCGAGTTTGTTCCATCATATACAGGTACATCAGAGTCTGATAAGGAATCAAATCAAGTCAGCAGCATTGAAAACTCGAACACAACATCTTCAGAAAGCAGTGAGGAAAGCTCAAGTGAGAATCAAGAATCTGTTTCCTCATCAGACAGTGAGAACGATGAAAATTGCATAAAAGATGAGAGCCGTCTTGACAAGAAATGAAAGAAAATCAAGAATTCAAGCTTCACAGCATCATCAGATAACACATCATGCAGCAATAATTCTCAAAGCGAGTCAGATTTTCAGTCTTACCGAGAACGGGAAAACTCAAATGACTCGGAAACTTCAGTAACCGATGCTGGTAAAAAGGTTGAAAACCTTGAACCTTCGGGTGATCAAGAACCAACAACCCCACATGACTCTGCAAGTCTAGTAAATCAAGATCCATTGGAAGAAGACATCCATATTGAATTATTGATGATTGCCCGAGTTCAGATGATGAATCAAAGACATATGAAAGTCTTGGGGAGTCAAAGACCAAAAGATTATCTGAAATTGTCAAACCTCACATTTGTCAACATACTGAGTTAAGCTCAAAGCAATCCCCATCCCTAGTTACATCACACGGAACTGCAAATTCTCAAAAGCCATTCAAGGCTTGTTTTAGGTGTGGAAAAGAAGGTCATGTGCTCAAGCAATGCTCAGAGCGACACGATCCAGACGGTAAAGGCAACCAGTATTGCTACTCTGGATCAGAAGGGTAAAAATCACACATCTTTGAAAGGTCGGATGGAAAACTCTCCATTCCGATCATATTATGAAGCCGGTTTCACATGAGTCAAAGATGAAAAGGACCAACGCATCAAAAACTCAATCTTTTCCTTCGGGTCTTAAACATAAAATTATTGCAAACTTTAAGTCTTTTACAAACAAAATTTTTAAACCAACACAGGTTTGGCGAGTCAAACCAAAGGTTGTAAAAGAAATCAATGAGGGTAAAGATTTGGCATATCGGGAGGTTTCTTATTTTGATGAAAGGGGACAACCCAAGACTACGATGGCTTGGGTTCCACTGTCTAACTGAATTGCTTATAAGTGTAGGAATATCCAAGGAGGACTGTTAGTAACACCGGTTATTATCAGTGGTTGTTTCAGATACAACGTTAAAGAGGAAAATCAAAGGTTTAGTTATGGTATCTAACATGGTTGCGCAATCAGCACTGCTGTGACACACTCATTTTCGTGTGTGCCTGGTGTGGAAGACTTTATTTTGTAAATACATGTTTTATAATTTTTCATTTTTCAGTAAGTCATACAAAAATAAGATTTTGGGTTGAGTATCAAAATACTTTCTAGACCATGAGATGTAATTATTGCAAAATAATCATGATCTTATATGAGAAATGATAGGAACTAACTTGATTATGTCTTCACATGAATAGGATCTGATGGAAGATGCGGCTCCAAGTTAACGATTTGTCGGTAGATTCAACATTTCAGACAAGTAAACTGCATCTTGGTGATAAAGATAAAGATTGTATGATAATGTGGATACCCACCTTGTTGTAGGATGGCACAAACCGATTATGTCCAAAAGGGATTGCGAGATTAATGTTAGGCGTTCAAAAGACACACAATGTTGTGCATATATTGTATTTATTGAAAAGACACCAATGTGTGCAACCAAAAGACACCAATGTGTGCAACCAAAAAAGAGCAAAAAGACACGCAATGTTAATGTTGTGCAATAGGAATAAAAGATATGCCAAAGCGCGTACATATATTAAGTAAATATTTTATTAGCTATGCTATCTAATCGGATAATCATCTTCTCTGCTTATGGAAACATAGACCTGAAGCTCTCATCATCTGATTTAAGGTGATCATCTCCTCTGCTTATGGAAACATAGACCTGGAGCTCTCATCACCTAGTAGATACTATTTCTAAGTTGTTAAGGTATGCATCTCAAAAGACAAAGAGGACAGAAAAGTTTAACCCGAACATGTGTGGGGTCCACCAGCTTCATCCTAAATATAGCCAAAACATGATAATTAATCACCGATATGTCAAAAGAATGGTGCATGGATTTAAACAGACAAACATACCAGCAATCGTTCTTGAGTCGTAGCTATCCTAAAGAAAGTTGAAGTGTGACTAGGCTTTTCAAGTTGGTATGATCTCGTATTAGATCAGCTCTATATCTCAAATGTTGAAAGTTAAAAAATTAAAAAAAAATTAAAATTAAAAAAAATTAATAAAAATATTTATTAAAAAAATATCCTAATAAAAAAATTAAAATTATTATGATTTGTGTACAATTGTTTTTCTAAGTCTTCCATATCACATCAATCGTGTCTCAAACCGCGTGAGATACTCTTTCCATTGCACACTACAGATGAATACAATTTTGTCTGTACTTTGAGTATATATAAAACAAAATTCGGAGTTGTGTTTGTAACATTTGTGTAAAACGGGTTTCGAAAACCCGCACCATTTTACAAATCTAGTGCGCGTTTATATTTGTCGTATTCTTAAAAATTTTGGTGTTAGTAATAAATGTGGTTAGAATTCAAGACTTTGATAAATAAAACCCTAATTAATAAACAAAACATTAATTAATAAATGAAACCATGATTTATTAAACTCTAAAAAAATAATTAAACAAAGAAAAAGGGAAACCGGGATCGAACCTGGGTCTCCCGGGCACTCACACACACTCAACACCACTACGCTACACACACAAGATGTGTTAGTTTCCGAGCATCAAAATACTTATGAAAAGATCATGGAAACCTGCAACTACCATCATCGCTACACCGGAGATTTCGCCAATCTCCGGACGCGGTTTACTTGAAATGGCAACAACAATTCCGCTGTTATTTGAGATCGAGCAAATTTCGGTAATTCAGACGCGGATTCCTTTTTTTTAGAAACAATCAAAGTCTCTGTCAATCCAAATCTCGCAATTTTTGGTCGAAATCCATCAATCAACTCGTTTTCCTTGCACTATAAATACCATCGCTCTGCACCTCTAATCCTCACTCAATCCTTTCACAACTAACCGCAAGCTTACTCTGCTCAACCCCCCCCCCACCTGTTTCACCGGAAACCGCAACTTTTCGCCGGGTTCTAACCCACCGGAGAACCGAAGGAAACTGCCGTTGTTGGTAACAATCCTCCACCTCTTGATCTAATTTATGTATGAATTTCATTATCGAATCAGAAGGGCAAACATACTTCTGATAACCGGCTATACGGGCGGGTAAATATTCTGGGTTCTTTTTTTAAGAAGAAGATGACTTGCAAACAGTTTATAAATATAATTAAATCCTAAGTTTTAACCGGGTTAGACACACAGTCCAGTGGTGGACTGTGTGCAAACACGGCACCCGCGTCCCTGATTCGAATCCGGCTCATGACCGCATAAATACACATAACCGTTTTTATTTTGAATGAAATATATCAGTGGCAGTATGTATACAAATGTAATTAAAACACAAGAGTTATCAGGTTAGACACCCAGCCCAGTTGGTTGGGCTGGGTGCAAAACACCACCAAGGTCCCGGGTTCGAAACCCTTGGTGCGCGTTCGGTTCGATCCAATATAACCTTTTTGAATTTAATTAAAATTTAATAAACCTAAAATGTATATAAGAATAATTAAAATCATGTTTCTTACGGGTTAGACACGTAGCTCAGTTGGAAGAGCTGCGTGCACGCAACCGAGAGGTCACAAGTTCGAGTCTTCACACACGCATGCTAGCTCCCGAACGAACCGGTCTGACAGTCTTGTCAGACTGACATATTTTTATATATTATTTAATTCTTTTTATTTCTATTTCATTTTATGGTTTATAATTAAAAGAAAAACCAAATTTGCTTAGAAATATATAATTAAATATATCAATAAAAAATTCATAAAAATTAACTTAAAATCTAAACAAAGGTTTTTAACCAAAAATATTAGTTTATTTATTTATCGAGTTATCGCAATATTATTTTAGGTTAGTACTCCTGCATCGGTTAATCTCCCAACTCGTGTGATCTCCTCTCCAATCAAGAATACGCACCCAATGTGAGTGAATCTCTACAAATTCCCCGTTTTAATCACATTTTGGGGTGTATCATGTGTCGTATCATTTCTTTATTTTATTTAACACTTGTGCCTATATCATTTCGTGATCAAATGTGTATTGCTTGTAGTGTGGTTTATATGTGGATACATTTTATCATTTCAGTGCACTCATTTGATTAGGCCCATCAGTTCCTCGTGGGATACGGGTTGAGCATCAGGTGCCTCATTAGATCGGCTCTGTTTGATTGAGCCTTGATCTCAGATACATCATCATTCATGTCATATATTCATTCAATGTGGTTTGTGATTGGTTACATATATACATTTGCTCACATGTGATTTATGCATAATTTTATTTAAATAAACAAAAAAAATCAGTTATTTAAATGTTTTATCAAGGTTCACTCGCCAACTTTTGTTGACCCAAAATTTCCTCTGTTTTACACATGATACAGGTGATCAAGTTGAGGAAAGAAACACTTAGGATGGCCTAGAAGAATAAACAAGTTATCTCGTTGGAACAAGCATTTAGATTTTTATTTGTGTTTGTATGAAATTTTGTTGGATATTTAAATTTTACTTTGAATTTAATAAATATGAAACTTCTTAGTAAATATCATGAGCTTTGGTGATAACCCAATCATGCCCCAACTTTTATTCCGCTGCGGGTCGGGGTGTGACAGATTGGTATCAGAGCTTGTGACTATAGGGATATAGGATAGGTTATTAGACCTTTAGAGCCTATACTATAGTTGACTAGATTTAAATTGTTTATGCGTTACATGCAAAATTCATGATGTTTATATGTTTCATGTTTATATTCACACACAACATTATGCAAACATTCCCACAAGTACATGTTAATATGCAATGCTCATGATAGATCATACCCTCATATCATATCATATCTATGAAACCACACACCTCACAATTTCACAATTTCCGTTATTTCTTTTCGAAAATTTTTTCAATGTTTTCATATTTTTCAAATAACATCAAAGTGAGTTTTCACGACGGGCATGTAGTAACTGGAAGGGTACGAGTACCGGTAGTCGGAACGTCCTGTCTAGGCTTAGCATTCGTATAAATCCAAAATAAAGGACCAGTTTGCCTACCGAGGGACTAACGATGAGAGTACGAAGGACCTATTAGGCCAAAGCATGCTATACCAAACATCGTGTGAACTAACCCCACTTTGAGTTGTCATTGTGTCCACACCTGGACACCCTCCGACCATACATCTCGCACTCATGTTTTACGATTTTCATGCAGGTGGTGCGAGTGTTAACCCGCCGACACCAATGTGAATCCTACCAAGCCCAATAGTCATGGGGGCCCACATGACTACACAGGCAATGGTATGGGGGACATTTGGAGGCCCAAACATGAGCAAACCCAAGACATCCTATGGATGTAGTTAAATTATTTTCAGTTATGTTGTTTTCATTATTTTTACGACACATGACACCTAGGAAATTCTTGAACTCACAATCTCCCTACATATATTCCTATAGATGTCTGCTAGGCAATTACGTGGAGGTAGAAGGTCAGGAAAGTCAAACGAACGCTTGGCCACGCAAATTGTTAAACAAATGGCCGCAGTGCTTCCTGACATTGTACTACAAGTTTCAACAAGCTCTCACCGCTAATCCCATCAACTCTCCCAACCATGAAGACCAAAGCGTCGCCAACCCTCCTCCCAAACCCCCAAATGCACCTACAAACACTTCAAGTCCTGCGATCCCCCAAAATATGAAGGGACTGAAGGTGTCACCGCTCTCCTTCATTAGTTTGAGGAGATGGAAAACACCTTTCTCAATTGCGACTGTCCTGAGGACCGTAAGGTACGTTATGCGACTGGAAGATTGTTTTGGGGTAGCCCTTACCTGGTGGAACACGGAAAAAGGAAAGCAAGGTGTAGACGATTCCATGGCCTTATCATGGGAGGAATTAAGAGAGATAATGACAAGACGCTTCTGCCCTAGAAGCGAGATCAAGAAGCTTGAAAATGAATTCCATTCTCTAAAGCAAAAGGAAGGAGATCACACCTCCTACAACAAGAGGTTTCTTGAGTTGAACCAAATGGTTCCCAATCTGTTCACCCCATTATACCGCCTAATTGAACACTACATTCGAGGCCTCCCCTCGAAAATCCAAGATTCGATTTTAAGCACTTCGCCTGGAACACTCGAAGCCGCAATGGAGTTAGCTACGGAACTCACTGAAAATCGCATTCGAAATGGCAAATTTAAAGATGAGAAGAAGAAAACACCCATTGAGGCCCCAATTCCAAACCACTCAGGTTCATCCTCGAAGTTTGCTGGTAAGAGGAAGCAAAATGGCAAGAACTTTGCTGACCCAAACCAACCCTCCCATCACTGCTGCTCCAATCACGCAAGTCGCCCCTCCAGCCGCACCATTCAAAAGGCCATACATTGGCCCACACCCAAAGTGTAACCGTTTCCAATACCATCACCCTCCTGAAAACCCTTGCCAACATTGCACAAGTTGTGGCCGAGTGGGTCACACTATCCAAACCTGCCGTACCCTTCAGCGATCAAACCGCAGTCAACCTCCAACACAAACCAAAAATCAAATGGTGGGCCAAGCCCAACAACCCTTACTTCTACCACCTGCACAACTCGCAGCCCAACCTTACTACCAACCTAACTACCCCATGATGCAATCCATGTGAGCCTGTTTCAATTGTGGGGACCCAAACCACTTCAGGAATACTTGCCCACACCTGGTGAACATCATCCATGCCCAAGCTCAAGCAAACCCGGTGAACCAAGCTAACCAAGCTCCTCCACCTGCTAGAGGAAGAGCTTTCAATATCAACGCTAACCAAGCCAGGGCTGACAACAATGTGGTCAACGGTACGTTTCTCGTAAGTGGTAGTTATGCATCCATATTATTCGATACTGGTGCGGATAAGAGCTTTGTGTCTTTAGAATTCGAATCTATTCTCGACCAACCTCGTGATAATCTCGTTGAATCTCTGACGGTGGAAGTTGCTGACGGAAAACCCACTTCATTAAATTCTATTATACGCGATTGTACTCTCACCCTAAATGATCACGATTTTTCAATTGATCTCATTCCTATGAAATTGGGAAGTTTCGATGTTATCATCGGCATGGACTGGCTCAGCCAGCATCACGTTGAAGTGGTGTACCATGAAAAGTTCATTCGTATTCCTCTCGACGACGGTCAGACACTATGCATCTTTGGAGAAACTCCTTCGAAAGGGCTCAAATTGATGTCCTGCCTTCAAGCCCGAATTTATCTTCGCAAGAATTACGTCGCATTTCTAACTCACATCGTCAAGAAGGAAGGCAAGGAGAGGAAGCTCGAAGATATTCAAATTGTGAAAGAATTCCCGCAAGTTTTTCCCGACGACGTTTCAGGACTTCCTCCTGTGAGAGAAGTCGAATTTCGAATCGATCTTGTGCCTAGCACTACACCTGTCACAAAATCTCCCTATAGGTTAGCCCCATCCGAGATGCAAGAGTTGGCCAGTCAACTGCAAGAGCTGACTGACAAAGGATTCATACGTCCTAGCTCATCGCCTTGGGGTGCGCCCGTTCTTTTTGTGAGGAACAAAGATAGAACGTTTCGCATGTGCATTGATTATAGAGAACTCAACAAGTTGACGGTTAAGAATCGCTATCCACTACCTCGTATTGGTGACCTTCTAGACCAACTTCAAGGCGCCACCTGTTTTTCCAAAATCGACCTTCGTTCTGGTTATCATCAGCTTAGAGTGCGCGAAGAAGAATTCCAAAAACTGCCTTCCGAACTCGTTATGGTCTTACGAGTTCATGGTTATGCCCTTCGGTTTAACCAACGCCCCCGCTGTCTTCATGGATTTGATGAATAGGGTATGCAAACCCTATCTCGACCGTTTCGTCATAGTCTTCAGCAACGACATTCTTATCTACTCCAAGTCAAAATCCGATCATGAGCGACACCTTCGACTCATTCTTACACTCTTAAGGACTGAAAAGCTTTACGCTAATTTCTCAAAATGCGAATTCTGGTTAAGAGAGGTACAATTCCTTGGTCATGTCGTCAATGACAAAGGGATTCATATCGATCCTTCGAAAACCAAGGCAGTACAAGAATGGCAAGCGCCACGTACCCCTACCGAAGTTAGGTCATTTCTTGGCTTGGCTGGTTATTACCGATGCTTCATTGCTAATTTTTCCCGTATCGCTGTTCCGCTCATGGCCTTAACTCACAAGGGAAAACCCTTCATTTAGGGACCTAAGCAAGAGGAGGTCTTCCAAACTTTAAAGCCAAAGCTTTGTGACGCACCTATCCTTACACTCCCTGAGGGTTGCGATGACTTTGTGGTTTATTGCGATGCATCAGGGCAAGGTCTAGGCTGTGTATTGATGCAAAGAGGAAAGGTGATAGCCTATGCCTCTAGGCAACTCAAAGTCCATGAGAAAAATTACACCACCCACGACCTGGAACTTGGAGCCGTTGTGTTCGCTCTGAAGATATGGAGACATTATCTTTACGGTACCAAGTGTGAAATATACACTGACCACAAGAGTCTCCAGCATATCTTCAATCAAAAAGAGCTGAATATGAGGCAACGAAGATGGGTCGAACTGCTCAACGATTACGACTGTGAGATTCGGTATCATCCTGGCAAGGCAAACGTGGTGGCTGATGCGCTCAGTCGTAAGGGTTATGCGAACTCTATTCATCTTTTATGTTCGCAAATTGTAACCGATATCAAAGATCGAATACGGGCAGCTCAACATATCTCTGTAACAGAAAATGACGTACGCGATGAGCTGTCATGTGGAGCTGAACTAAAAATCGAAACCAAATCCGACGGTATTCTATACTATTTAAACCGTATATGGATTCCCGATCGCGACAACCTTTGTGATTTCCTCATGATTGAGGCACATAAAACACGATACTCTGTACACCCAGGAGCCGATAAGATGTATCAAGACCTACGATACACCTACTGGTGGCCTGGCATGAAAAAGGATATCGCCGTTTTTGTTTCCAAGTGCCTTACATGTTGCAAAGTGAAAGCTGAACATCAAAGACCTTCAGGACTTCTACTCCAACCCGAAATACATGTATGGAAGTGGGGAAACATAACCATGGACTTCATTACCGGGTACCTCGCACCTACAGTGGGTATGACACCATATGGGTAATCATTGATCGTCTTACAAAATCAGCTCACTTCATTCTGATTCACGAGGACTTCAAGAACGAGAAGTTAGCTCGTATCTACATCAACGAGATCGTAAGCCGTCGTGGTGTACTGTTAAGCATCATTTCAGACCGTGATGGTCGTTTCACTTCACGAACTTGGCGAGCCGTACAAACCGCTTTGGGTACACGGTTAGACCTTAGCACCGCCTTTCACCCTCAAACTGATGGTCAATCTGAACGCACCATCCAAACCCTTGAAGACATGCTTCGAGCATGTGTCATAGACTTCAAATGGAACTGGGACGCTCATCTACCGTTAGTCGAGTTTTCATACAACAATAGCTATCATTCAAGTATCGGCATGGCTCCTTTTGAAGCTTTATATGGTCGTAAATGCCGATCTCCAGTATGTTGGCACGAAATTGGTGAAGCGCAAATCACCGGACCTGAATTGATTCAAGAAACAACCGACAAAATCATTCAAATACGAAACAATCTTCTAGCGGCTCAAAGTCGTCAAAAGAGTTATACTGACAAACGAAAAAAGCCCTTGGAGTATGACATTGGTGATCAAGTACTTTTAAAAGTATCACAGTGGAAGGGAGTGGTTCGTTTTGGCCAGAAGGGCAAGCTAGCACCACGCTACGTAGGACCTTTCAAGATACTCGAAAGAGTAGGTCCTGTAGCATACAAGCTTGACCTACCAGAAGAGCTTAACAGAATTTACCCCACGTTCCATGTATCAAACTTGAAAAAGTGCCTCGTTGAATAAAACCTCCATATCCCTCAAGAAGACATTCAAGTTGATGAATCAATGCACTTCATTAAAAGACCAGTAGAAGTCATGGATTTCGGTGAGAAGCGCTTGAGGCGAAGTCGTATTCCGATCGTCAGGGTGCGTTGGGAGTCAAAACGAGGGCCCGAGTTTACTTGGGAACGTGAAGACTCAATACGCGAAAAATACCCGCATCTTTTTCCTGTTACCACTACTACTTAAATTTCGGGACGAAATTTTTAAAAGTAGGGGATACTGTAACATTTGTGTAAAACGGGTTTCGAAAACCCGCACCATTTTACAAATCTAGTGCGCGTTTATATTTGTCGTATTCTTAAAAATTTTGTTGTTAGTAATAAATGTGGTTAGAATTCAAGACTTGGATAAATAAAACCCTAATTAATAAACAAAACATTAATTAATAAATGAAACCATAATTTATTAAACTCTAAAAAAATAATTAAACAAAGAAAAAGGGAAACCGGGATCGAACCCGGATCTCCCGGTCACTCACACACACTCAACACCACTACGCTACACACACAAGATGTGTTAGTTTCCGAGCATCAAAATACTTATGAAAAGATCATGGAAACCTGCAACTACCATCATCGCTACACCGGAGATTTCTCCAATCTCGGACGCGGTTTCCTTGAAATAGCAACATCAATTCCGCTGTCATTTGAGATCGAGCAAATTTCGGTAATTCAGACGCGGATTCCTTTTTTTTAGAAACAATCAAAGTCTCTGTCAATCCAAATCTCGCAATTTTTGGTCGAAATCCATCAATCAACTCGTTTTCCTTGCACTTAAAATACCATCGCTCTGCACCTCTAATCCTCGCTCAATCCTTTCACAACTAACCGCAAGCTTACTCTGCTCAACCCCCCCCCCTGTTTCACCGGAAACCGCAGCTTTTCACCGGGTTCTAACCCACCGGAGAACCGAAGGAAACTACCGTTGTTGGTAACAATCATCCACCTCTTGATCTAATTTATGTATGAATTTCATTATCGAATTAGAAGGGCAAACATACTTCTGATAACCGGCTATACGGGCGGGTAAATATTCTGGGTTCTTTTTTTAAAATGAAGAAGATGACTTGAAAACAGTTTATAAATATAATTAAATCCTAAGTTTTAACGGGGTTAGACACACAGTCCAGTGGTGGACTGTGTGCAAACACGGCACCCGCGTCCCTGGTTCGAATCCGGCTGATTACCGCTTAAATACACATAACCTTTTTTATTTTGAATGAAATATATCAGTGGCAGTATGTATACAAATGTAATTAAAACACAAGAGTTATCGGGTTAGACACCCAGCCCATATGGTTGGGCTGGGTGCAAAACACCACCAAGGTCCCGGTTTCGAAACCCTTGGTGCGCGTCCGGTTCGATCCAATATAACCTTTTTGAATTTAATTAAAATTTAATAAACCTAAAATGTGTATAAGAATAATTAAAATCATGTTTCTTACGGGTTAGACACGTAGCTCAGTTGGAAGAGTTGCGTGCACGCAACCGAGAGGTCACGAGTTCGAGTCTTCACACACGCATGCTAGCTCCCGAACGAACCGGTCTGACAGTCTTGTCAGACTGACATTATATTTTTTTATATATTATTTAATTCTTTTTATTTCTATTTTATTTTATGGTTTATAATTAAAAGAAAAACCAAATTTGCTTAGAAATATATAATTAAATATATCAATAAAAAATCATAAAAATTAACTTAAAATCTAAACAAAGGTTTTTAACCAAAAATATTAGTTTATTTATTTATTGAGTTATCGCAATATTATTTTAGGTTAGTACTCCTGCATCGGTTAATCTCCCAACTCGTGTGATCTCCTCTTCAATCAAGAATACGCACCCAATGTGAGTGAATCTCTACAAATTCCCCGTTTTAATCACGTTTTGGGGTGTATCATGTGTCGTATCATTTCTTTATTTTATTTAACACTTGTGCCTATATCATTTCGTGATCAAATGTGTATTGCTTGTAGTGTGGTTTATATGTGGATACATTTTATCATTTCAGTGCACTCATTTCATTAGGCCCATCAGTTACTCGTGGGATACGGGTTGAGCATCAGGTGCCTCATTAGATCGGCTCTGTTTGATTGAGCCTTGATCTCAGATACATCATCATTCATGTCATATATTCATTCAATGTGGTTTGTGATTGGTTACATATATACATTTGCTCACATGTGATTTATGCACAATTTTATTTAAATAAACGTAAAAAAATCAGTTATTTAAATGTTTTATCAAGGTTCACTCGCCAACTTTTGTTGACCCAAAATTTCCTCTGTTTTACGCATGATACAGGTGATCAAGTTGAGGAAAGAAACACTTAGGATGGCCTAGAAGAATAAACAAGTTATCTCGTTGGAACAAGCATTTAGATTTTTATTTGTGTTTGTATGAAATTTTGTTGGATAATTTTAATTTGAATTTAATAAATATGAAACTTCTTAGTAAATATCATGAGCTTTGGTGATAACCCAATCATGCCCGACTTTTATTCCGCTGCGGGTCAGGGTGTGACAGTGTTTGTGATTGTGAATAGGTTACTTCGCCTATTTGCTGCGATGATGGCCGATCATCAATTTGGCAAGATACCAGACCAAAGCACCCGTTTCCTGAAGATTGCAGAAGATACCGAGCTAGGAATCCTCCTCCTACGTCTTCTGAATCACTCAAGCTAAAGAGAGTTGAAAAGTTTGTTCCGAGATCATCAATGTGCACGCAAAAAGGGGGAACTTATCGAGATAAAGTACTCAAAGAGCAAAGTTTCAAAAGAAAATCTTTAGAAAAGAAAATTTGGAAAGCATCAGTCTAGGGTGAGATTGTTGGGTCTAAAATTGAGACTGAAGCTTGCCAAATTGAAGATCAAAACACCCATGAAGTTGACGGTTCTAAAGATGATGCAAGAGTTTGATAATATTAGCCTAAGGGGGAGATTGTTGGGTCTAAAACGTGTAGTCTAATGTTATCAACGAATCAAGTCAACAAAGTCAACGCAAAGAAGTCAACACGCAAGTCGACACGAGAAGATCGAAGAAAGATATGGCGTGTGGAAGATCGAGATTTGATAGTTTTATTGCTTTGGATAATTAAATATATTTTGTTTAGACAAAATATAATTATCATCTTATTTTATTAGTCTTCATGTTTATTGCTATTTTTGGTAAGATTTTAACTCTTGGGACTTAACTGTAATTAGCCTAAAGTGGTTTAGGCTATCAATAGATAGAGATTTAGGGTTTTAGGGTAACACACTTGTAGAGAGATTTGGGGGCTAATTGTATTCATCTTTTGCAATCATTCAAGGGGTTGAAAGTTATATATTTTTGAGTGTGTTCATCTTGATTCTTATTCAAAATCAGATTTTTGGCTCGATTTGATCCTACAGCCCCTTTTTTGTCCCTAATCTCAATGTCAAACTCGGAAAGCAATAGAATCCACCGAATGAGTCGGGGTTTAGCGTCTTTCTTTTGAAAGAGAAAACGCAAGGCGGAATGGTCGGTGAAAACAACGGTTTTGGAAAGCACGAGATGGGATCGAAATTTGTCGAAAGTGAATACTACGGCTAAGAGCTCTTTCTCTGTGGTGGTGTAGTTCTCTTGAGCATGATTTAACGTTTTGCTCGCATAGTAAATCGGATGAAAGTGCTTGTCCTTTCTTTGTCCTAAAACCGCACCTACGGCATAGTCACTCGCATCACACATGAGCTCGAACGGTAAGCTCCAGTCGTGCGAGATAAGAATAGGGGTACTAACAAGCTTTTCCTTCAAAGAGGTGAAAGCTTTAAGACACACCTCATCGAAAGGAACATATGTCTCCAAAAACGGGTCATGGGGCGAGTGATCTTAGAGAAATCCTTAATGAAACGCCTATAGAAACCCGCATGACCAAGAAAACTCCGAATTGACTTAACACTAGTAGGTGGGGGTAATTGGCTAATGGTATCTATCTTGGCCCTATTTACCTCTATCCCTACTCTCGAGATCTTGTGTCCCAACAAAATCCCTTCCGTCACCATAAAGTGACACTTTTCCCAATTCAACATCAACTTCGTTTCTATGCACCTCTTCAACATCCGCTCCAAATTACCTAAACAATGGTCAAAAGAATCACCGTAGACCGAGAAGTCATCCATAAAGACTTCCATAGAACTCTCAACCATGTCTTGAAAGATCGCCACCATGCACCGCTGAAAAGTAGCCGGTGCATTACATAATCCGAAGGGCATGGGTCGGTACGCATATGTGTCGTAAGGACATGTAAAAGTAGTTTTCTCTTGGTCCTCCGGGGCGATTGGGATTTGGAAATAGCCGGAAAAACCATCTAGAAAACAATAAAACTGACGACCCGCGAGACGCTCGAGCATCTGATCGATGAAAGGTAAAGGAAAATGGTCTTTCCGAGTGGTGTCATTGAGCTTGTGGTAGTCAATACACACACGCCAACCGGTGATCGTACCGGAAGGAATAAGCTCATTTTTCGCGATCGTGATAACGGTCATCCCTCCCTTTTTAGGGACGACTTGGGTGGGACTAACCCACGAGGAATCGTATATAAGATAAATTAGCCCGGCCTCCATCAACTTAATTACCTCTTTCCTAACCACCTCTTTCATGTTAGGATTTAGACGCCTTTGAGGTTGCACTACCGGTTTGAATTCGTCCTCCTTGAGAATCCGGTGTGTGCAAAACGTGGGGCTAATCCCTTGATATCGGACAATCTCTTAGCTATGCCATCTTTGTGCTCTATTAGCACCTCAATCAACCTACCTTTCTCATCCTCTGTCAACTTGGAAGATATGATGACAGGTAAACTAGACTCCTCTCCTAAGAAGACATATCTAGATGGGATGGAAGAACCTTAAGCTCTAAAGGTGCCAACTCTAAAGGTTTGCTCTCTACCTCCTCCCTAACCTCACACAACTCTAATGTTTCCGGAATCCACTACGGATCCTATCCAACTTCCTCATCCTCACTCTCAAACTCAATCTCATCTCTACCCACTAGATCACCTCCACTAATGTAACTAATACACTGATCAACGCATGACATGAAGGAATCTAAGAAGTAAACGGAATGACATAGGCCGCTATGATCGTCACTACCACTAGGGTGTTGCATGGCTCTATCTCTCTCGAATGTGACAATCTCGTCACCCGCACGAAGTGAGATCTTACCGTCATAGGAATCGATGATTGCCTTGGCGGTTCGAAGGAATTGACGGCCTAGAATGATTGGAACCTTTTCATCGGCCTCCATGTCTAGCACAATGAAATCAACCGCGAAAACGAACTTATCGACCTTGACTAAGAGATTTTCAATGATACCCCTAGGATATTTGACTGAACGATCGGCCAATGATAAGGACATACGTGTGGGTGTAAGCTCCCCTAGACCTAAGCGCTCGTAAAGTGAGAATGGCATCAAGTTGATACTAGCTCCTAAGTCGGCTAGAGCATGAGCGGGAACAACGGCACCCCCGAAGAGACACGGAATAGTGAAAGTGCCCGGATCGGTTAACTTCTCCGGTAGCTTGTTCAAAACCACCACGGAACAACCGCCGGTCAACGGAATGTTAGAAAACTCACCTAGCCTATCTTTTCGCTTAAGAAGATCTTTGAGGAATTTCGCATATTTAGGCATGGATTGCAAAGCCTCGATGAAAGGAAGGTTTATCTTTAACTGCTTAAACATCTCTAAGAAGTTCCCATATACCTTAGCATATTTCTGATGCTTCAGGCGGGCGGGATACGGAACGCGCGAATGATCAACCAAAGGAGATGGCTTAACTCCTACTGGTTGCTTCTCTACCTTCTTCTGTAACACCTCGTGTTTTTACGTCCATTATTTTTCCTACACGTGTCCCGATAATCCTGGTGTTGCCACGTGCTAAAACAGGAGGGACCAGAGTCGTTGAGTTATGTTATTATCCTCGTTACGCTTTGAATTAAAGTCAAGAAGCTAAATATGAAATTTTGAAAATTTTCAAGTTCTAAAGACCCCTTGCGGACCGCAAGGCTCTAGCCATACGGTCCGCAAGGCCACCTGAAACTATGGGCGCCTAAGGTCCTTACGGACCGAAGGCTAACCAATACGGTCTGTAAGGACCTGCCAGCGAACAGAAAGTTGGCAGCAGCCTGTTCTGCCACCTTTTTCGAGTTTTGGCACCATCCTTGCATGCTTGCCACGTCCTAGAACCTATATACTTGTCCTCTAACACCTGGCAAGCTCCTGGATCCTCCCTTGGCTACATATGAGATGAATTTTTGAGTTGCAACCATTCTTCACCAATTTTAATTCATCAACATCATCCTAGTGGAGCTTCTGGACATTCTCAAGCATTCTCTTCTGTTCTTAGTACTCCTTGGACCCAATGGTTCCATTTCGTGCTAAGTCCATTTATTATGATTCTAACCTAAGATTAAAGTCTTGACGTAAATATGCCTTGACTTTGATCTAAATCAGTGATTACCTAGTCATTGTGCGTAACGAAAGTGTCTACGTGATTGTAATGATGTAGGTATTAATCCCTAAAAAGGGCACCTCCTAGTTACCACGAATTCTAGATCAATTGACGAGTCAAACTAAAAGTCAACAGAAGTCAAACTCTCTAGTTTTGTAAAAATTCATAAATGATCATGTAAATGTTATAAAATATGTTTTGATGTATAAAAAACTTCAAAATAAGTGTTAAAACTTATATAAACTATTTTGGCTCCTCAAATCATGATCTAGCATCGGTTCGCAACTGAAAGTCGCAATATTTAACTTTTTATTGACTTTCGGTTCTAACCCGATTTAGCCATTTTGGCTACTGACTTTTGGTCACTTTAAGACCATATTTAAGTATAGGGTGACCTCCTAAAGTTTTGTAACTCGATTCATTAGAAATCTGAGTTTACATACAAGTTCCGCTAAAATTACATAAACTTTGCAAAAAGGTTCTTTTTGTGCGAATCATGATTTTAAACACCCATGCATGTAAATATAAAACATAAACTGATTTGTAAACATAATTTGATTATGTTGATGTCAAGAATCTGATTATAATCTAAGTTTTCACAAAAGATACGTTTATGGCATTTAAATGACTAAAATGCCCCTTTTGGCATTTTAGAAAGATTAAATATGGTTTTATCATCAAAATGAAATGTTTACTGATATAATATGATAAGTAGGACATATTGGGATATTTATTTAGATTATGACCTGAATGAAGGTCTAAGATTCGTTAAATTTTGACTTCAAAGCTATGTGTGAAATTAAAATGCCCTTACGGGACATAGATTATTTCAAAATCATCAAACACACATATATTTGATATCCTACTGTTATAACATCATAAAATAGTTTTTTACGGAATATTAACGACCTTGACATCAGATTCATTTTAAACATCTTTTATAAACGCTAAAATGACCAAAATGCCCTTGTAAGGCATAATTCGGTTTTAAATATACCTCGGGCCTATCTTTTGCAAAGCTACTGATTTTATAACATATTTTAAACATATATTCATATGAAGCTTGTATATGACTCTCTCGGTTACCTGGTTTCGCCTATGTGCGTTCGGTTTAGCTTACGTAGCTAATTTACGTACTTAAACCGAAACGGGTTTGACTTTGTCATTTCTCTATCAAAATCCAGAATGTTGTTGGTTTACCCATATTAGACAATTTTGTATACTTGTCGGGTCCAACTAACATCCTATTCCGGTCACCTCTTAATCTAGCGTATCGTACTGTATTGTTTTAGCGTAACTGGTTCAAGTCTAAGACTTAACTAAGGACCCGTTAGCATTCTAATATTAGTTAATAATTACCATCACTCCAGACTGAACACCTTCTGGTAAATTGTACCTGTACTTATCTTGGAATTTGCGGCTGAGTTGTGGACTTCTCGAAGATTTAGCTCAGGTAAATACTCTTAACCTGTTTTCCCTATACGGGCTTGGGATACGGTAAATTATTACCGCTTGGTCGGGTATGGAAATTATGTTTTATCCAGTTGTTATAATTAACTAAACTTGCATAACCCGGTTTTGATCTGTTTTGTCTGAAAACTCAAACATTGGGGGTGGGCTTGACCGTGTCCGGGATATCCTTGGCTCACTAAAGTGTTAGTAGCCACGACTAAAGCATGGCGTGTAGGCATACACTGGGTAATTGCTAACTGCTTTCTTTGTGAACGTTCAGAGTGGTGTGTCAGTCGATCATGTCTCGGTTTCTGTACCGGGCCCCATATGTAAAAGCCTGACATGTAAATCTGTATACAAGGTCATTTGTACTGTCCCAAGTTATTTTACAAAATGTGCTAATGCATCTAAAATCATTTTCGGAAGGGTTTTCAAAATGAGTCGGTTGGCAGTATTTACCAATGTAAACTGACGTATTTTCAAAGATTAAAATACAGGTATAAGTACGCAATAGGCCGGAAGCTTCGAGGCGTTGACATTAAGGAGTTGCGACCTTAGAGTTGAGCCTGTAGAGTCTATTTTCATTTTGTATGTTATCTGATCCGCCTATGGATCTTATTACAAACCTTGTCTGTATATGTTTATGTCTCAAACTTTGGACACTTTATGGTTTTTAATAGTTTATATGTTACTCCAAGCCTTCCGCTGTGTTGCTCTGTGTTGTAGTTGGTTATGATGATATCAACTTTACGTCTCGATACTCCCCACCGGGCCCACTGGAATACACGTGGAAATCGGGGTGTGACATCTTCTCTACTAGAGGCTCCTTGGTTTGTGCAGTACTTGCTGGGACTAGCCTATCGTGCAGCTTACAGGGAGCTTCCATCTCTATCTCTTCGTCTACCTCTTCCTCACTCTCTACCTCTACACTCTCCCTAACTACCTCTCCTAGGTTCCTACCACTCCAAGTAGTGATGGCCTTAGCTGAATGATTAGCCGGGTTTGGGTAAGTATTACCCGAAAACTGGCCAGGAGGGTTCTCTTGCAACTGTTTGGAAAGACCACCTACTTGTCTTTGAAAATCTATGAGTGCAGCCTATTGGTTTTTATTGTGAAGTTCCTGATTTTATTTAATTGATCCTGACTCTTCATGAAGCTGTTAAATTCAGTTAGGGTTTTCTGAGTGGCCTGCTCTCTAACCATGATTTGAGTAAACATCTCCTCGATCGTACTTAACCTACTCCCTGAGCCCTTATCAATACCATGGCCTTCTTGATTCGACCCCGAATTACCAAACTAACCCTGTTGACCCGAACCTGAGCTAGTGAACAAACCCTGCCCCCTGCTTTGATACTGACCAGATGGAAAACCTGGGGGATTACCGGAAGAGCGGAAGTTGGTATTATTGTTATTTCGCCAGTTGGAGTTATAATTGGAATTGTTGTTAAACTGACCACTGTTCTGACCGGCTATATACTCTACCTGCTCTAACGTAATGGTGGGACAATCTATGGTGTCGTGACCTCCTCTACATACCTCACACCAATCGACCTTTTTCTTAATCTCATTAAGCTCTTTAGTGAAAGTTTTCTCCATCCGATCTAGCGCAGCAGCCCACCGATGAGTCCAAGCCAACTTGGTTCACCCCTCGAGTAGTCGAAGAGGTGCTAGTAACAGGACTGGAATTCCTGCCGGTGGCGCTATAATCCATATCGGAATGGACAAAACTCTCAAACAGATTGTTACACTCAGCTGTCGTTTTCTCGAACAGATTGTCACACCCCAACCGATGGCGGAAACATCGGGATGAGACGAAAACGTGATTGCTCATTGCTCATAACATTATTAAGTGACAATAATTAATTAAACAATATTTCATTTCATAAGAATTGTCAAATACATCAATGTAACAAAACAAAGAACAACATAACATTTGCAAAGTCATAACAAAATTGATACATCGACATTAAACCTAACGTCTAATTTGTGTGTATCTAGTCCTTGCTATATTGTTTTCATAGCATCATCTCCTTCAACCTGTAACATGTTTTAAAATAATGTCAATGCGAAAGCAAAGGCGAGTACACAAGTTTAGGCATAGCATACGTATACGAATAAGTTTAAACAATCCACATGGCAACCAAATCTATACAAGAGCAATATCAAGGCATGCAATACTAATAATCAAACCCTTAACGCAATCACGATGTTTTAACATGACCTCACGAATAATACGATGGAGGTGGATGCGTGAATTCCTATAGCGCTAAGCATGTCAAACGAAGGCTAAAAATAGTTAATGACTAAAGCATAGCAATACGAATATCCAAGACAAGCATCAAGTATAAGATTCAAGCTTTCATGTATATGGGATCGTTTGTGTATTTCATAAAGTTTAAGTGTTCGTGATTTTGTATATGGAAACATGTTACACCCGAAAAGGGTTATAAACAAAGTGGGTCGAGTGTACTCACGGTTTTGCTAAGTCTTTTCTACACTTGACAATCCGTGAAGACGTTGGTTCGAGGATGACGCCGAATTATCCTACAAGAGGAAACGAGGTGTATGAGTATAGAGTTTCAACGGGAGATTAGGAGTATTCGAGCATGATTAAAAATAAGTTTGATAAAGTATCATGATACGAAAGTATTCACTAAGATGTAACACTCGTTCTTGACACTATAGTAACTCTTACGAGTTGGGTGTGATTTCATAGGTTCGGGGCCTATTAGGATCGTGACAAGGAATTACATACTTTAGTGTTAAACTTAATAACTTTATAGGTGATTATAAGTTCATTATCAAGGTTTTGGTTTTAGAATTATAATATAGTTATATATATATATCATTATAATCATGTAGGAGGTGGGAGGATGAACCATCCACTTTGTAACCTCTAGTGTCATGTATGTCAAGTATGAGGTGGGAGGTTAATCCGTCCACTTTGAACCTCGGATTATGTTCACCACTACACAAGTTACCATTTGTAACAAGGAGGGTACAAGAACTATATACTATACAAGAATGTAAAGACAAGAACGATAAGGTGTCATCTAGATACCAAGTAGCCAAGTATTCAACAACCCGACGAGCACACGAGGACAATCGTCAACGGCTTTGTGGGGTTGTGACACTTTAAGTCTAGCAAACTATCTTGGGATCTTGATAAAAAATCATCAAATGATGTGTGGTCTCAAGTTAGGATAGCCCAAGCTTCCTTGGTGGACACACATGAACAAGTTTAAGAACTTGCATCACTTGTGAGCTCAATGCTCTTCAAAAGCAGAAAGTTTGGAGTGATTAAACACTCATATTTCCAAGTTTAACAACCTAGGTTAGTCCCCATACTCATATATGTGATTAAGAGTTCAAGAACACTAGGATGAATGAGAAAAGTATGAGATTTAACAGGTTTTTGAAAAGTTAAATCATAACAGAAAGTTCTCGGACATTTTGGGGCATTTCCAGGTCTGGATTCTCCATGGAGAGCCCTAGGAATTCAACCCAAAGTTTATCCAAGCAAGTAGGAAGAAGAATGAGATGATTTGGTTAAGAAATGAGCAAGATATGCTCACTTTTGTAAGAGGTATACAATCTGCCCGAATTCTGAAGTTTCAAGTGTTCTTGAGATGATTTTGGAGAGATTATGGAGTTGTGAAAGTGGAAAAAGGCTTGAAAAACACTTGGGTTTTATAAGAAAAGGATTAGGGTTAGTTAGGTGAAGTTTAGGTGGGTTATTAAGTGTTAAAAATTGATAAAAAAAAACTCAAAAAAACCAACCCAATCCCGCCCAAAACCCGCTGCTGCCGCCCTCCTTTGCGTCTGGATCCGACCCGGAAACAAAGCTTAAATGCTTTGTGTTTCCGGGTTCCTTCATATGTGGTGTGAGTGGTGGAGTGGTTGAGGCTTTGTTTGGTGAACCGAAGGTCTCTGGTTCGAGTCCCGCGAATCCGGTTTTGGTATATTATTTATATATATTATTTTTTTTAATTAAAAACCTTTAAACAATTTACCAAAAATGGCAAGATTAGTCCCTTAAGTTAAGAATTCAAGAATTACAATTTAGACCTTGGACTTTATAAAAAAATATATATATGTATTTATTAACCTTTAATCCTAAATGTTGATATATTTATAAAACAGCATTTTTGTAAAAATAAATTAATTAATTTTATTAACTAATTTAATTAATTAATTTAATTAATTAACTTAATTAATTAATTTAATTAATTAACTTAATAAATGAATAGATAATTATATTTTCGTAACGAATTTAGTTTAATGATTACGAGTTTCACGTTTGAGTCTCGTTTACGCAATATAAACCAAGTTTGCGAGTTATCACACGTTTACGAATACGTTTACACGTTTAAAGTACGAACAAGTATAAGTGTAACATGACTATAATTAACATAATATTGTTAAAATACGAGTTTCTCATTACGATTCAAGTCTCGGTTTTCCATGTTTACAACGAAAGACAAATACAAGATACAACGCTTACTAAAAAATAGAAGTACGATACAAAGTTTCCAAATAGAGAAAGTATAGAAACGCGGGGCGTTACAGTCTCCCCCTTTAGGAAATTTCGTCCCGAAAATTAGGAAGATGTAACGAAGAGATATGGATACTTAGTCTTCATATCACTTTCAAGTTCCCAAGTGAATTCGGCGCCACGTTTACCTTCCCATCGAACATTGACAATAGGAATACGACTGCGCCTCAGTTGCTTGGTTCCTCGGTCCATGATTTCGACCGGTTTCTCCACAAAGTGCAATGTATCGTTGATATGAAGATCTTCGAGTGGAACTTGAAGTCCTTCTTCGGCTAGACACTTCTTCAAATTCGAAACATGAAACACAGGATGAACCTTGCTGAGCGTTTTAGGTAGATCCAGTCGATACGCTACTGTGCCTATCCTTTCGAGAATCTTGAAAGGACCCACATAGCGAGGAGCGAGTTTGCATTTCTTACCAAAACGAACAACACATTTCCAAGGTGCAACCTTGAGAAGGACGTGGTCACCTATGTCGAATTCCAAAGGTTTGCGTCTTCTATCAGCATAACTCTTTTGTCGGCTTCGAGCTTTGAGCAAGTTGTCACGAATCTGTAGGATCTTGTCCGTCATCTCTTGTATAAGTTCGGGACCGGTGAGTTGTACGTCTCCGATCTCGTGCCAACAAATAGGCGAACGGCATTTGCGACCATACAGTGCTTCAAATGGAGCCATTTGAACTTGCGTGATAGCTGTTGTTGTACGAGAATTCTACCAAGGGTAAGTGCAAATCCCAGTTGCCGCCAAAATCGATTACGCATGATCGAAGCATATCCTCTAGGGTTTGAATAGTACGCTCGGTCTGACCGTCAGATTGAGGATGAAAAGCGGTGCTAAGATTCAAACGAGTGCCAAGGGCGGATTGGAAAGTTTGCCAAAGGCGAGAAGTGAAACGAGCATCACGATCAGAAATAATATCAAGAGAAGTACCGTGACGACTAATGATTTCACTCGTGTAGATACGAGCCAGTTTCTCGACTTTGTAATCTTCACGAATGGCGAGGAAGTGTGCGGGTTTGGTCAAACGATCGATGATAACCCAAATACTATCATGACCAGACAAGGTACGAGGCAATTTCGTGATGAAATCCATGGATATGCTCTCCCATTTCCAGACCGGAATGTCTGGTTGTTCGAGCAAACCGGAGGGACGTTGATGTTCTGCCTTGACTTTGGAACACGTAAGGCATTTGGAGACGTAGAGAGCGATATTACGTTTCATTCTAGGCCACCAATAGGATGCGCACAAGTCATGATACATCTTATCAGCTCCAGGATGAACGGAGTATCGGGATTTGTGAGCTTCGTCCATCAAAGTAGTCCGAAGATTGAGACGATCGGGAATCCAAATGCGACTATGGTAGTAAAGAATACCATCAGGCTTAGCTTCGAGTGGGTTTTCGATTCCACAATTCAACTCGTTATCGAGGTTACCCTCGTTAATGACGGAAAATTGTGCTTGTCGAATTAACTCATTGAATTTTCCCACGATTTGGTAGCAACGAGCACTCTTGACATGTGTCTTACGACTAAGTACATCGGCCACGACATTCGCCTTACCAGGGTGGTAGCGGATATCGCAGTCGTAGTCGTTTAACAATTCTACCCAACGACGTTGACGCATGTTGAGTTCCTTTTGATCAAAGATGTGTTGGAGGCTCTTATGGTCGGTAAAGACCGTACACTTTGTACCATAAAGGTAGTTTCGCCAAATATTTAATGCAAAAACAACTGCACCAAGTTCAAGGTCGTGAGTAGTATAGTTTTTCTCATGAATTTTGAGTTGTCTCGACGCGTAAGCGATTACTTTGTCCCGTTGCATGAGAACGCAACCAAGACCCTGGTTAGAGGCATCGCAATACACGACGAAATCGTCGTTCCCATCGGGGAGAGTGAGAATAGGAGCATTACAAAGCATGTCCTTGAGCGTTTGGAAAGATTCTTCTTGTTCGGGACCCCAAACAAAAGGTTTATCTTTGAGTCAACGAAGTCAAAGGAACAGCAATCTTCGAGAAGTTCGAGATGAAACGGCGATAATACCCAGCTAGGCCAAGAAACGAACAAATTTCAGAGGGCGACTTAGGTGCAATCCAATTCTTCACAGCTTCGATCTTTGCAGGGTCAACATGAATACCAAGTTCATTGACGATGTGACCTAAGAATTGAACCTCTTTTAGCCAAAATTCACACTTGGAGAATTTGGCATAAATACGTTCGGTTTGCAAAAGCTGAAGAATAAGACGCAAATGACGTCCATGTTCTTCTTTCGTCTTGGAGTAGATTAGGATATCGTCGATGAATACAATGACGAAATGATCGAGAAAAGGCTTACACACACGGTTCATGAGATCCATAAACACTGCAGGAGCGTTGGTCAAACCAAAAGGCATGACCACGAACTCGTAGTGTCCATAACGTGTGCGAAATACGATTTTGGGTACATCTTCCTCAGAAACCCGAAGTTGATGATAGCCAGAACGGAGGTCAACCTTTGAAAAGCACTTCGCGCCTTGCAATTGATCGAAGAGATCATCAATACGAGGAAGTGGGTATCGGTTTTTTACTATAAGTTTATTGAGCTCACGATAATCAATGCACATCCGAAAAGACCCATCTTTCTTCTTGACGAACAACACGGGAGCGCCCCAAGGGGAAGTACTAGGGCGTATAAAGCCTTTATCAAGAAGCTCTTGAAGTTGGCTTGATAACTCTTGCATCTCCGAGGGTGCTAAACGATAGGGAGCCTTCGCAACAGGAGTTGCGCCAGGAATGAGGTCAATACGAAAATCGACAGCTCGAGGAGGCGGAGGACCAGGGAGATCCTCGGGGAAAACAGAAGGGAACTCACAAACGACAGGAACATCACTTATGCTAGGACCTTTGTCTTTCTTTTCCACGACGTGGGCGAGAAAGACAAAGTACTCCTTATGCAAGTACTTGTTCGCTTTGATGCACGATATAAGCTTGAGACCCTTAGAAGGTTTCTCACCATAGACGTGTAAAGAGTCACCTTGAGGTAGGGGAAGGTGAATGAATTTCTCAGAACAAACGACTTCAGCGCGAACTCGCTTAAGCCAGTCCATGCCTACTATGACGTCAAAGCTACCCATTTGCATAGGTATGAGGTCGTTGGAAAACTTATGATCGTTTAAGATTAGGGAGCAACCAGAAAGAACAGAGTCAACGGAGATGGTCTTACCATTAGCGACTTCGACAGCAAAAGGATTAGGCATTTTAGTTCGTTCGCACTTAAGCAAGGGTTCAAATTCAACGGATACAAAACTTCTATCCGCGCCAGTATCAAACAGACAAGTAGCATAGATATGGTTCACAAGGAACGTACCAGTGATGACGTCATTCGAACTTTGGGCTTGAGCTGAGGTGAGAACGAAAGCTCGTCCTTTCGCAGGTTCGGTTTGTTGTTGCTGTTGGTTGTTGGTGCGTTTCGGGCAAACGTTGTCGAAATGGTTAGGATCGCCACAATTGTAGCAGGTTCGACCAGGTGTAGCTTGGGTTTGGCGGTTTGGGTTAGGATTGGGTAAAAGGGCTTGGGTTTGCTGGTTCTGGGTAGGCGACAGTAGTTGGAGAGGTGTCCCAACCTATTACAGTTGGCACATTTTCGACATGAGGTGCCAACAGGGTGATGGTAGTTGCAAGTGGTACACTTGGGGTGAGAGCCAATGTAACCTTGTCCAGGTTAGTTGGTGTTTTGGGTAGGCGGAGTGACGACAGCATTGTTTTGAGAAGAAGCCTTTTGCTTCTTGTTCTTGTTGTGGGGCTTTTTGGCTGGAGGGGTAGGTGATTCGGTGGTGTTGGCAATGGCTTGGTGCGCATGCTTCGTAGGGACCTTGTCGTAGGCCCCCTGAAGGATTCAGTTATGGTTGAGTTGGAGGGTTATGGCATAGGCTTCCTCGAGGGTTTTCGGGTTGGCTGCGACTACATAGTTCATGATCACCGATGAGAGGCAACGGATGAGCTTGGTGATTGACTTGGGAACAGTATCGACTTGCCCAGGGCAAATGATACTTAACTGTTTGAAGCGCGCAATCAATCCTTCAGCGTCGCTCCCCTGTTGTGTGAGATTCCAGAACTCGTTTTCAAGTTTCTGGGTCTCATGGGGAGGACAGAATTGCTCCTTCATGAGCTCCTTAAGCTCTTCCCAAGTCATCGCATGGGCTGCTTCGTTGCCACGCGTGTTTCGTTCGGTGGTCCACCACTCGAGGGCTCTCTTGCGGAAGACCCCGGTGGCATTAAGGGTTCGGAGTTCCTCAGGGCAGCCTCCCTGAAGGAAGATAAGCTCCATTGAATCAAACCAATTGATCATGGCGGTAACACCATCCATGCCAGTGAATTCCACTGGTTTACAAGCCATGAAATGCTTGAATTGGTAAGATGGTTTGGGGGTATCGGCTTTGGAATCAGCGGATGATTTAGGTGTGGCTTCGGCGTGTATGGTGTGGATTTGGCTAACAATGTCGGGTATGATCTTAGCCATTTGCCCGGCCATTTGCTCCGAAACGAGCCCAATCAGTTCTTGCTTCGATATCGAGTCCTCGTTGTTGGATTCCTTATGGGAATCCGTCTTCTTGGACTTCTTGAGGCGGTTCAACGAGTTATGGAAAGGAGGCATCTAGAGACAAAAGCATGAGACTTGATTGTAATAAAGAAAATAGGTTTTGCATGCATGAGTATTAATAAAATTCACATAAGTTCCACATAAGAAGCATGTGTTCATCAAGTATGGTTCACATAGTTTGCATGAGTTCAACAAGTATAACATGTATACTCATGTATGAATACAAATAAAGAGTATAAATTTAGTTTGTTCACGAGGATTAGTATTGTTTTTGATTGCGATAAACGTACGAGTGTGTAACGGTTTGAAATGAACGAGGTAACAAGTATTAAAACACATAAAATTTGAGTCACATAAAAAGAATAGGCTCGTAAAACATGGGAATGATTCGGGTAGAGAATCGTCGACAATTCCAAAGTGAATCGAAGATCTTTTCGAATTAGAGAAACGTGCTTTGGCCTATAGGTAAAATGCTCTCATCGAGAAGCGACTAACGACATTTTACCCTTCCAGTTACTACACGTCTCTAACCGATCGGAAAACCGAGACTTTGGTGAGAGCGAAAATCAAGGAACGGGACTTAATCGACAAGGTGCGGGTTTCACCCCTAACTTGACGATTTCGTACCCTAAGTGTGGTTGGTACTTACCAAACGAAGAGCAAATTACGATTCGTTGGTAAGGGTCCACTAGAGTTTTGAATTGGAAATTTTCCATCAAGGTTTGGATTTCACTTCTAACTTGATGGCATAATTGCGTGCAAAAAGAATAAGCATAGCGGATTGAGAGTCGTTCAGCAAATTACGGTTTTCACACCTATTTTAGTGAAGTCGTCTCGTTTATATTACGAGTGTCTTCAAGCGTCCAAACGTGTATTGTGTAAAAGTGTCTTAGGAAGACACCATGTATATGTATTAAGACCAAAAGGAAAGAGAGAAGCAAAGTAGGAAGCATAAAGTTTTAAGCATAATCAAGAATGGTCACAACGGGTACTTAGAACTATAGACTAGGTCGAACATGGCAATTCTACCTAATTCCCTATAGTTATGGCTCTGATACCAATCTGTCACACCCCAACCGATGGCGGAAACATCGGGATGAGACGAAAACGAGATTGCTCATTGCTCATAACATTATTAAGTGACAATAATTAACTAAACCATATTTCATTTCATAAGAATTGTCAAATACATCAATGTAACAAAACAAAGAACAACATAACATTTGCAAAGTCATAACAAAATTGATACATCGACATTAAACCTAACGTCTAATTTGTGTGTATCTAGTCCTTGCTATATTGTTTTCATAGCATCATCTCCTTCAACCTGTAACATGTTTTAAAATAATGTCAATGCGAAAGCAAAGGCGAGTACACAAGTTTAGGCATAGCATACGTATACGAATAAGTTTAAACAATTCACATGGCAACCAAATCTATACAAGAGCAATATCAAGGCATGCAATACTAATAATCAAACCCTTAACGCAATCACGATGTTTTAACATGACCTCACGAATAACACGATGGAGGTGGATGCGTGAATTCCTATAGCGCTAAGCATGTCAAACGAAGGCTAAAAATAGTTAATGACTAAAGCATAGCAATACGAATATCCAAGACAAGCATCAAGTATAAGATTCAAGCTTTCATGTATATGGGATCGTTTGTGTATTTCATAAAGTTTAAGTGTTCGTGATTTTGTATATGGAAACATGTTACACCCGAAAAGGGTTATAAACAAAGTGGGTCGAGTGTACTCACGGTTTTGCTAAGTCTTTTCTACACTTGACAATCCGTGAAGACGTTGGTTCGAGGATGACGCCGAATTATCCTACAAGAGGAAACGAGGTGTATGAGTATAGAGTTTCAACGGGAGATTAGGAGTATTCGAGCATGATTAAAAATAAGTTTGATAAAGTATCATGATACGAAAGTATTCACTAAGATGTAACACTCGTTCTTGACACTATAGTAACTCTTACGAGTTGGGTGTGATTTCATAGGTTCGGGGCCTATTAGGATCGTGACAAGGAATTACATACTTTAGTGTTAAACTTAATAACTTTATAGGTGATTATAAGTTCATTATCAAGGTTTTGGTTTTAGAATTATAATATAGTTATATATATATATCATTATAATCATGTAGGAGGTGGGAGGATGAACCATCCACTTTGTAACCTCTAGTGTCATGTATGTCAAGTATGAGGTGGGAGGTTAATCCGTCCACTTTGAACCTCGGATTATGTTCACCACTACACAAGTTACCATTTGTAACAAGGAGGGTACAAGAACTATATACTATACAAGAATGTAAAGACAAGAACGATAAGGTGTCATCTAGATACCAAGTAGCCAAGTATTCAACAACCCGACGAGCACACGAGGACAATCGTCAACGGCTTTGTGGGGTTGTGACACTTTAAGTCTAGCAAACTATCTTGGGATCTTGATAAAAAAATCATCAAATGATGTGTGGTCTCAAGTTAGGATAGCCCAAGCTTCCTTGGTGGACACACATGAACAAGTTTAAGAACTTGCATCACTTGTGAGCTCAATGCTCTTCAAAAGCAGAAAGTTTGGAGTGATTAAACACTCATATTTCCAAGTTTAACAACCTAGGTTAGTCCCCATACTCATATATGTGATTAAGAGTTCAAGAACACTAGGATGAATGAGAAAAGTATGAGATTTAACAGGTTTTTGAAAAGTTAAATCATAACAGAAAGTTCTCGGACATTTTGGGGCATTTCCAGGTCTGGATTCTCCATGGAGAGCCTAGGAATTCAACCCAAAGTTTATCCAAGCAAGTAGGAAGAAGAATGAGATGATTTGGTTAAGAAATGAGCAAGATATGCTCACTTTTGTAAGAGGTATACAATCTGCCCGAATTCTGAAGTTTCAAGTGTTCTTGAGATGATTTTGGAGAGATTATGGAGTTGTGAAAGTGGAAAAAGGCTTGAAAAACACTTGGGTTTTATAAGAAAAGGATTAGGGTTAGTTAGGTGAAGTTTAGGTGGGTTATTAAGTGTTAAAAATTGATAAAAAAAAACTCAAAAAAACCAACCCAATCCCGCCCAAAACCCGCTGCTGCCGCCCTCCTTTGCGTCTGGATCCGACCCGGAAACAAAGCTTAAATGCTTTGTGTTTCCGGGTTCCTTCATATGTGGTGTGAGTGGTGGAGTGGTTGAGGCTTTGTTTGGTGAACCGAAGGTCTCTGGTTCGAGTCCCGCGAATCCGGTTTTGGTATATTATTTATATATATTATTTTTTTTAATTAAAAACCTTTAAACAATTTACCAAAAATGGCAAGATTAGTCCCTTAAGTTAAGAATTCAAGAATTACAATTTAGACCTTGGACTTTATAAAAAAATATATATATGTATTTATTAACCTTTAATCCTAAATGTTGATATATTTATAAAATAGCATTTTTGTAAAAATAAATTAATTAATTTTATTAACTAATTTAATTAATTAATTTTATTAACTAATTTAATTAATTAATTTAATTAATTAACTTAATTAATTAATTTAATTAATTAACTTACTAAATGAATAGATAATTATATTTTCGTAACGAATTTAGTTTAATGATTACTAGTTTCACGTTTGAGTCTCGTTTACGCAATACAAACCAAGTTTGCGAGTTATCACACGTTTACGAATACGTTTACACGTTTAAAGTACGAACATGTATAAGTGTAACATGACTATAATTAACATAATATTGTTAAAATACGAGTTTCTCATTACGATTCAAGTCTCGGTTTTCCACGTTTACAACGAAAGACAAATACAAGATACAACGCTTACTAAAAAAATAGAAGTACGATACAAAGTTTCCAAATAGAGAAAGTATAGAAACGCGGGGCGTTACAGGCTTAATGACTTAGACCTAGCAATAACCTCGCACCTCACAGCTATTGACGATTAGTAGAACATTTGATTTTATAAGATTACCGAACATTGTTTCTAAGGTTAATTGTGCACTATAACCCTAAAGACTCTAGCTTTATTACGTGATATAGACAGTCACCAAAAACTATACCCTAACTCGATTCTATTATGTAATAAAGACCACCAAGAATCAAGTGAAACTATGAACGATATTCAAACACTACCAAGCATGCATACACATATAATCAAAAGAACAAGTTGCCTACAAACTCATAAACAATCCATAGCATCCATAAATCAATTAAAATCAAAACTTTAACACAATCATTCATACAATCTAGGTAGTCTATGAAATTAGCCAAACAAAGTCATTGAAAACATCAAACACAAATCAAGTTCAAGAGTTTTAAACATCATACAGAGACAAAACGAAAGTATGACACCCGAATGATAAATTAGGCACACCGAATGATTCCCACACTTCCAATCCTCAACGTGCGGCTCCGAATACTCAAAACTCTGTGTAAAAGCTACAACTTTTCGCCCAAAACCTTCTCAATTCGTAAGTTAGGGTTTTTTAATGATAAAATTATGTTTTTATATGATTTTGCAGCACAACCCCTTGCCAGCTCGAAGATCTCTACAGATAACACCCTCTCGCAGGCCGCGAGAGGGAAACCTAAGTGAGTCGCTGCCGGCGACCGCCAAAATGACATCAGCAATATCAATAGCCTCTCGCGGGTGGCGAGAGGCATCCCCTTGATTGTTCGCGGCACGCTAGAGGCCCTAAAATCAGTATTTTCGACCCGTTTCAGCTCCCGAGCCTTCCAATCCATTCCAAGACTTGACTTTTTCATCTTTTCACTTGTTTTCCTCATTTTCCACCTGTTTTAAGCCACCAAGACCTGCAAAACACAATTGGATCAATAGACTAACTATTCTATGGAAAACGAAACTAAAACTAACAAAAACTATACAAACTATACACGAATAACCGATGTATTTTGCAATACATCAGATAGGTGTGAGGATGGGCCTAAAGAGGATGGACCTAGGAAATTGAGGATGAGGCTAAATATTTATATATATAGGGAAAGTTTATTGGGGAACACTAAAAAAGTGGGGCATAGTGGGGAACCGACTCAAACGAACTCTGATTGGACTCATTCCAGCGGCATTGGAACCGGCTCATCGAACCATAACTAGGATCTCTTAACCCAAAACCATAAATCCTAACCCCTAAACCCTAAATATATTAGGGTTTAGCTTTAGGGTTTAGTTTTAGGGTTAATCATTAGTATTTAGGGTTTAGCTTAGGGTTTAGGGTTTTAGGGTTTAGCTTTAGGTTTAGCCTTTAGGGTTTAGCTTTTAGGGTTTATAGCTTAGATTTTACGATTTAGCTTAGGTTTTAGCCTTATTTTTTAGTTATGGGGTTTAGGGTTTTGGGTTTAGGATTAAGAGATCCTAGTTAGGGTTCGACGAGCCGTGTAACAACCCGACTTTTTCTCGGTTGTTCCGTACGATCGTTATCGTCCTTTTTGTAACCGTCGAAATCTGAGATTCGAAATATAATGGTTAATCTATTTTTAATTCATATTTATATCGCTTATTTAAAACGCAACTAATCGCTTAACACTCGCAACGCTCACGCTCGCTCTATCGCACTGTTATATTTTTAATAATTTTTAGGAATTTTTCTAGCATAGGTTCCTTTTGTAAAATGTGCGTGTTTTAATCATTAGAATCCAAAATAAAAAAATCATTTTCGTACGAAAATGGCAATTTTCGTGCGAAAATCATGTTTTTTGGGTATTTTTGGCACGAAAATGGTATTTTTCGCCCGAAAATGCATTATTTCGCACGAAAATGGTCATTTTCGCACGAAAATTTCACCAGAGCACCTCCATTCCTCTCCGCATATAAATACAACACTTCACCATTCACTCCAACTTGCTGCCGTTCCACACCAAAACGCTCTCTAGCTCGTTTTCTCTGTTTCAAGTAAAAAGACTACGTTTTTCACAAGAATCACAACGATTTCTACAACGATTTTGCACGATATTATCTTTGATTTCATCTAAACTTCTCTGTTTACGAAAACCTTCATCTTTTTCATGAAAACCTTCTGATTTTACTAAGATCTACACTTAACCGAGCATGTTTGAGTTAGCCTTGGCTTTTAGATCTGAAACCCTGTTGTTTCAAGCTCACAAAGTGTTTTTCTTAACAAAACTATTTTTCTAAATCGTTTTTTACACAAAAACGGACAGCAAACGACTAAGGTTTCATTCACTAATCAGTGGGACGAAGCACCGTAACCGTCACGAAACTCGAAAATACATCCGTTTCAGACGATATCTCAGTCCCGAACACACCGAGACGCAAGAACAGTCACTTATGCGATCTGGACTGGCTCGAGTGAACCATACTTGGTTCACACGGTCCAGTCCGAGTTCATACAAGAGACTCACTCGCTCAAAAGACGTCTCCGATGCTAGGTTGATCAAGGTTGGAGGGATGAACACTCGATTTCCCGAAGACAAACGCGAAAACACTCGATTTTGTACACAAAAACAAGCATTTTCGCACGAAAAATTTACCCTCGAAATTTTCGTGCGAAATAGACTGTTCTCGCACAACTCTCCGTCCGACTATTCAACACTCTGGAAGACTGATGCACTTCTGTTTCTACGCGCAGGCTGACCCGACACCCTCCTTACTCCATCTCTCTTAGTGTTTGTTGTACGCACCCACTGTGAGTATACTTGAACCCTTTTTCTCTTAAAACGCACTTTTGGGTGTTACATACGTTCTCTATGTCAAAACACGCTACACACAACGCTAAACTCTTTTAAATGCTAACCGTTCTTGCATGTTATACGTGAATTGCTGAATGTTTGTTTGCTATGTGTGAATAATAAGGACTTGCAGACCACCCTTAGCAACGATAGTACTATAGTTTGGACTCAGCACCTGATTGGTTCGGGGGTTGTTAAGGCTCGCATATTAACTTACGTGCGTGTTCGCTGTTGTGAATACGTATCCCGCATACTCCATCTCGCAGTCGTGTTGGTTAGCTTGTATCATTGTTGATTAGCATATTTAGATTCGCCCCTCTACCTGTTACATGCTGGTTATGCGTAAATGCTTTATCACTATTATTATGCTATTAAACATGTGTACCCACCTTTACTTTATGTATTGACTTTTATTTTAACGTATGTGGAAGGTTGATGATTCTACTTGCAGCAAATGGATTTAGGGTTATCTTTAGAAACGCATAATAGAATTCTAGATTATCGAACTATGTTTTGTTTGAGAGATTTGATATTTGTAATAACTGATTGGGGATTTTATGTTTGATTGTGTGGGAAATCGGACCTTTTAAATATTATCGCTTAATTAGTTGTTATGGATTCTCTTGAGCAATCTGGTTCGCTTAGAGCCGCGCCCCTATGATTCTGCCATCGGTTGGGGTGTGACAGATTGGTATCAGAGCCATAACTGTAGGGAAGTAGGTAGAATTGCCATGTTCGACCTAGTCTATAGTCTAAGTACCAAACTAGACCGCTCTTCGACTTAAATGCTTAAACTACTTATCTTAAATGCTTACATGCCTTTCCTAAGGCTAACACAATGTACATGCTTGAAAACGCTCGTATAACACAAACGAGTGATTGTGTCGGGATTAGAAGTGAAAACCAAGAACTCTAGATAAGATCACTCACTCCGCATACTATTTACTGCACGAGATTCTTCCGTTAAGTCAGGAGTGATATCCGTATCTTAACGAAAATCTCCACCTCTATTTCAGTGGAACTCCTGACATGTTCGGTGAAATCCACAAACTTGGAACGAAGTTGTTAAGTTAGGGGTGAAACCCGCATCTTAATAACTAATTCCACTCCTCGGTTTTCAATCTCACCAAAGTCTCGATTATTTCAATGACTCGAGATACGTAGTACCCGAAAGGGTAATGCCGTTAGCCGCGAGGTGGTGAGAGCATTCACCTATTAGGCCAAAGCGTGTGCCCGAACTCAAAGGAATGGTCGAATTACTTTGGGTAGTCGCAATCTCAAAACCCAGGACGCTCCATTTGTTTTAAGCCTGCAATCGCCGATTTTACGCATCATCGAGTTTTATTATTATTTATGTGTTTAAATTTGTAAATCTTACGCTTTATCGATTTCTCGTTTTATCGCTTTTCGCTTTTCGCTATACGAAAATACGCACAACTCGCAAGACTCTCGTAATCTAAAACGCTAATTAATCGCAAACTAAACTAAAACGCTCAACTCTCTTACGCGGGTGTCCTCATACGCGGTGGTACTCGCTTATTTCGCTTAGACTACTCGCATCTCATACGCGCTACGCAAGATCTAGTGAAGGTGAATACGTGCAAAATATGTGCGTACATGCTTATGTGCCTACGTGATTATGTGCTTACGTGCTTATGTGCTTATGTGGATACTTGATTACGTGTTTCGTGCCTTATAATAATAATAATAATAATAATAATAATAATAATAATAATAATAATAATAATAATAATAATAATAATAATAACAATAATAATAATAATAATAATAAGTATATGTTGTAAACGCAAGCTTTTAAACAAAACCCATTATAATCGAATCTTGTCTAAAATTCCCTATGCGTCATTCTTACAGAATCTCTCTTTCGCAATGGCATAAATGGGATCTCACACTCGCCGCACCGCTCAGCGAAACAACGCTGACAAACGCATCGCCTCTCTTGTAGCCAAGGAAATGGCTAAGGTGATCCCACAAATCGTCAGCGAGATACAAGCGATCAGCAGCAACTCGCCAGTAGACTCCAAGAATGATGCTTCGAAATCTCGCTTCAGTTTCAAGCAGTTTAAAGCCTGCGGTCCTGCATCATTTACAGGCGAAGACGGACCAACCAAGTTGTTTCATTGGTTCGACTCGATTGAAGTCACCTTCAGACAGAGCGGATGCCCGGAAAATCTCCGCACTGTTAACGCCACTGGAGTCTTTCAGTCAAGGGCACTTGACTGGTGGACCTCGAGCGCAACAGGCGCGCTACGACGAGGCTTACTCTCTCGTGTGGGAGGAACTTAAGGCAATCCAGAAGTTGGAAAATGAGTTTTGGGGTATCAAGCAAAATGGTGGTGACAATGCTGGTCTCACCGCTCGCTTCAAGCAGCTCAGCCTTATCTGCCAGGTCAGGTGGATACTACCGAAAAGGCAATCAAGAAGTACCTCCATGCCTTACCGGATTGCGTAGCCGACTTTGTTCAAGCAGCTCGACCCACTACCATCGAGGAGACTTACCAGATAGCCGCAGAGATCAACGACAAACGAGTCCAAGCTGGTTATTTCAAAACCTCCACCAAGAATCTCAGCCAAGCTACTACCGAGCCAAGCACTGACATCCTACCACCTCAAGCCTCCAAGTCAAGTAACCAGAATCGCAAGCGTAAGGGAAACAACAAGAACTGCGCAATGGTTCCAGCGTCAAATTCCCAGTCTCGCCAAGATGCTACTCTCAGCGCACCCGCTACTAAGCGTGCATACATTGGACCCCATCCTCTGTGCTCTAAGTGCACATATCATCACGTGGTTGGAGGAAACTGCCCGCTTCTGCGCCAATTGCAACATTTATGGGCACTTCATGGCGCACTGTCATACTGGTCCACGTCAGCAAGCTCCTCCCGCTCTCGCAGCACCGCCAGCTCCTCTCAATGCTGCTCCCGTTAACCAAGCACCACCAGCACCAGCAATTCAGGCCCGTGCATGTTACACATGTGGTGACCCGAATCATTTCAACAATGCCTGCCCAAACCGTGCCGTCAAACAAGAGTCGCAGCAGCAGCCTCAGCAACAGCCACCACAGCCACCGCAGCAGCAACAACCACAGGTTGTGCGTGGAAGAGCTTTCAACATCAACCACCGCCAGGCTCAGAACGACAACAATGTTGTCAACGGTACGTTCCTCATAAATGGTATTTATGCTTCTTGCTTATTTGATACTGGAGCCGATAACTGTTTTGTATCGTTAGAATTCGAAAAGCTTTTAAAATGTAAACGCGCTAACCTCCCAAGGACCTTCGACGTCAAAATCGCCACTGGAAGAACCATTACCGTTAACTCTGTTCTATGTGATTGTACTCGCGAACTCAACAATCACAGCTTCTCGATCAACCTCATACCTATGCAATTAGGTAGCTTCGATGTCATAATAGGCATGGATTTTCTTCGCGAAAATCATGCTAAAGTCGTTTCTTTTGATAAAATGATTCATTTCCCTCTTCCTAACGAAGATCAACTACATGTTTACGGAGAAACACCCTCAAAGAAGTTGAGGCTTTTGTCATGTACCCAAGCGAACAAGTGTCTGCGCAAGCAGGGTATAGCTTTTCTAGCCCATATCGTGAACCCGGAAAAGGAAAAGAAAACCTTGAAAGACGTACCCGTTGTTTGTGAATTTCCTAACGTTTTTCCCGATGATTTACCTGGTTTACCCCTACTCGTGATGTCGAATTCCGTATTGATCTATCCCCGGTGCTACACCTGTCGCTAAATCTCCCTATCGCCTTGCACCATCCGAAATGCGCGAGCTATCTAGCCAACTTTAAGAATTACTTGATAAAGACTTCATACGCCCGAGCACTTCACCATGGGGCGCACCCGTTCTTTTTGTGAAAAAGAAAGATGGGACGTTCCGAATGTGCATCGCTTATCGTGACTTAACAAACTCACGATAAAGAACCGCTACCCTCTTCCGTGAATCGATGATTTGTTTGATCAACTTCAAGGTGCTACATGTTTCTCGAAGATTGATTTACGCTGCGGATATCACCAACTACGTGTACATGAGCAAGACGTTCCGAAAACCGCATTTCGTACTGGCTATGGCCATTTTGAATTTGTGGTCATGCCTTTTGGTCTCACAAACGCACCCGCGGTCTTCATGGATTTGATGAACCGTGTGTGCAAAGCCTTTTTGGATCGTTTCATCATTGTTTTTATCGATGATATCCTCATTTATTCGAAGTCGAGAGCCGAACACGCGCGATATCTTCGTTTAGTTCTCGAACTTCTCCAAGGAAACCGTCTCTACGCCAAATTCTCCAAGTGTGAATTTTGGCTTAATGAATTTCAATTTCTCGGTCACGTCATCAATGACCAAGGAATCCACGTCGATCCCGCCAAAATTGAAGTTGTAAAGAGTTGGAATACCCCGACTCCGTCCAAAATCCGTGCTTTCCTCGGATTGGCGAGTTACTACCGCCGATTCATCGCTGACTTTTCAAAATCATCGTGCCTCTTACTTCTTTGACTCATAAGGATAAACCTTTTGTTTGGGGTTCCGAACAGGAGGAAGCCTTTCAGACTCTCAAGCGTATGCTTTGCGACGCTCCCGTTCTCGCCCTTCTTGAGGAGACGACGATTTCGTTGTTTATTGTGATGCCTCTAACCTAGGTCTCGGTTGTGTTCTCATGCAACGAGACAAGGTTATCGCGTATGCGTCTCGACAACTCAAAATCCACGAGAAGAACTACACAACCCACGATCTCGAGCTCGGTGCAGTTGTTTTTGCGTTAAAGATATGGCGACACTACCTTTATGGTACAAAGTGTACGGTCTTCACCGACCATAAGAGCTTACAACACATCTTTAACCAGAAAGAACTAAACATGCGCCAACGCAGATGGGTTGAACTTCTCGACTATGATTGTGAGATACGCTATCATACCGGCAATGCAAATGTCGTAGCCGATGCTATTAGTCGACGAAGCTATGTGTATAGCATTCATGACGATCAAGCCCAGAACAAACTCGAAACCCTGATTCACGAAACCCAGCACGTGTGTTTCATTGAGGATACCTTGTTCGAGGAAATGAAATGCGGTGTCGAAACCCAGTTGGAGAGTAAATCTAACGGGATCTATTACTTTCTGAATCGCATCTGGATCCCTAGCCGCAATAACCTTCGAGAGTTACTAATGACGAAGCCCATAAGTCTCGATATTCCATTCACCCTGGTGCCGACAAGATGTACTAGGACCTCCATTCTAGGTATGGGTGGTCGGGCATGAAAAAGGATATCGCTCTGTATGTTTCGAAATGCTTAACTTGTGCGTAAGTTAAAGCCGAACATCAACGCCCCTATGGCTTACTCGAGCAACCCGATATCCCGATGTGGAAATGGGAGAGTATAGCTATGGATTTTGTTTCAAAGCTCCCTCGCACCTCCTCTGGTCATGATGTGGGTTATCGTCGATCGCCTTACGAAATCTGCTCATTTCATTGCCATACGAGAAGACTTTAAGGTAGAACGATTAGCACGAATCTACAGTTATCACGACGAAGTCATTTGTCGACATGGGACGCCTCGTGAATCATCTCTGATTGCGACGGTCGCTTACTTCACGTCTCTGGTCCCGAGTTAATACAAGAAACAACGGACAAGATTCTCCAAATTAGAGACAATCTCCTGAAAGCTCGTAGTCGTCAAAAGAGTTATGCCGATAAACGCCGCAAGCCCCTGCAATTCGAAGTTGGAGATCACGTTCTCTTAAAGGTTTCACCTTGGAAAGGAGTGATCCGATTTGGAAAGAAAGGGAAACTAGCCACGATACGTGGGTCCCTTTAAGATCCTGGAAAGAATTGGCAAAGTGGCCTACCGACTTGAATTACCGAAAGTACTTAGCAACGTACATCCGACTTTCCACATCTCAAACCTCAAAAAGTGTCTAGCCGAAGGAAATCTTCATGTGCCACTTGAAGATTTGCAAATAAACGAGACTCTGCACTTCGTGGAAAAGCCAGTAGAAATCATGGACCGAGAAACCAAAAAGCTCCGACGTAGTCGCATTCCCATTGTGAAGGTCTGGGGTGGGAGGCAAACGCGGCGCCGAGCTCACTTGGGAACTCGAGAGTGATATGAAGGCTAAATATCCACATCTCTTTTTTAATTCTACTACTTAAATTTCGAGAGAAATTTCCAAAAGTAAGGGTGACTGGGAACAACCCAACTTTTTCTCGGTTGTTCGTACGATCGTTAACCGTTGAAATCTGAGATTCGAAATATAATGGTTAATCTATTTTTAATTGATATTTATATCGCTTATTTAAAACGCAACTAATCGCTTAACACTCGCAACGCTCTCGCTCGCTCTATCCCACTGTTTTATTTTTAATAATTTTTAGGAATTTTTCTAGCATAGGTTCCTTTTGTAAAAAGTGTGTGTTTTAATCATTAGAATCCAAAAAAAAATAATTTTCATGCGAAAATCATGTTTTGGGGTTTTTTGGCACAAAAATGGTATTTTACGCCCGAAAATGCATTATTTCGCACGAAAATGGTCATTTTCGCACGAAAATTTCACCAGAGCACCTCCATTCCTCTCCGCCTATAAATACAACACTTCACCATTCACTCCAACTTGCTGCCATTCGCACTAAAACGCTCTCTAGCTCGTTTTCTCTGTTTCAAGTAAGAGGACTACGTTTTTCACAAGAATCACAAAGATTTCTACAACGATTTTGCACGAGATTATCTCTGATTTCATCTAAACTTCTCTGTTTACCAAAACCTTCATCTTTTTCATGAAAACCTTCTGATTTTTACTAAGGTCTACACTAACCGAGCATGTTTGAGTTAACCTTGTTGTTTCGAGCTCACAAAGGTTTTTCTTAACAAAACTGTTTTTCTAAATCGATTTTTACACAAAAACGGACAGCAACCGACTAAGGTTTCATTCACTAATCATGGGACGAAGCACCGTCGAAACCGTCACGAAATGGACTCGAAAATACATCCGTTTCAAACGAAATCTCAGTCCCGAACGCACCGAGACGCAAGAACAGTCACTTGTGCGATCTGGACTGGCTCGAGTGAACCATACTTGGTTCACACGGTCCAGTCCGAGTTCATACAAGAGACTCACTCGCTCAAAAGACGTCTCCAATTCTAGGTTGATCAGTAACCTAAGGTTGGAGGGATGAACACTCGATTTCCCGAAAACAGACGCGAAAACAGTCGATTTTGGACACAAAAACAGGCATTTTCGCACGAAAATTTACCCTCGAAATTTTCGCACGAAAATTCCATTTCGTGCGAAATAGACTGTTCTCGCACAACTCTCCGTCCGACTGTTCAACACTCTGGAAGACTGATGCACTTCTGTTTCTACGCGCAGGCTGACCCGACACCCTCCTCACTCCATCTCTCTTAGTGTTTGTTGTACGCACCCACTGTGAGTACACTTGAACCCTTTTTCTCTTAAAACGCACTTTTGGGTGTTACATACGTTCTCTATGTCAAAACACGCTACACACAACGCTAAACTCTTTTAAATGCTAACCGCTCTTGCATGTTATACGTGAATCGCTGAATGTTTGTTTGCTATGTGTGAATAATGAGGACTTGCAGACCACCCTTAGCAACGATAGTACTATAGTTTGGACTCAGCACCCGATTGGTTCGGGGGTTGTTAAGGCTTGCATATTGACTTACGTGCGTGTTCGCTGTTGTGAACACGTATCGCGCATACTCCATCTCGCAGTCATGTTGGTTAGCTTGTATCATTGTTGATTAGCATACTTAGATTCGCCCCTCTACGCGTTACATGCTGGTTATGCATAAACGCTTTATCGCTATTATTATGCTATTAAACATGTGTACCCACCTTTACTTTATGTATTGACTTTTATTTTAACGTATGTGGCAGGTTGATGATTCTACTTGCAGCAAATGGATTTAGGGTTATCTTTAGAAACGCATAATAGAATTCTAGATTATCGAACTATGTTTTGTTTGAGAGATTTGATATTTGTAATAACTGATTGGGGATTTTATGTTTGATTATATGGGAAATCGGACCTTTTAAATATTATCGCTTAATTAGTTGTTATGGATTCTCTTGAGCAATCTGGTTGCCTAGAGCCGCGCCCCGATGATTCTGCCATCGGTTGGGGTGTGACAAGTCGGTTCCAGCGTCGCTGGAATGAGTCCAATCAGAGTTCGTTTGAGTCGGTTCCCCACTTTTTTAGTGTTCCCCAATGAACTTTCCCCTATATATATATATATATATATATATATATATATATATATATATTTAGCCTCATCCTCCATTTCCTAGGTCCATCCTCTTTAGGCCCATCCTCACTCCTATCTGATGTATTGCAAAATACATCGGTTATTTGTGTGTAGTTTTCGTTAATTTTAGTTTCGTTTTCTGTAGAATAGTCTATTGATCCAATTGTGTTTTGCAGGTCTTGGTGGCTTAAAACAGCTGGAAAATGAGAAAACAAGTGAAAAGATGAAAAAGTCAAGTCCTTGAAACCCTAAACCCTAAAGCTAAACACTAAATACTAATGATTACCCTAAAACTAAACCCTAAAGCTAAACCCTAAGGCTAAACCCTAATATAAGACCCTAAATCCAAACCTATATCTTTAGGGTTTAGGGTTATGATTTAGGGTTTAGGGTTAAGAGATCCTAGTTATGGTTCGATGAGCCGGTTCCAACGCCGCTGGAATGAGTCCAATCGGAGTTCGTTTGAGTCGGTTCCCCACTTTTTTAGTGTTCCCCAATGAACCTCACACTTATATATATATTTTGTGTGTGTGTGTGTGTGTGTATGTATGTATAGGTGTGTGTATAGAGAAGAAAAGAGAGGGTCGTCCTCAAAGTCTTGGGGAGGACGTCGAAGACGACGCCAGGCCTGGTGGAAATGCTGTTTGGGGCTTCGCTGGGCCTGGACGTGGCTAGAACGACCCCCACACCGAGTAGCCTAACACCCAACATAGGCTTACATTGGTGGTGTGTATGTTTATGGTGGATTGGTGGAAAGGGTTACCTTCAACTCGTTGAGTGTATGTGTACTTGAAAAAAAAAGTGATTTTTCTTGGATAAAATATGGCTTATTCTATTCTCATATCCATAAATTCTTGCTTTCATATCATTTTCACTCTATCTCTCTCTAAATATATCTATGTGTATATAAAGAGAGATAAAGAAGAGGGGTATGTGAATATTAACACCCTAAAATATTTACAAGATTCTTATCATATTTTTAATTATTTCTCATGCTATTTATTATCATACTTGTTCTTTGGGCTATGTCAATGAGTAGCTCAACATCTCATGATCACAATCAAGATTAGGTTTGATTTTAACGTTTGTAAAAGCTTTGTTATGTTGACGCTTTATTTAGACATTTAAATGATGAAATTGTCCTTGTTTACTAAGTAGAGGACGAATTATTGAGGACGAATTATAGGAGAGGTCCCTAGTTTAATCATGGGCAAAGGTGAATAATTTGATAATATTGGTATAATAGAGTAAAGCAAGCGTTGACATTTAAAAAAATGTATTACTCGGTAATGTTAGTTCCACCCTAGTAAAAGAAGTTAAGGAAAGGATAGTGTGGTTATGCATGGATTATACTTAACGCTAATCTAGAATTTTAACAAGTCAAGTCTGTACAGTTGACTATATACGTCGAGTCTTACTATATGCAAAAATAAACGTAAAATGACTATGTTTCTTCCATTTTAAAGATCAACTTAGTTATTTGTTGATTTTGATTTTTGCAAATGATAGTAATCACCAACTCATCAACAATCAAATTTACTTTTACAATCAACACAAATTAAGAGATCAACTTTTAAGATGCATGATAATCTACATTTAGATATTTTCTGTTGGGGAATTTGTAATAACCGGACGATCAGAGAGGCTGTATCACTCTCAGATCAAATTATTTCGGTGGTTCACCCGAATAATTCAATCGGATACAACTCTGATTTTCGAGAATTAGAACAATAGTATGATGATTGTGAATCGTATGAACCAGAGAAAGTGATCAGAAAACCTATTTCGAATTTTTGGGGAATAATTCAGCTCGACCCCAGCCAGGGGCTGCCGCCCCTTGGACCCTGCTCCCAGGGACGTGCCTCCGGACCCCCGCCAAGGGGGCGTTACCCCATTGGAATCCCTATTCGGGGCTCTGCCCGAATATTTAGAATTGTAACAACTCGAATAAGCGTGCACTCCCGTACCTCCTAACGTTCAATTACATTATAATTCCCTTTGATCACCATATTAATCCCGATTACACTAAATTATCTAACATTTTCTATAGTCAACTTTTAAAATACAAAAATATCCATATACCCTTCTAAAAACAAGCACCAGAAAAACGTTTGAATTTGTGAACACAGAAAAGGAAAGACGAACTTTCTCGGCCCTTATCCTAACGCGTTATCCTAATAAAATATATTATTAAAAAGAGACCCAAAGATTAACGGGTTAAGATACAAGTTTCTATCACTAGGAAGGATAGGAAGTAACCTTGTTCATCCATTTAGTAATCAAGGGTTAAGATTAAATGAATTAAATTGAATCCAAAAGAGGAGGCGCGTGTGTTTTTGTAAGGGCATTCTAGTCAATCCAATGTAATAGTTTCTCTCTCCTCTATTCCCCCTCAATTTTTAAACGTTAATAACTCTTTCATACGACATTATTTTTTTATAAAAATTGCACCAAAAAAACGAGCGTTTTTTAATCTTTAAAACGAGTATGCTATTGCTATATTTCGAAAAAAAATTCGAAAACCCAGTTGCGTAAAACGCATGAAAAAGCAAAAAGAACTAAAAAGCTCGCAAAAGGTCTTTACCAAACAGCGATCTGTATAGCAAAAGCAAAAAAAAACCGCACTGTGATTGTAGACGCAAACGAGTTCGACAAACTAAAACGCAACGATTAACAGTTAAATACAGTTTATCGACATTAGACAGGATAGGTAAGTAAACTGACTGTCAGCACAGGTTGCAAAAACTGCATTCATGTCCGAGGACGTGCGGGGCACACGAGGTTCGACTAAATTCCGGTTCCAATTTGCACCCCCCACCCCCCGCACCCCGAGACTTATTGTAAAACGTCATCAACGTTATGTTGGTTATGCAAAAGTTAAATTCACCTTTATAAATAACCTTTACTTTGTCTCCCACCAATGTGGGACAAGTGGTTTACATTTTGGACATCCATTCAAACACACTTAATTTCCAACATTATTATCATATAGTTTCATTTCAGGTTCAACAAACCATCATAAAACACAATGTTTTTTTATCTAAAAAGCAATGAATTAAAACACAAAACAAAGTTGATTTCTAAAACGCAATTGACTAAAAATATAAAAGAAAGTGTACTTTTTAAAACGCAATAGATAAATCACACAAAGAAAAGTTTCTTTGTAAACGTAATGGATAAAAAACAGTTTTTTTTCATTATTTTGTAAAAACAATGGACAAAAAACCAAAAAGTGTTTTTTCATTATTTTGTAAACAATGGATAAAAAACAGTTTTTTTCATTATTTTGTAAAACGCAATGGACAAAAAACACCCAAAAAGTGTGTTTTTTTCATTCTTTTGTAAAACGCAATGGATAAAAAACAGTTTTTTTTTCATTATTTTGTAAAACGCAATGGACAAAAAAACCCAAAAAGTGTGTTTTTTCATTATTTTGTAAAACGCAATGGATAAAAACCTGTGTTTTTTCATTATTTTGTAAAACGCAATGGACCAAAAACACCCAAAAAAGTGTGTTTTTTCATTCTTTTGTAAAACGCAATGGATAAAAAACAGTTTTTTTTTATTATTTTGTAAAACGCAATGGACAAAAAACACCAAAAAGTGTGTTTTTTCAATTATTTTGTAAAACGCAATGGATTAAAACCTGTGTTTTTTCATTATTTTGTAAAACGCAATGGACCAAAAACACCCAAAAAAGTGTGTTTTTCATTTTTTGTAAAACACAATTTCAAATGAAAGTTTAACTGAAAGGTATTTTGAAATTTTTCATTGAGACATTTTATCAAACACCTGGTGTGCAACTTTTTATTAATGATTTCTCAATGAAATTGGAACTAATGATGTTGCCCAAACGCATGAATACATCAAGAGAAAGAGTAGAATCAGAGATATCTTCACTATGAATTCAAAAATGTTTGAGAAATTTGAGAAGAGGAGTACCTGTTTTAACAGAAATCTCATGTTCTATTGCATCATGTTAAATTGAAAAAAACGAGAAATTATATAAACATAAACTGGGTTTTCTTCAAAGAAATCTAAAAACACGTTGATTGAGTATTTGAACAATTCATTGATGAAGGAAAATTGCATCGTGATGTATAATTCTAGAGAGAGAAAATGAATGAAATGTTGAAGATGGTGGGTTTTGAAGATACAGAGAAGGGAAATAGAAAGAATAGATAAAAGAAGATTGACTAAAATACACTTCCCACTTGTATTTCTACTTTTCCAGATGGACGCCTAAGATTATTTCACATCCTTCCTATCCAAAACATACTTGCTATTTGATCATCTCCCTTAATAATTAATAATAAAGATGAGAGACCATTATATTATATCATATATTAAATAACATCCTAGCTAGAGTACCCACTCTCACAATCATTTTTCTTTTAATTACAAGAATGCCATCTACTCACATATATCACTTTCTATTCTTTATGGCATTTTTGTAATTTACTTCTCTTTGAGTGGCATTTATTACCATCTCAAAAGGAATTTTTTTTATGTTTTGACCACCAAGGTTTTGATTCTTATCATTTTGCCCCCTCTACTTTTGTTAGTTTTTTTAAAACAACTTACATTCTTACCCTTTGAATTTGATAAACTTAATAAAGTCCCTAAACTAATGCAACAATATTTTTTAAGTTTCAAATTAATCCGTTACACTTTAAATAATATAGGCTTTTATCCCAATAGTTTCATTTTCCTTTATAACTTTCGTTCTTTATTTTTTTACAACTAATTCGCGTTATAATTTTTTTTAGAAAACAACCTAATCTGGTACCCATCGAAAAAATTTATAAATTTACTTTTACGTTATCTAAAATTGATGTTTAAACCGGTCATTATTAATTTGAAAAAATTGGTTTTGAATATATATTGTAATGTAATATAGTGGCTTAAAAAGCTGATCTTTATTGTTTGATTCATATACGGATTTTCCGCTGAAACGCGGTGGAGAAATCCTAGTTATTAATATTCTTTTGAGTAGTTGAGAGGCACCCCACTATTAAGATGACACCAGAAAAGAACCAAATTCACAGGGAACAACACAACTCTTGAAAGTTGAATTAATATCCCCTCAATCCATACAAAATCTCTCTTCACAATCACAATCATTATTAACATATTATTAAGGTAAATCTTTCTTCTTCTTTGATTGATTTGTTATTCTTTTTGTTGGCAATCTTGTTTTGATGTTGTGATCAGGGTTTTGATCCATTTGAGTTGGGTAGTTTGAATTTTGAAGATTGCATGCTTCTTGTATTATAATATAATTGGTTTTAACTTTAAGGTTTATGTGAAGTTATTGAATTAATTTTAGATAAAGGGTGTGTGTTTTTATGAGATGATTTTGGATTTGCATTTTTTTAAAGTGATAATTTGAGTAAATTTGATTGATTGGTTGGTTGGTTGAAGATTTGAAGTTCCAGTGCAATTTCTTGTATGTTTTTAGAAATTTGTTTTTGTTGAACATAAATTATAAATATTTAAAGTTGAGATGATCACTTTAGGTTGCCTATCTAAACATTTTGTTGTGTGTGGTACTTTGGTGTTGCTAATGGTTGATTAGGTTTATAGGCCAGGCAAACTGGTGGGTTCGGGTCATAATGGGTTAGGAGCAAAATGAGTTCGGGTCAAAATGGGTCGTTCCGAAAAAACCTATCAATTTGGTTTGGGTCAAAACGGGTTCAGGTCAATATGGTGGGGTGGTGGCAGGGGCGCAGTGCTGGGGGTGGTGGTGGCCGGCGCGGGGGGTTGGTGTTGGCAAATCCCACAACGAATGTCCGACTCATATACCACCAATGTTTTTTTTTTGGTGCGCATTGGCTGTACATGAGACTAGAACTCCACAGTTAAGTGTGTTTGGGGAGAACCAATCTAGGATGAGTGACCTTCCAAGAGAAAACTCGAGAGAACTCAACTGATAAGCGTGCTTGGGTGGAGAAGCAACTTAAAATGAGTGACCTCTTGAGAAGTTTCCACTCAGGTAACCATGGACAATCCGTGAGGTGTTCGTTGTAAGACAATATTGGTTCATTTGGTGGATATGAGTGGGCAGATGGTACTTCAAGGATCGAATGTAGACATGTGCATACGATATTTTGAAGTAAGATAATGTAGTTTGCCATTGTGTTTAGTCTAGTTGTTTGATGTTTGAAAAAAGGTACAAAAAAGTTATTGTACAGAAAAATATTCGTGTTTTCTGATGACAAGGATAAAGCTCGGTATACCTTTTTGCCTTCTAGTTTTAACATACACCTTGATTAATCACCAAAAATATGGTCATTCATCATCATCATCATACTCAGCAAATCCCACCAATAGCACAGCTAAGGTAGGGTCTGAGGAGGGTAAGATGTAGACAGTCTTACCTCTACCCCGTAGGAATAGAGAGGTTGCTTCCAATGAGACCCCCGGCTCGATAGTAGTTTTGCATCAAGCCTTGGACATAAGACACATAATTCTAGCAGTTAAGACAAAGGCCGATTAGTGCATGTACTCCCTTGTCTTTCGGCTATCAACGCCACCACATGATGCATGATTAACCATCGCCCTCTTTTAACGTTATTTTCACGAAATTGGCAAAATAACGTTAAAATTAGTGCACTTTCACTTTTGCCCCCCGAGCGCCCACACATATGTACATTATATGCACATTACCACAGGGGGCACAAAAATATGGTTATTATGGACATAATAAAGATGAGCCACTTTATGATCAGTGAATATGGTGTAATTGTCGTCATGTTTATCAAATTTCATTCATTCATGTCATATATGACATGAACATCAGTAACTGAACTTTGGGAAACATGCTATTGTTGTTTCAGGTTCACTGTCATGCTTTAGCGGTTTCTATGGCTTACCCCGGTACCCTAAGCTCATTGTACGCGGTTACAGTTTGGATTGCTTCATACGCTCTTGTTGCAATTATTGGGTTGTTTCAGATCTCCTGTTTTATTGGCATCTCTATTTTCAATCAGTAAAGCACTTTAAAAGCAGTCAAGGAGATGGAAAGATCAAGAAATGGCGAAAGAGGTTATCGGTTATGCACAGTTGGTAATTTGAATAGCAGAACTGGAGAGGTGATTCTTGTTTAGTTGCACATTTAAATTTTCATTGCAGAGGGTAGTTTTTGGGAGCAGGTCAAAACAGGATGGATTGACCCGAAACATTTATCGTCAAACATATAATTTTTTTTGGTCAAGAAATTTTGTATTTCAATAGTTATTTTTTTTATTTATGATAAAAATGATCATGGAGGTTGTATGCATTAAAAAAATACAGATTTTGCAACTTTTGACCTGCTTGACCCGTTTAACTACTTCTACCCCATTTCGCTACCTCTCAATTTAGCGTGTTGGTGAATCTGCAAGCTTTTTGGTATGAATCTGCAGGGTTTTGGAGCGGGAAATGTAGGCGAATCTTCATCCCTTGTGCGAGTAACGTGTCCTATGTAAAATTTTACCTTTTTCATCTATCTTTCAAGGGTTTATTCAATTATGTGCTTCAAACAAAGCTACATAATTATAGACTGAACATGCAAGTGTTTTGTCCGGTCATAATATAATGAAAGAAATGATACTCCAGTGGTTTGTCAGTGATCCAAATTTTCCGTTCAAAAAAATAAAATAAAAGATATAATAAATGAAAATTACTTTTTTGATCCCCTTCTATTCATCCCTTGTGTAGTTTTATCTCAATTTGTTAAATATTCTATGTTATTTTTTTTAAATAAAAGGTAGAGATGGACAGAAAAATCGGTTTGGGTCTGCCACATCATGATGAAAACAATGTCAACCAAAATTAAAATATCTTATCCCATGTCCCTGTCCTTGATTATATATATATATAAATATAATGTCGATAAAAAATGATCATGTTGAATGTGTATATATTATTGAGGGACAAGATGCTTCCTACTCATCATCAGAAACACCTTGCAAGCCATCATTTTTTTCCTTAAGTTGAACATGTTTTTATGCTCAAACATACTAGCAGGGATAGTATTAAGAGGGTATCATGGGCTATAGTTTAATCCGGTTTTCGTAGTGTAATTCTTTGTTTCCTAATTTTATATAAAGGATATCTCTGAATAAATACGCGATACCCTCAAAAGAAAACAGGATACTTTAATTATTAAAATTCCAAATTTTTATAAACCTAAACCTTTTACAACACCAAACTTATATAATAATCAAGTTCAAATGATAGAGTTAACCCAAATTAATTATAATATAATTGAAAGAGGCTCAATTGACAGACATAGCCTAAGCCCCAAAACAATAAATTATATCCTTTGTTTTGTGTATGGGCGGCAACATAAGAAACCAAACGTCACATAATTGCAATCGTCCTAGATCCTAGCGCCCTGCTGTTCCGTTGACCGACGGTTGACCTGCATGTTTGGTAAGTGTTTCTTGTCCTTTGATTTTTTGTTTGTTGTTATTGTTTATGTGGTATTGTGGTTTGTAGATTTGTTAGGGTCTAGTGATTTTTTACTTTATTTATTATCGTTTTTTTATTATTGTATGATTATACAGTAAAAAATTGCGGCTTAATAATCTTAATAATTTTGAGGCAAATTTTAATGACATGACACAACTTTGGCAGTACAATACAGTTTGGTTTCTAAAAAAGGATAACCTGAGAAGAAAACACTGAAAAAAATCAACGTATCTTGAAAAGCTATACACACCTAGTAAAGTGATTGTATTTTGTTTTGTTAACCGAATGTGTTTTATTTGCTTATGTTTAGCGATTGATATTAACATATGATACAATGTTCGTAACATACATGACTCGTAATCTGGTTTTGGCTCCAAGTAGAAGAGGTTCAAAAGGATTAAAATAAATAAATAAAAATATAAACAAAAACGCTTAACAAAAGATGAGAACAAAGCATCTACAACGGTATATTGGTTAGACCAGACACATAAATACCGTCTTTTTCCTAAGTTGAGACCATGGACACATAATGCCACAACTTTATTTTTAATTTTTTTTTACCGGCTAAATCTACACATTTGTCCACTATAAAACTTGAACTCTTAACCTCACTGAAGGAACATAAAATATCATGCAACTAGTAACAAGTCTCTTGCAAGGGTCAAAACTATATAAGACTGTAGGGTGTGGCGTCAAGGAAGGGTTCGGGATGGTGAGTTGGCACCCCTTCTCGTCAGGCACAACCTTGACTTCATATTTGATGTTTATGTGTTCTCCAAAGTGACTTCACTGATTTTTTTTTCTTAATGTCATTTATTGAATGAAAGCATTAATAGTTTAAATGAAATGGTATCAATACAAGTTTATATGAATCAATTTTAACCTGTTTATAAATAATTGTGACAATTGCAAAAAAAACTACAAATGATTAAAGATTGCACCAACAAATATGTGAGCAAAAATATGTTGGCTATCTCTCTTTTTGATGTCTCCAAATATCTCATCTTTGATTCTAAAAACAACACATACAAAACTGAAGTCACCACAAGTGTCTTCTTTCCAAACAACTCAACTTCATTTTCACTCGTCATCTTCCTCATCATCATCGTCGTCACCTCCACCAGCCGCAGCATTCAAAGCATTCAACCTCTCAATAAGCTTCTGCTTCCTCTCATCGTATGTCAGCTTCTTCAAGTTATACCTAAAAAACCCATACATAAGTTCATCAGTTACTTTCATCACATCTAGTTGATTTCAAACAATCGACAACCCGCTCAGATAAACGGGTTACACAACTTTAAGTGCGTTCTTTGGGTTAGGGTTTGATGGCTTTAACTTTGTGTTTTAATGTGTTAATGTGCTCAGAAACAATAAAGAAAACACAGTTACCTCTTGTGCTCCTTAGGAGGCTGCTTCTCGGATTTCTTCGGGGTGGGGTCCGCACGAATGGCAGCATGCACCTTTTTGTATAGCTCTTCCATGTTATCGGGTTCAACCCCAGCTTTGATGTAGTCAGAAAAGCGAGTCTGATACTTTTCTGGCTCGTCTTCCGTTAAAGTCTGCACATATTTGATTTCAACCCCTATAAAAATTACTTATTCTACCGATAAATATGGTCAAAGAGACGGACTATACACAATATGCTCACCCTCATGTAGGAAGCAACATGCCCACCATAAATGTACTTGCGGTGCACGTCAGCATCAAGTTCCTTACCATCTTTGTTAAATCCCGCAAACCTCTTTTCACTGTGAGGGATGTCGATGCCACCATCCAAAGCCCCCTAAACAAAAAATTACATAAGAATACGTAATAAACGGTGGTTTAAATTATTAAAACATGTACCTTGAGAGCACCAAACACGCGATTGCCGGTAGTTGTTCTGATAAGACCGACGTCCAAAAGAGCCCTGAAAGGCCTCCTGGTCTCTGCGGGTTCGACAGAGTAATCTTCACCAGTTGCGCCTGCACAGTTTAATCTCCAGATTTTAATATAAATCTACATGATTATGAGTGGCATTTAAGTAATTTTATAAACAAGAAAATAACCTCAACGTTTCCTTGGTATTCGTCGTCCATCTCAAGCTTTTTCAAAACACGGCGAGCCAATAAAAGACCGGTACAGTAAGCTACATTTGAAAATAGTTGGGCAGTGATCTTTTAATAAATAATTAATGAGATTATAACGTTTAAACACCAAGATACCTGCAGCGTAATTTGTGAGCCCAACTTTGAGACCATAGTTAGGCAGTTCGTGAGCATATGCAGATGCGAGAACCATATCCCCAGCAATGCTTGCAGACACAATTTGCGCGACTATATCTTTGTTGCTCTAATGCCATCGTTAAGGGGTAAACCTTTTCAAAAATACTACAAGCAATCCAAAACTCGTGTAATAATCTAAGCAACAAAAACAAATTTAAAAATGATAAAGTGAAACTTTGACTGGATAAAATAATAACAAAGTTCAGAACTATGTTAACGACTGAACGAAAAGACACGTAGACAAATGATCCAAAGAGAAAAAGATAAATGGCAAGGATACAAATCGCACGACATAGCGGTACTTTGGAGTATTATACTTATTTTTGTCCTGGTTAATCAAGCGAATCCTTGCTCGATAATCAGTCTTACCCTCTGCATTAACAAAATAAAAATAAAACAAACAGTGGTTACTCGTGTAACTCAATAGATAAAAACGAAATACAAAATAAATAACAAGGATATCCATACCTCTTCTTCTCTTGAACTTGACTTGAAACCGTTTGAAGTAGGATCTTGACTTCTGAGCTTTGACAAAAGCCTTCAAAATTTACACAATCACAACGATTATAAGTTTTAACATCCAGATCAAATGTAAATTAAGGTCATATTTACATGTAGTTATAACATACCATACAAAACAATGACAAATAGTTGAACTTTGCTCATTAAGCAATAGGAAAGAGTGACAAATGTATGCCCACTAAGAGTTTCTTCTAACAATGTTTCACCATATAGCATAATAATTAGGGGCGGCAATTCTTGACACGACCCGTCGACACGAAAAAAAAAACAGGTTTAGGTTGACTAATACGACCCGTTTTAAAAAATGGCCGGGTCGGGTTGACCCGTATTAAAAATGGTCGGGTTCAGGTTGACCTGTATAAAAACGGGTTGACCATTAACTATTTAGAAAAAAAATCTTTTATATTTTGGCTTTTGTTTTTCCCGTTTCTATTTTACATGGTTAGTTATAATTTATAATAATGTTAGTTTCGACCAATTATATTATTTATTTGTCACTCATACTCATCATTAAACATGTTATCGATAACCCACTTAAACCTCATCAACCCGCTTATGAATCGTCAACTTGTATGACTCATTTAAAAATATGGGTTAAACAGGTCGAGTTCAGGTTGACCCGAATTTATGTGGGTCTGGTTAAGGTTGAAATCTTTGACCCGAATAAAAATATGGGTAGGGTTAGCGTTGAACATTTCGACCCGGCAACCCGATTGACACCTAATTGTGGTCAAATTAAAAAAACCTACTGAAGCCACCATCAACAATTAAGATCAAATCAATGATAAATCAACAGAAAATTAATGTTGTACACAACTACTGCAAAACTAAATATAAAATTGCGACACTAAAATTCATATGACTACTAATAAATATTTTTTTTCCCAAATTACATCATAATTCCACCAGAGATTTGAGACACAATTTTGAGATAACTATATATGTACACCGTGTTATAGAATCAAAATATCAATATACATAACAATTTGCGTTGTTCTAACATGTGAATATTTGATGAAAAATATGAAATTGAAATGGCAAGAAGATGAGAATGGAGATCATTACCATGAGGGACGCTCGATATGCTTCGGAGAAGACGACATTGAGATTTGAGAGCAGTTGAAGAATGATTTTGAAGGCGTTTAAGTACCACAAACCCTAGAAGAAGATGATCAAGATGGACGGCTGTGATTGTTTTTAGGGTTTTCTGGTATTTAGGAATGTTTAGTGTAGAGCCCTTAAAGTTTTATTATGAGTTGAAGACAGTCCCTAGGCTTTTATGTTTTTGATGGTAGTTGGTACAAGTTAAGGTCGATCGTACATAGTAACATAGCCCAATATTAAGAATTGAGTTGTATGAAAGTTGATAAAACTCTTTTGTGTTTTTTATGTGTAAAAGTGAAGAAAAAAATATGAAATTTTGAGGTATTATTTGATGTGTCGTCATCATCATCATACTCAATAAATCTCACCACTAGCAAAGCTAAGATAGGGTCTGAGGAGGGTAATATGTAGAAAACCTTACCTCTACCGCGTGGGAATAGAGGGGCTGCTTCCAGTGAGATTCCTAGCTCGATAGTATTTTTGCATCAAGCCTTAGACAAAAGACACATAACACTCAGCAATTAAGACAAAAGCCGATTAGTGCAGGGGCGGAGGATAGTTGGTGCCCGGGGGTGCACCCGCCCACCCAAATATTTCGGTTAAAAGTGTATAGGTTCTGATTTTCGTCCGAAAATTTTAAAACTTATATAGGATCCCCCCCCCCCAATTATTTTCCTTAAATATTTATACAATATATAAATTAAATAAAGTTTGTTACCACTTTGTATATCCTAAATATTTATACAATATATAGATTAAAGTAAAGTTTGTTACCACTTGTATATAAGTGATGGGTAATTTGGTAAATATATTTAACTCTTATTTGTTAACCCCAGATTACCCACCACACAATAAACTTAATCGCAAGTTTTTATGTGTAAGAACCGGTCATTTGAATGAATAATTTTTTTTGTTTATTTGGAACTATTATTATTTGACCTGACCCGAATCGATAGCCTACCTAACCCGAAACATAACGATAGGAAAAAAAAATTGGGTCCCATTACTTTACGCCCCCTCGAAACTTTTGGTCAAGCTCCGCCACTGGATTAGTGTATGTACTCTCTTGTCTGTCTTTCGGCTATCAACACCACCACATGATGCATAATTAACCATCCTCCTCTTTTAATGTTATTTTAACGAAATTAGTAAAATAACATTAAAATTGGTGCACTTTCAACTATACAAAAGTAAGAACGAGGATAAACGAACAAACAAGAATAGCTCCCATTCCAATTTTCAACTGTATTTAACAACCAGAAACAACCTAACTTTTATTTTACTATTAGGTCCCTAAGCTATACAAAAGTAACTAAACAGTCCCTTGACTAATTGACTTGTATCGATACATTCCCTTTAAAAAAGAATAACTTTGACCTCAAAGTTAAAATTCAATTTCAGGAAAACGAGTTGTGTTTGTTAGGTTTGACATATGTAAGCAACCTTTCCCACTTTTTCAACTATAAAAAATGGTCCATATAACTTAGAACTGTGTTTGTTAGGTTTAAAATTCCAAAGAGAGTTTTGACAAAAAAATTTATCAGTTTAAGAAACACCCAATCACCAACACTAAATTCCCTCTCGATCATATGTTAGTATGCTAATTGCTTCATCCTATTTTGAGTTCCGCATAAATAATGTATAACTTCTTCGATGGCAACTTCTTTCAAAGTACGTATTGTCTATAGTCCTTACATATGGAATAAAGCGGGGTATAGGATAGCCATAGAGTGCCTAAAATCGGGTGACGTTTATTGATGAAGGGAAGTTTGTATCGTACCACTACTCTGCCAAGTGTTACCCATTTCAACCAAGAAGTGTTAGTAGAAAGTGTCATACTCCTCAAACAATATTCAATACAACATCAACTACCTCAATATGTCCATCAAACTAAGGGTGATAAGTTGTAAACATTTCCAATTGACTACTCCGTATTTTAGTAAAAGCTAAAAATTACTCAAAAACAAAGGATCCTTGTGTTTCACACTGGGTTGAGGCGATCCTATGCAACTTAAAAATATAATCAAGGAAGACTTGTGCAACTGTCTTTGCAGTTTACAGATGCCCCAGTGGAATAAAGTGTCCATACTTAGTTAAGCAGTCAATAACTACCAAAATAGTATATTTGCCTTGAACGTTAGGAAATCCTCCTACAAAGTCCATTGAGATGTCATAAAAACATATTTTAGGACTGGTAAAGGCTTTATAAGACCTGGGTATGCTACAATTTCTGACTTGGTTCTTTGACATGTGTCACATGCTTTTATGAACTGCCTAAATTGTTTATTTAATCTCTTCTATTTGAAAATGCTTTTAATCCTTGTATAGTAGCATGAACCCCTGAATGACCTCCTAATAGCAGAATCGTGGCATAACTTTATGATTATCCTACTGTAACTCTTCACATTTTCCACTAGAACCTTACCATCCTACAAAGTCCATTGAGATGTCATAAAAACATATTTTGGGACTGGTAAAGGCTTTATAAGACCTGGGTATGCTACAATTTCTGACTTGGTTCTTTGACATGTGTCACATGCTTTTATGAACTGCCTAAATTGTTTATTTAATCTCTTCTATTTGAAAATGCTTTTAATCCTTGTATAGTAGCATGAACCCCTGAATGACCTCCTAATAGCAGAATCGTGGCATAACTTTATGATTATCCTACTGTAACTCTTCACATTTTCCACTAGAACCTTACCATCCGTAGTGAACAAGATACCATCCCATTTATAGTGTGAAAACAATTCCCCTTTCTGCAACTTTTGAAGCTTCTGAGATAATGTAGAATCCTTGTGTCGCGAGTCTTTAATTATATCAAAGAGTGGACAATCTGATGTAGGCGGAATCACCGATGGTGTAACATGAAATGTTTTCACAGCTAACAATCATTCAAACATTCTAGTGGATATTGAATGAGTCTAAAAGGACCAAATTGTAAGTACAACCCAATTTAAATGTTTTAAAAACCAATAGTGTCTTGGAAAAATAAATATCGTTCATGAAACAACAATGAGTCGACCATGACTTGTATGCATGCATGCATGTCCTATGTCCAAAGCCTTAAGCAAGTTCATTTACCAGAAAAGCATACTAACAAATCGTCAACATAATGTTTAAATCGACAGGTAATACATAAACAATATTTTGAAAACTGTTTTCAAGGAAAAGTGTTATTCGTGAATGACCAAATCAAAGTCTAGCAAGGACTATGACCAATGCATCGTCTTATCGTATCGAATACGTATTATCGTTTTCAGAAATTTCAAAAATTATTATATGTGTGTGTTTGTGTGTATTTGGGACATACAAAAAAATGTCTGTGGAAGGTTCGGTAGTCTAATCATATGACTCTCACAATGTGAGGAGACGAGTGATTTAGGAGGTATTTGGGAATCTTCTCTTTTTCACATTTTTCCATCTCCTTTTTTAAAATATCACAAAAACTAACTTCTTTTTTTCAAAACACAAAAACTCGTTTTCAACATATTGAGGGTGTTTGGGTTAGCTTATTTTGGAAGAAGTTATAACTTATCTAACTTATAATAAAAGACTACAAAAATGCCACATGGCATTCTCTCCTTCAATCTTATAAATTTTATTAATATTTATTTAATTTTAATATTCATAACTAATATATATATATATATATATCACTTATTTTATTCCTTATCTTTATTTAAAATTAATAAATAACTTTAATTTTGCAATTTAGACCCTTTGTTTTTTTACTTTTAACTTAAAGTTTTTCATCTTTGCCAATTTAATTCCAACTCTTTTTTATTTTCAGTTTTGGTCCATTTACTTTTCATCTTTCCCAAGTTTTTCGTTTCGTTCTAAATTTTGTGAGTTAACGCACTGCAACGTGCGTGCGGAGTTTAACATATTTTCGTATATTTTTTCGCGTTTGACTGGCCGTCGCAACACATTTATTTTTCTCCGTTTGACAAGTTCGTCCAACGCGAGGGTCCTGGATTGGCTTAGTTATTTTTTTCTATGTTTTACATTTCGGTTTAATTTCTTTGCAACGAGCGTTCGCGATTCAAAGATTTTACGTCTGCTTTTCGCTCTACGTTAATTTTTTTCGTTTTTTATATATTTTGTTTTTATGAGCTTTCCTGGTGTTGGTGGTTGCTGACAATGGTATAGCATTGATACTACTTACACAATTTTATAACAACCGTTGCAACGCAGAGCCTTACTACAGTTGATTTATATAAAAGTTAATAACTTGTTTCTATAGTGTTTGGCTTAGGGCCTGTTTGTTTACCTCTTAATGAGGCTCTTAATGGTTCAGACCTTTTACTGATTCAGTATTTAATGACTCAGATTTGTTTGTTTCGCGAGCAAATGTCTGAATGATTCAGACATTTACCTCTGAATGATTAAGCATTATACAAAGTCTGAATGGTTAAGACCTCTAATCTGAATTGGTCAGACATTTGCCTCCGAATGGTTAAACATTATACCGGCTCTTAATGGTTCAGATCTCTTATTGGTTCAGCATTTAATGGTTCAGACCTCTTATTGATTCAGCACTTAACCATTCAGATGTTACCAAACAGTCGTTACTTTATTAAAGTTGTTAGACAAACAAAAAGTAGTTGTGGGTTGTGTGTTGCAAGATTTTCTATACAGATATATATATATATCATGATAGATCGCCCCATCCATCTCAAGTGTTGACTGAATCAGTCGCATCTGAAGGCGTTCATACCAATCTCTCGTCCCCTCGACTTTGTCAAGAACCATAACCTTAAATTCTTATATTACAATTCAGATCGATCGCATGAAGAATTCCGCTTTTCATTCATTATTATGTCCCAATCCGATGTTTCATACAGGTATCCAAATTCAAACTTTAACCCTTTTTCCTTTAATTTTGATTTCATCATGTTTATATTACCTGTTCATTCGTATATTAATTTCATTATGAAGCTTTGTAATTGATTTGATTAAGTTATATTAGATGTGTTGGATTCAACAGAACGATTGTTAGCTTGCAACAAACTATCATATCTAGTCTCAATTTGTATAATTGCTTGCTAGAAGAGCTAATTTGTAGTTTTATAAAATTAGGGCATCACCTCTTTCTTTGTACCCATTTTATAAATAGATTCTTTACTTGACCAGTACTCGAGTAACACTTGTCGGTTGGTTTTTCCGAGATTGCCCCTTGTATAAAGCCAGTGTTCTATGAGGCGCAGCAAGGCGACGCTTTTTTGCGTCTTCGCCTCTCGCTTTGGAGAACTTTGTGCTTTTTAGAAATGATGTATAGATGTTTTGGGTATCATGATCATCATGCTCGGTAAATCCCACCAATTGAAAAACTAAGGTAGGGTCTGAGGACGGTAAGATGTAAACAACCTTACATCTACCCCATAGGAATAGAGAGGTTAGACCCCGGCTCAATAGTAGTTTTGCATCAAGCCTTGGACAAGAGGCACGTAACACTCAGCAATTGAGACAAAGGCCGAATTGTGCATGTACCCCCTTGTCTTTCGGCTATCAATGCCACCACGTGATGCATGATTAACCATCCCCTCTTTTAACGTTATTTTCACGAAATTAGTAAAATAATGTTAAAATTAGTGCACTTTCACTTTTGCCCCCAGAATGCCCACACACATATACATTATATGCGCATACCGCAAGCGGGGCGTTGTAAACTTGTGAAATTATTTATACATGTTTGATAGCAAAAGCAAAGCTGCATATGGTGTCTTTTGGTGTTTGTAGATAGTGTGTTATTTAGTGACATAAGAGTTTTATTTATAGTCTTAATTTTATGTTTGTTATTTGTATATTGATCGGCAAATCATGTCATTTCGAGAACAGGTATTCTACTTCATGTTGAATGAACATATATCATATATACTTATTGTTTTAGGATCTCACTTGCTTCTTTGATATGTTGTTAAATGACCTATCACCGTTAGTTTATGAGAAATGAAAAATGACGTAAATGCATTCTCAACGACAATCAGACTATATACAAGCGAAATCTTCCAGTATATTAGCTAGAGTATCCAAAGACGTAAAATTCAGATTTTTATAACTATTAGGTTAGAACAGTTTGTGTTCTCGCATGAAAAAGTTCGAACAGTTTATCTTGATTCAATATCTATGCATATGTTATATGTATATTTTTTAAAAAGGCACTTTGGTATTCAAATGGATGTAAAAAAGCTTATGTGCTAATCTTTTCTTTGTTTTCTTTGAAACAGCTGCGGTTCATGTGGATACCCTTTAAATCTCGCATCCTCAAATCGTATAACATCCGAAATCGGCTCCAAGTATCGTAAATCTATAAAAAAAGGTTCTATATCTTTCGAATCCATCGATCTTAGTCGATTCACTCAATTAGACGAGCCAACTTGTTTTCCTATCTGTCTAAACAATCAAGGTTCAAAAACAAAGTTGTTATGTCGCCAATGCGGTGTTCAAATAGGATACGGATACGCAGACACACATACCATGCATGATATCGAATCATCCACCATACCTAACTCACATTATAAACAGATTGTCATAAAAATCCGAGCTTTACAACCATTAGATACCGCAGACCAACTATCTACAAATGACGACGGTAGGTGATCAAACCGGTCACTCTGTTATTATGCATCTTCCCGACGATTGTTTGTTTTTCATCTTCGAAAAATTTGATTCTAGTGTTGACCGAGAATCCTTTGGTCTTACTTGTCATCGCCTGCTCCGTATTCAAAATTCAAGTCGTAAGTCATTGGAATTTGGATGTTTGTTCTCTCGATTAAACCATTCGTTGTCTAAACCTACCATTGACGTAGATTCGTACATTCTTGACAAGTTAATTAAACGTTTTAGACAACTAGAGTTCTTATCGTTATGCGGGTGCGTAAATCTTCAAGATTCGGGTCTAAGTCAATTGCAAAATTACGGGTCAAAGTTGAAGTCTCTCTATCTCGATTGTTGTTTCAAAATTACGGACACGGGACTTTCTTCGGTTGCTATAGGTTGTCCGAATTTGTCGTTCGTTAGTCTTTATCGTTGTGCTGTAAGCGATAACGGGCTAGAACTCTTAGCTAAATCATGTCGGTTTCTACAAGACTTGAATCTCGAGTGGTGTTCCCTCGTAACCGACTCCGGAATTTTCTCTATTACCAACAATTGTCGTGAGCTTCGAGCGATCCAGATTTCTCATTGTGAGAAAGTTAAGGGAGTCGGATTTGAAGGATGTTCTCAAACATTGGCCTGCTTGGAAGCCGATTTTTGCAAGCTTGAACCCGAGGGCATAATGGGAATTTTAAGTGGAGGCGGGCTCGAGTATCTGAATGTTTCTTCTCTTAGCTGGTGTATACGGGGTGACGGTTTAAGAGCGATTGGTGGCGGGTTTGGTAAAAATCTTAGAACTCTAAATTTTCGGTTATGCAGAACTGTTGGTGACGAAACAATAATGGAGATCTCGAAAGGGTGTCCGTTGCTGAAAGAGTGGAACTTGTCGTTATGTACTGAGATCAGGCTCGCCGGCTGGGAATCGATTGGGAAGTATTGTCGTAATCTAGAAAGGCTGCATGTAAACGGGTGTCGGGGCCTTTGTGATAGAGGTTTACTAGCTTTAAGGAACGGGTGTAAGCGTCTCTCGGTTGTTTACATTACGAGATGTCAGCAAGTGAGCGTGTTGGCGATCACGTTGTTCAAGATCGCAAGATGGGATGTTGAAATGAAGCTTGAAGAAGTTATGTGCATTATGCCTAAACATTTCTTCTGATGATAGTTTGTTAGAAGATTATTTTCAATGGAAGCTTAGTATGAAGTGTAATTGCTAAAATTCAACAACTGTTTATGTGTTTTGACTTTTGACTGCAACTCAATGAATGAGTTGGTCTTGATATTTATAGTAAAGAACTGATTAATTTATGTATTTAATTCAAAGTTCATTACTTTTATTTACAGCCCAATTTGTTGTGTATTTCTGGAATTATTGAATTTGGGTTATGGTTTCTTGATGATGAACATGATATAGCTTTTAGGAGGGTGTTGGTGGAAAAAATATTTATTAAAATGGGTAATTTAAAAAATAGGCAAATTACGCAAATCAGCCTTTATGTTATACCTAAACTGCACTTTATACCTTTCACTATGAAATCGGCCAAACCCAACCTTTATATTCATGTTTTGTTACATTCTATAACCTGTACAACTAACATCATCCAAAAACTTAGTTAAGTTACCTCACATGCTTTGCATGTGAGGGTACTATAGTCTTTTACAATATAAAGGTTGATTTGTGCAAAAATGTTATTTATAACATAAAGGCAAAATTACGCAAATCAACCTTTATGTTATACCTAAACTGCACTTTATACCTTTCACTATGAAATCGGCCAAACCCAACCTTTATATTTATGTTTTGTTACATTCTATAACTTTTACAACTAACATCTTCCAAAAACTTAGTTAAGTTACCTCACATGCTTTGCATGTGAGGGCACTATAGTCTTTTACAATATAAAGGTTGATTTGTGCAAAAATGTTATTTATAACATAAAAGTTGATTTTTTGCAAAATTATTATTATACTTATAATAGAGTTTTTTTGGGCAAAAACATTATTATTTGTTAATAATTATATATATATATATATTATATATATATATATATATATATATATATATAGGGTTAGGATCATGTGAAAAGAAGTAGGCTATTTGAGAAACTTGAGAAGAAATCTGGACCATACATTTTCCCTAAGTTTTTCATAATATACATATATGTATAGTTTAAAACTGACTATATATAGATATATGTATATTGAATTATACACATATGTATATAGTTAAATGTAAACTATACATGTGTAGATTACGAAATGCTTAAAAAATGTGTGGTCCAGATTTCTTCTCAAGTTTCTCAAATAGGGTGCTCTTATATATATATATATATTATGGTAGGGATCCTAAGAGAAGTCCACCCTATTTGAGAAACTTGAGAAGCATTCTGGACCACACATTTTTTTAAGTTTTTCGTAATATACACATACGTATAATTTAAAATTCACTATATACATATATGTATATAGTCAATTTTAACTATACGTATATGTATATTACGAAAAGCTTAGAAAAAATGTGTGGATCAGAATGCTTCTCAAGTTTCTCAATTAGCCTAGTACTTCTCACATGATCCTAACCCTATAAACATATATAAGAATTAGTTTAAAATTTATTTTATAAAAATTCTGGTTTTAATATTTTAATAAAGTAAATAATAATGATAAGATAAATTACGTTTTATAAAGTATAAAAGAAAACAATTTCTTTAAAAGTAAAGTTATTGGAATATCCGGGATATTTTTATAATTATAATGGACGTTTTAAAACTTCTAAAGTAAAATATATTTTTTATATATATGTAAGTATGTGTTTATAAAAACAAAGTATTAGAAATTTTTTACATATTCTATTTTAGTTATATATAATTTGATAAATAACAAATTTCTACTACTTTTTATTGCATTTGTATTATTTACATATTATATATTTAGAATTTGTTTACTGGAGTTTATTAATGATTTTTTTTAAAACGTCAAATTAATTTATTAGTTTCTTTTATCGATATAATTTTTTCTAATATTTTGTTTTTATAACACATACTTACATATACATAAAAAATACTTTTTAGTTTGAGTAGTTTTAAAACACCCGTTATAATTATTATATATATATATATCAATTATCATCAAGGGTTTGCGCTAGGGAAGTTTTTTGGTTTTCCAATGTGACCACATTATGATGGTGGACAACCATTATTCTTATTTAGAGAGTTCGGTTGCTACAATAATTTTTATATCTTTATATTGTTGTTTTATTAATAAAATTATTTTTAAGTATCTTTTTCTCTTAAATTTTCTAAGATAAAATTTTTTATAATTATAAAACGTCAAGTATGTCACTGGTATGTCTCAATATGAATTTAATTCGATACCGTGTTTGTTAACTTATTTTTTAAAAGTTAACTACGCTACGCAACTTTGTTTAGTTTTGTTTCTCGACATTCTAGAATAAAGTTGTATTCAAATTATATATAATTATAAAAATATTCCGGATATTATAGTAACTTTATTTTAAAAGAATTTGCGTTTTATTTATACTTTATAAAAAGTAATTTATCTTTTCTTTATTATTTACTTTATAAAAATATTAAAATCAGAATTATTATAAAATAATTTTAAAACTAAATGTTAATATATGTTTGTATCTGTAAATATATAAATATTAACAAATAATAATGTTTTCGAAAAAAAATCTACTATATGTATAATAATAATTTTGCACAAATCAACCTTTATGTTATAAATAACATTTTTGCACAAATCAACCTTTATGTTATAAAAGACCACAGTACCCTCACATGTAAAGCATTGTGAGGTAACTTAACTGAGTTATTGGATGTCGTTAGTTGTAAATGTTATAGAATGTAACAAAACACGAACATAAAGGTTGGGTTTTGCCGATTTCATAATGAAAGATATAAAGTGTAGTTTAGGTATAACATAAAGGTTGATCTGTGCAATTTTGTCTAAAAAATATTTATCATAACGGGTGTATTTTTTATTTCAAACTAACATATTATGATTCTTCTATTTTTTTCATTCAATCAACCTATTGTCCTTTTATATTTGTTTTTCTTCAATTAGCTTATTATTTACATTTTTAAACTAACTTATTAAAAAGATATAAATAAGCAACAAATTTATGCTTATGGTGTTTGTACTTTTGCCTTGGAGTCTTTAAAAAAAATAGAATTTTCATTTCTAACTCTATAGTTTTAATCTTTAACATTTTAAGGCTAAAGTTTCGATCTTTGTTAATTCAACCCCTTTGATTAATTTGATTTTTTATTTCTATTTTAAAAGTTTCCATCTTTTGCAATTTAACCACTTTGATTTTTTTACTATTAACCCAAAGCTTTTCATCTTTTGCAACTTTGGTCCCTTTTACTTTTAATCTTTCGCAAGTTTTCTAGTTCAACGTTCTGTCACACCCTAATTTCCACGTGTAACCCGGTCCGGGTTGGGGAATATCGTGACGTAAGTTGATATCGTCATTACCAAACAATACAATAATACACAGCGGAAGTCTGGATAGTTACTATTACAAACGTTTGAATGTTCAAAGTTAAAAAATAATAAATACAACGCTTGTAACTAGATCCATAGGCGGATCGAAATGTGAATACAAAATGAAACTTGACAGACTAAGACCTTCTAAGCAAAGGGTTGCAATTCCTCTTAAGCTTCGCTGAGTACTTCCAGCCTATTTACGTATACTTGTCACCTGCGCTTAGTCTTTTGAAAATACGTCAGTTTTCACTGGTAAATACATTTAACCGACTCATTTTGAAAACATTTCGAAAACATTTAGTGTACACGATGGTACTTTGTTTTATAAATGACTTGGGATAAATAATTTCATGTTATCAGTTTTACATGCTAATAATACATTTAGAGCTCGAAAACTATGCCAGGATCATGATTAATTGACACACCACTTTAACACCTTTAATAGTTGCACCGCTATTGGGTAATACTTTATTTTAGCATCTGACGGGTGTATGCCTACACCCCGTGCTTAGGTCGTGGCCATTTGCAATTAAATGAGCTGTGGATATCCAGGACAACCCCAAATGTTTAATATTAAGCAATACGAATTAAAATGGATTATTTGAATTCCCGACTCATTGGTCTTTGATCCCATATCCAACCATGCGGTATTAGTATATCGTATCCCAAGCCCGTATAAGGGAAAATTAGTTAAAGTATTTACCTGGTTTGCAAAATCTTCTAATAAATAAGAAAATAAGCAAAGCGCAGCCGTAATCAAAATAAATTAGCTTGGTGACAATCTACCGGAAGTCTCTAGTCTGGAATAGATGGTATTATTAACCGATTAGTTAGCTAGCGGGTCTTTATTTAGTCATTGACTTAGACCGGCTAACTTAAAATAAAAATAATGGTACGAAACGCTAGATTAAGGGGTGACCGGAAAAGAATGTATTTTGACCCGACAAGTACTAGGACTTGTATAATATGGGTTACCATTTTTCATTCTGGAATATGAGGATATTTTGATATGATTAAACCCGTTTCGGTTAAATTATGTAAACTAGTCACGTAAGCTTAACCGTACGTATATAAGCGAAACCGGGTAACCGGATGAGTCCTATACAAGTTCCATATGTCATTATATTTAAAATATGTTATTATAACAGTAGATTATTGATATGACAACCCGTTATGGTTTTGAAAGTGAATTATGCCTTTAAGGGCATTTTCATTATTTTTAAAATGTAATAAACGGGCTTATATGTAAACTGATGTTACTAATATAAATACTCTGTAAAAATACTTATTTTATTATGTTATATCAGTAGGACATCAATTATATGTGTGGTTTTTAGGCCAAAGTATGTTTAAAATCATCTTGTATGAAAAAGGCTAATAAATCACAATTTGCGTAATTCCCGTTAATTAACCACCTTTTATGTTCAATTCAGAAAGTTGGCCCCTAAATAAGTTTAATAACTTATTACATCAGTTCCTAGCTTGTAATCATGCTTATTTGGTGTTAAAATCTCATTTTCGAATTATAGGGATTATTTTGCAAAAATTGGCATATATTATGGAAACTTGCATAATCACTCGAATTTGTATGTGACCATGTCTTATGATAACAGAGGATCATTTTAAACTTATTCATGGTCACATTACAACATTATTTCAGTTTCATAAGTTCCTAAATCGGGTCAGAATCGAAAGTCAAAGCGTGAGTCAAATACCGCGACTTTCGGTAAACCGATTCAAAACTTGGTCTTGTCGGGCCGCATGGGTTAAGACATGGTTTAATAATATTTACTAAATTGTTGGAGTGTCAAAACAGATTTTATGACCTTCACATTGTTAGTTATGCAATTATTTATAATCTGACCCGTTGACTTTCAGTTGACTTTTCCTTTGACCCGACAATTGACCAGGCAAACGTGGTAATCAGTAGACATTCTTTTGAGGGATTAAAATCTACATAATTACGGTCACGTGACCACATTCGTTGCGATAATAGACTTAGCGGATGTGGTTTTAAGTCAAACTCAAAGCGTTTTTACGTCAACGCTTTGACTCGAGCCATAATCTTAATGAAACTGAAATGAATGAGTTAGGACACTTACTAGAGGTCCTATGCACGAGTTCCTACTGATTTGGAAGCTCCTTGTAGACCAGAAACCTCCAGAGGAAAGCAAGAGTTGGAAAGTAGCAAATGAGCAAGTTTTGGGACAAGATCAAGTGTCCTTATATAGTGAAAGAGGAGCAAGGAGGTGAAGCCAGGTGTTGGGGAAGGTTGGGAGGAGTTGCCATGTGGTTTGGGACGTGTCAAGACCCAGAGGAATGTGGCAAAACGCGCACAAGGTGGCAGAAACTGCAGACTGCAGCTTGCATGCAGAATTCTGCGAAACGCATGCCGTCACGCCACGCGAGAGAACCACATGTTCACGCGCGACACGCGGGGGTGACCATTTCTCAAAATTTTCAATTTTGGTCCCTGGACTTCCCAAACTTCCATATTTAGACATAAAAGCATGTTCTATTCAATATGGCACCTGTTTAGCACTCTCGGGAGTATAACAGAACATCATTAGGCTCCGGGTTCATTAAAAGGTCACTCAGAGGCATAGATTATGCATGTCTACACGTTTAACCCCTCGACTTTAATATTCACCACTCAGAAGTTATAAAATAACATGTTGGCGATTTTAGTCCCTCTCGTCTAGCACACGGCATACGAGGATCAGCGGGACACGCGTCGGAATTTTTATAGGATGTGAAAACACAGGGTGTTACATCCTCACCCCCTTAAAAGAAATCTCGACCTCGAGATTTATTCAAAAAGATAGGGGTACTTTTGTGCATATTGGACTCGACCTCCCAAGTATATTCGGGTCCCCGACGGGGATCCCATTTGACCTTCACAATAGGCACGTGCTTCCTATGAAGTTTCTTAACTTGCCGATATTCGATCGCAATTGGTTTTTCTATGAAACGCAAGTTTTCATCGATTTGAATATCCTCGTGAGGCATTGCTAGCGACTCATCCACAAGGCATTTCTTCAAATTGCTGACGTGGAAAACATCATGGATTCCACTGAGCTTTTCCGGTAGCTTAAGCCTGTAAGCTACGGGTCCGACACATTCGATTATTTCGAATGGTCCAATGTACCCCGGGCTCCCAAAATGCATTACACCTTTCCAAGGTGATACTTTTAACATAACTTTGTCCCCAACTTAGAACTGTAAATGTTTACGCCTTTTGTCGGCATAGCTCTTTTGTCTATCTCGAGCTGCCTTAAGTCGATCACGGATTTGCACAATCTTTTCCGTGGTTTCGAGGACGATTTCAGGTCCAAATAGTTGGGCTTCTCTAACTTCGGCCCAACATACAGGCGTTCTATATTTTCTTCCATATAAGGCTTCAAAAGGAGCGGCCTTAATACTTGTGTGATAACTCTTATTGTAAAGAATTCGATTAGGGGTAAGTGATCATCCCAACTTCCACCTAATCGATCACACAAGCTCGAAGAATGTCCTCCAAGGTTTGAATGGTACGTTCACTTTGTCCGTCCGTCTACGGATGGTAAGCCGTACTGAAGTTTAATCTCGTGCCTAGAGATTGTTGGAAGCTTTTCCAAAAGTGAGATGTGTATCTTGTATCTCTATCAGATACATTGGATACCGGCACACCGTGCAAGGACACAATCTCATCAACATAAAGCTTAGCCAGCTTGTCAGAGTCGTATGTTTCCTTAGTTGGCAAGAAGTGAGCGGATATGGTTAATCTATCTACGATAACCCAAATCGTGTCATTGCCACGCTTGGTCTTGGGCAACTTAGTGATGAAGTCCATTGTTATTATTTCCCATTTCCACACTGGGATCTCAAGTTGTTGTAAAAGTCCTGACGGTTTCTGATGTTCTGCCTTAATTTGAGAACACGTCAAGCACTTTGCTACATGATTGGCTATATCTTTCTTCATACCCATCCACCAATAACTGGGTTTAAGATCTTGATACATCTTGTCGCTACCCGGGTGAACTGAGTATTTAGAGTTATGTGCTTGCTGGAGGATTACACCTCTAAGTCCTCCGTAGATCGGAACCCAGATCCGATCATTCATCCTAAACATTTCGTCCTTTCCAGATGCTAATAGATCGATGGTTGCACCTAATCCTTCCTTAGCAATGTTATCCTTAGACATGGCTTGTTTTTGTGCATTTAGCAGCTTTTCATTCAAGCTGTTCTTTAGTTCAATGCTCTTGGCATTGATCCTTAAAGGTTTGATTCTTTCCTTACGACTAAGCGCATCAGCGACTACATTCTCCTTTCCTGGATGATATCGAATCTTGCAATCATAGTCGTTGAGTGTTTCCATCCAACGACGTTGCCTCATGTTCAAATCCTTTTGATTGAACAAGTGTTGCAGACTTTTATGGTCAGTGTAGATGATACACTTTGTTCCATATAAATAGTGCCTCCAAAGTTTAAGTGCGAATACTACCGCACCCAATTCTAAATCATGGGTGGTGTAGTTTCTCTCGTGCACTTTTCGTTGTCGTGATGCATAGGCAATCACTTTGCCTTTCTGCATAAGCACACATCCCAAGCCAGTGTACGATGCATCACAATAAACTGTAAATTCTTCAATTCCTTCTGGCAGAGTTAACACCGGGGCATTGCTCAACTTATGCTTTAACGTCTCAAAGGATTCTTGTTGTTTTGGGCCCCAGTTAAATTTAGCATCCTTACGAGTTAGGATTGTCAAAGGAGCGGCTATTCGAGAGAAGTTCTCGATGAACCTTCAATAATAACCAGCCAATCCTACGAAACTACGTATCTCAGAAGGTGTCTTTGGGGCTTCCCAATTCATTATTGCTTCTATCTTTGCTGGGTCTACTTGAATACCGTGTTCAGTTACTATGTGACCAAGGAACTGAACCTTACGTAGCCAGAATTCGCATTTGGAAAATTTTGCATACAACTTTTCCTGGCGTAGAATTTCAAGAATGCACCGCAAGTGTTTCTCGTGATCCGATTGATTTCGAGAGTAGATGAGTATGTCGTCTATGAAGACAATGACAAACTTATCTAAGTATGGCTTGCAGACTCTATTCATGAGATCCATGAATGCTGCGGGTGCATTAGTGAGTCCGAAAGGCATCATTAGAAACTCGTATGTCCATATCTTGTCCTGAAAGCAGTTTTCAGAACATCTTCGTCCCTAACCTTTAGTTGGTGATATCCCGATCTTAAATCTATATTCGAGAAATAACTTTCACCTTGTGATTGATCAAACAAGTCGTCGATCCTGGCAAGGGATAACGATTCTTGATCGTTATCTTATTGAGCTCACGGTAATCAATGCACATCCGCATTGATCCGTCCTTCTTTTTAACGAAAAGGATTGGGGCTCCCCAAGGCAAAGAGCTAGGTTGAATAAAACCTTTCTCAAATAGTTCGTCCAGTTGGGTTCTCAGTTCCTTCATCTCAGTTAGCGCTAAACGATACGGAGCTTTAGCTATGGGAGCTGCTCCAGGTATGATGTCAATTCGAAACTCTACCTGCCTATCAGGAGGTAGGCCAGGTAATTCTTCTGGGAACACGTCCGGGTATTCAGAGATGATAGGGATATCCTCAATCCTCGGTTTGGGTTCATCAACGGTGACTTGTGCCATGTAGATGACACATCCCTTCATCATACATCTAGATGCCTTAAGTAAAACTACCTTATCAGGCAATCCAAAATGTTTGTCTCCATGAATGGTGAGGAATTTTCCAGGCGGGGATTTGATCTCGATGAGTTTCTTATCGCAGGCAATGCGTGCTTGGTTATGCGATAACCAATCCATGCCTAAGACTGCATCGAATCCCGCTAGTTTCATGGGCAAAAGAGAGACAGGGATAGAATGATTCTTGATGGATATGAAGCATCCGTCAAGAATGGAAGAAGCGGTTTCTATAGTTCCATCAGCGAGCTCTATTTCATAGGTTATGTCTAGAGTTCTTACGGGCAAGTTTAATAGTTCACTAAATTTATGATCTACAACCGATTTATCGGCGCCCGAATCGAAAAGAACTCTAGCAAAAGCGTCGTTGATAAGGAACATACCCGTGATGACATTGTTATCCTTTATTGCTTCCTTAGTTCATTTGGAAGGCTCTAGCAGTGGCCTTCTTTGCCTCTGAAGTTTTGGGTTTACCCTCGGTATTTGCCTTTGGGCAACTTGTTTTGATGTGGCCCTTCTCACCACATCCAAAGCAAGTAGCATCCTTTATATTACGGCACTCATGAGACCGATGCCCGGTTTTCTTGCAGATGTTGCATTGCTTCGGTTTTTGTTCTAAGCGACACTGTCTATAGTGTTGCTTCCACACGTTTTGCACGTGGGTTTGTCGCCCGAAATCTGATTACTTTTGCTAAACTCATGCTTGCTTTTCTTGTTAAATTTCTGGGAGTTTCCATCTTCCCGTTTCCTCTTTCCATCATTGTCAGTCTTGACTGACAATTGCCTCACATAGTCTTGTGTGAGGGAGAGGGTAACTCAACAGCAGATTTGTAGGTGCCAGACTGCACCGCCTTGACCATACTCCTGATTTCAGGAGCTAGCCCATTGATGAAACGTGCGATACGTTTGGGCTCCGGGGTAACCAAATAAGGCACTAACCTTGAAAGAGAGTTGTAGTCGGTGACAAACTTCCGACAATCCATGTTTTTCATGGTTAGATTTAGAAAATCTGACTCGATTTTCTCCACCTTATGAGGTGGGCAGTAGGTATCCTTCACAAGATGTACGAACTTGGACCAACTCAAGTTGTAGAGATGAACCTTGCCCGTGGACTGGACTAAGGCTTTCCACCAGATAAGGGCATCACCCTTGAATGATTGAGATATATATATTTCACCACATTTTTATCAGTGCAACCGCTGATATCCACCACCGTTTCCATCTCATCCAGCCATCTCAAACAGTCTACTGCTCCTTTTTCCCATTAAAGTCTCGGGGTCTACAAGACATGAAGTACTTGTAGGAGCAACCGTCACAATCAACACTCGGTTTCTTGGGAGGCGCATTACTCTTCGCTATACTTTTCACATTTGAAGAGTGTGCCTCACTCTTTTTCGGTTCAGAGGGGTTAGGCTGGGACTTAGGTTTGGAAACAGGCTTGGAGCAAGAAGCACTCGACTCCGGTTGACTTTCAGATATGTCCTTTAAGGCCTTGACAACTTCTGCGGCAATAAGTTCTCTTAAATCGTTCTTACTAATAAGGATGTTCTCGTTGGCATCATCGTCATTGCGCTTGCTGTTTACTTCATTTGAATCAGCCATTGCTGTAGCTTACTTCGACAGATCAAGATGAATTCAGTTAGTTGCTATGGTGTAACCTTATTCATGACATGGTTCTATGACCATATAGAATTTAAATATTTAAATGTGGTATATTCATGTATAACCTAGGTCTCGAGGGACCATCATAGGCATTTATATATTGGACATAGTCCAGAATTTATCAGTTAGTGCATCAAGTGTCACTACTGTATTTTGCACATTGGCTTTACACTACTATTGAGTGTTTGAATAATTTAACCAGGAGCTCACTGGATCACTTAGGTGACAGGGTGCGAACGTTGTCATTTACCCATTTGACTAATGTGGCAATGATTGTCACGGGAAATTAAGGGTAACTCCTCATTGAGAGTTACTATAGAGAAATGATAAATTTGGAAGTTGAACATTGTTCACCTTTGGTAGACAGAAGGTTACTTTCGAAATTTTCATTTTCCAATTCCTAGTTGATCATAGTCATTGGCTAATAGATCTTGGGATAATATAGCAGATCAATAAAATTTGATTAAAAATCATGATGATTGATTAAATAAAATACATAAATAAGGAAATCTTACTAAAAAGGACATTACATAATTGCCTAATATATAGGACTTGGAAATAACAAAATGGTTCACGCAGGAACCTAACAGAAATAATAATGTCCTCGCAGGGACTGAAAAAGAAATAACATTATCCATGCAGGGACTTTTGGAATTTAAATTACATATATGAAAATACAAAACTAGTCATCCTTCCTTCCTTTAACGGCCTTGTACAGCTTCTTGATAAATTTCGTTGTTTTCTTCTCTAATTTCTTGACTTGTTGTCGCATTTCTCAGACCTGATCCAAGGCTTCGTTAATAGCCTCAAGTGGTGCTTGTGGTTGAGGCTGAGGTGGAGGTGGTTGCGGCTGAGACGCAACTGGATACGGATACCCGTAAGGCGGATATCCGGTAGTGGCATAAGGAGGTGGGTAACTAGGGTAAGAGGAATGGTATAGGTTATTATGAATGACTGCATCATAATAAGGGTCCTGCTCCATTCCATGATGGATATAGTTATATAGACCAGGAGGGTCGACAGTGTGAACCCTGATGGTCCTGTATATGCAGGTATTGGATTGGCAAAATCTGGCGGTGGTAGAGGTGGTTGAGGCAGAGGCTCAACAGCTGGTTGTGGTGGAGGTTCCACCACTAGTGATGTGTTCGAGGGTCTACCCATTTGTGGGTCCTCAGGGATGATGGGGTAAGAGGGCGACAAAGTGGTAGCGAACCCGACCTTTGACCAGCACACACCGACATACATGCCCCATGCTTTCGGCGTGGTTGTGATGATGATTCAGGTGGTGGCTGAGGTTGGTCCACCTGTTGCATTTCTACATCCTCGGCTTGAGGATGTGGTGATGGGGATGGTAATGGGGAGTGTTGTGGTAGGAGGGCGTGTTTACAAACACATATTGCGCCCATCGTTGCTCATAATCATCAGGACCTCGGAACGGAGATCCTGCCAGGGAGTTCGAGCCACTAGACAGCTCGATAGGGTGACCGTACGATCCGGTTTTTGGAAATTCCTCTGGGTCAGAATCTTCTTCCATATGGGTCGGTGAGTCAACTGGAGGGGTTTCGGGTGAGGGTTGGTTGACTGGGTTATCGAAATAGGAGTTGAAGTATTCTTGTTGGGAATGGGAGTGCGAATGGTGAGATTGATGGGAATGGTGTGAATGGTAGGAATGCTGAGAATGTGAATGAGGTGGGGAGTATTCATGTGAGATCGAATTTCGGTAAGGTTCAAAGGGGGATGAAGAATCTCTGGATCCTTCGTAAGGGTTGTATTCAGGTAAATTGGCTGCTCCAGCTAAAGAGGGTCTGTATGGTGGTCTAAAGGATGGTCTAGTGAAAGATGGTCCAGTCATTGAGGGTCCACCCCTCATGGGTCCTTTGTCTTTTCCTTCTCGTCTGAACTTAGGCGGCATTATTCTTGCTTCAAAAACAAGTTAAATAAAATACAAAGCTAGAATAATAAGATGGAAACGATTAAACCTAGGTCAAAGTCTAGACTCGAAAGTCTAAGAGATGTGTGTTATTATGTATTCCCGAGATTAAACACAAAAGGCTAGTGTTTAATTCGCTCGAGAGTTGGCTCTGATACCAACCTGTCACACCCCTAATTTCCACGTGTAACCCGGTGGGCCCGGTTGGGGAATATCGTGACGTAAGTTGATATCATCATTACCAAACAATACAATAATACACAGCGGAAGTCTGGATAGTTATTATTACAAATGTTTGAATGTTCAAAGTTAAAAAATAATAAATATAACGCTTGTAACTAGATCCACAGGCGGATCGAAATGTGAATACAAAATGAAACTTGACAGACTAAGGCCTTCTAAGCAAAGGGTTGCAATTCCTCTTAAGCTTCGCCGAGTACTTCCAGCCTATTTACGTATACTTGTCACCTGCGCTTAGTCTTTTGAAAATACGTCAGTTTTCACTGGTAAATACATTTAGCCGACTCATTTCGAAAACATTTAGTGTACACGATGGTACTTTGTTTTATAAATAACTTGGGATAAATAATTTCATGTTATCAGTTTTACATGCTAATAATACATTTAGAGCCCGAAAACTATGCCGGGATCATGATTAATCGACACACCACTTTAACACCTTTAATAGGTGCACCCCTATTGGGTAATACTTTATTTTAGCATCTGACGGGTGTATGCCTACACCTCGTGCTTAGGTCGTGGCCATTTGCAATTAAATGAGCCGTGGATATCCAGGACACGGCCGTTTTAACCCCCAAATGTTTAATATTAAGCAATACGAATTAAAATGGATTATTTGAATTCCCGACTCATTGGTCTTTGATCCCATATCCAACCATGCGGTATTAGTATACCGTATCCCAAGCCCGTATAAGGGAAAATAAGTTAAAGTATTTACCTGGTTTCCAAAATCTTCTAATAAATAAGAAAATAAGCAAAGCGCAGTCGTAATCAAAATAAATTAGCTTGGCGACAATCTATCGGAAGTCTCTAGTCTGGAATAGATGGTATTATTTGTCACAGCCCGACCCGCAGTGGAATAAAAGTCGGGGCATAATTGGGTTATCACCAAAGCTCATGATATTTACTAAGAAGTTTCATATTTATTAAATTCAAATTACAAACTTAAATATCCAATAATCAAAATTCATACAATTACAAAGGAAAACAAAACTAAATGTTCATTCCAAAGCATTAACTTGTTTATTCTTCTAGGCCATCCTAAGTGTTTCTTGCCTCAACTGGATCACCTGTATCATGTGTAAAACAGGGGAGATTTTGGGTCAACAAAAGTTGGCGAGTGAACTTTGATAAAACATTTTAAGTAATTGCTTGTTTTATTTATTAAAGAAAAATTCGTGCATAAATCACATGTGAGCAAACATATATATGTAAACAATCACAAACCACTTTGGATGAATATATGACATGAATGATGATGAATTTGAGATCAAGGCTCAATCAAACGGAGCCGATCTAATGAGGCACCTGATGCTCAACCCGTATCCCACGGGGAACTGATGAGCCTAATGAAATGGTGCACTGAAATGATAAATTTAATCTACATATAAATCACACAACAATCGATACACATTTGATCACGGAATAATATATGCACATGTTTTAGATAAAATAAAGAAATAGTACGACACATGATACACCCCAAAACGTGATTGAAATGGGGAATTTGTAGAGATTCACTCACAGTGGGTGCGTTCCTTGATAATGATGAATGCGCACGAATTTATGATTCAACCGACAAGGGAGAACTAACCTATATAATCACGTAATAATTCGATAAATAAATAAATTTTTATTTGAGATTAATATTTTTAATTAGTGCTCTTAATGAGATTTTTAGATTTTATTTTTGTGAGTTAAATGTAAATTTTTAGGCTTTAAAACCTTATTTTGAGGTATTTATAACAAATTTTCAAATAAAATAAAAAGGATTTTTAAATAAAAAAATTACCCTTTTTCTAAGGGTTTGACTGGTCAACGACCGGTCTGACTCACTAATTATAGGCAGCGTGCGAGGTTCGAACTCGTGACCTCCCGTATACGTGCACGCAGCTCTACCAACTGAGCTACGTGTCTAACCCGAAATATATCCAGATTTAATTTCTTTTATATACTTACTACGGTTTAACATATTTTTGTTTATTTAAAATGGTTGGGTTAATTTCAGAGACATTGCAAGGAACCGGATTCGAACTTGCGACCCTGTCTTGGTTTGCACCCGGCCCAACCAGTTGGGCTGGGTGTTTAACCCGTTATATTTAGAATTTTTATTAAGTTTATCAACTTGTTGAAAACCAATGTGGTTTGGTTTTTAAAAAGTTTTTACTTCAGGGAGAACGGTGTTGCTGGGTTCGAACTCGGGACGCGTGTGTTTAATGTGCACACAATCCACCGCTGGACTGTGTGTCTAACCCGGTTAGAATACTGATTTATATTAATTTTATACACAAGTTACGAGTTGATCTGAATAAGTTAAAAAGTGTGGGTTTTATTTCAGAAATCGGAAACATGTGCGACTAGAACCCGGGACGTGTGCTTTGTAATTGCACACAGTCCACCGCTGGACTGTGTGTCTAACCCGGTTAAATACCCGTTTTTAGTTATATTTAAACATTATCTCGACTTCATCTTTTTCACCGTTTAAAACCCAGACAATGATCCCGACTAAATAAACTGATTAAACAGTTTTGATTACTGTTTTGAGCTAATAAATTACTAATCAAGAGATAGCAAGGAGGTTTAGATAATTATACCGGTTTGGAGAACAACTACGGTTTTCTGGTTAGAGATTCCGGCGATACTCCGGCGAGTGCAAAGGTCTCCGGCAATGTGCTTTGAAGGAAAAAAAATTCCAAGAAGAGAGTGCGGTTCTGAGCGAATTGATCACAAGGAATTGGGTGGGTATTTATAAGATGGACAGGCTGATTCGGTTTCGATTTAGAGACCAAAAATCACGGTCAATGATTTCAATTCTCAAAAGAAACGGTTTTGAATCCTTGTGTTTTAAGTAACGGTTATAACTGATGTCGAAATCAAGTTTACGCGTTTCAATCATGGGGAAAGTAGCAACATTTGCGGAGTTTTAGTTTGCCGGCGATTTCGAGTTCTGGGTTTGCTGATTTACAGGTTTTGACTTTCGGTTTTACCATAAATGTTATTTGTTTAAGTATTGAACACAAGAATGTGTGTGGCGGAGTGGTGTGATGTGTGTGTGTCTACGCGGGAGACCCGGGTTCGAGACCCGGCTACTCTATTTATTATTTTAGGGTTTAATTTTAATTTACTTATTTTTATTATTTATTAACTATGGTTTTTAAATTCTAAAATATTTATTAATTATGAAATATTTGAAATAACCGGCACAATAAATAGGCAACGAACTTTTAACCGAAAATTTGATTATTAAACGAAGCGGGTTTTGAAACCTGTTTTACACGAATGTTACATTATTATCCGATTAGTTAGCTAGCGGGTCTTTATTTAGTTATTGACTTAGACTGGCTAACTTAAAATAAGAATAACGGTACGAAATGCTAGATTAAGCGGTGACCGGAAAAGAATGTATTTTGGACCCGACAAGTACTAGGACTTGTATAATATGGGTTACCATTTTTCCTTATGGAATATGAGGATATTTTGATATGATTAAACCCGTTTCGGTTAAATTATGTAAACTAGTCACGTAGGCTTAACCGTATGTATATAAGCGAAACCGGGTAACCGGATGAGTCCTATACAAGTTCCATATGCCATTATGTTTAAAATATGTTATTATAACAGTAGGTTATTGATATGACAGCCCGTTATGGTCTTGAAAGTGAATTATGCCTTTAAGGGCATTTTCGTCATTTTTAAAATGTAATAAACGGGCTTATGTCTCACCCCGACCCGCAGCGGAATAAGAGTCGGGGCATAATTGGGTTATCATCAAAGCTCATGATGTTTACTGAAATGTTTCATATTTATTTAATTCAAATTACAACTTAATATCCAAAACAAAATTCATACAATTACAAGAAAAATGAAACTACATGATTAATCCAAAACTTAAACTTGTTTATTCTTCTAGGCCTTCCTATGTGTTTCTTGTCTCAGCTGGATCACCTGTATCATGTGTAAAACGGGGGATATTTTGGGTCAACAAAAGTTGGCAAGTGAACCTTGATAAACATTGTTACTAATTTCTTGTTTTATTTAATAAGGAAAATTTGTGCAATAATCACATGTGAGCAAACATATATTGATAAACAAACACAAACCACTTTGGATGAGTATATGATATGAATGATGATGAATGTGAGATCAAGGCTCAATCAAACGGAGCCGATCTTATGAGGCACCTGATGCTTAACCCGTCTCCCACGGGGAACTGATGGGCCTAATGAAATGCGTGCACTGAAAATGATAAATCCAATCTACATATAATCCACACAACATTTGATACACGTTTGATACACATTTGATACACATTTGATCACGGATATGATGTATGCACAAGTGTTTATATATATAATAAAAGAATTATACGACACATGATACACCCCAAAACATGATTAAAACAGGGAATTGGTAGAGATTCACTCACATTGGGTGCATTCTTTGATGACGTTGGATGCGCACGAATTTAGGATTCAATCGACGAGGGAAAAACTAGCCTAGATAATAACAAAATGATTCGACAAATAAATAAATTTTATTTGAGATTAATATTTTTAATTAGTGCTCTAAATGGAATTTTTAGATTTATTTTTGTGAGTTTAAGGAAATTTTCTAACTTTAATAATCTTATTTTTAAGTATTTTTAAATGATTTTTCATTTAAATAAATAATTAAAAAGAAATAAAAAGTTGACTTTTTGACCGTTGACCGTTGACCGTTGACCGGGTCTTGACCAGTCAGACTGTGTTTTCTTATGCGCTGAGTGAGGTTCGAACTCGGGACCTCTCGTATACGTGCACGCAGCTCTACCAACCGAGCTACGTGTCTAACCCGAAATATTTTCTGTTTTAATTATATTTATATACTAATTAATTTTTAAACTTATTTGGTTTTTATTAAAAATGATTTATATGGCCGAACCGGTTGCAGAGACCCGGAGTCGAACTCGGGTCCTTCGGTTCGAGTGCGCACAGTGTCTAATCTGTTTAACTAATGGATTATATTACTCTTATAAACATTCTGTGACTTGATCTGATTAAGTTCTAAAAATGTTGGTTTTATTTCTGAAAGTCGGTAACGTGTGCGATTCGAACTCGGGACGTGTGTATTGTTTGTGCACACAGTCCACCGCTGGACTGTGTGTCTAACCCGTTTGAATATCCAATTTTAATTATACTGATACTTATATTCGACTTCATCTTCTTCGTTTATAAGAACACAGAACAGTGAAATCCGACTGTTCTGTTTAATCGATCACGACTTATACTTGATTGAAATGGACAGAAAAATTAAATGATATGGTATACCAGAACAGCGAGTTTGCTTCAGTTTTCCGGCAAGTGTCGTCGGCTCTGATTTGTGATTTCCGGCGGTATGAACTGTTTTAACAGTTTCGATTATTGGTTTGAACAATTAAAGTATAAATTAAGAGATAGCAGGAAAAGTTTAGATGATTATACCGTCTGATGAACGGACGCGGTTTTCTGATCAGGGATTCCGGCGATGTTCCGGCGAAATTGGAAATCTCCGGCGACGAGCTTTTGAGGAATTTCAACTTCGAAAAAGTGTGCGGTTCTGAGCAAAGGATTTCCGGAAGATTGAGTGGGTATTTATAGGGATGAACAGCTGAATTGAGTTTGAATCGGGGTCAAAGTTCGCGATTGAAGATTTCCGTCGATTATGACTGAAATTGATTGCCGGCAACGGTTATAACCGACGTCGACATCAATTTGTGCGGTTCAGTCAAAAGGATTATGGCCAAAATCGCGGATTGCTGGATTTTCCGGTGATTGCGAGTTCTGGCGCGTTGATTACCGGATTTGACTTTCGGTTTTATTATATATGTTATTTGTTTTAGTGTTTATCACAAACATAGTGTGAGGTGGAGCGGTGTGTTGTGTGTTTGTGTTTGTGGGTGACCCGGGTTCGAAACCCGGCGTCGCCATTTTATTTTTTTTATTCACGATTTATTATTAATTATAAATTATGGTTTTTAAATTCTAATATATTTATTAATTATGTATTGTTTAAAATTAATATGAACCATAAATACGCAACGAAACTTATAACTGAGTATTTGATTGATAAACGAAGCGGGTTTGGAAACCCGTTTTTCAACGAATGTTACAGCTTATATGTAAACTGATGTTACTAATATAAACAATCTGTAAAAATACTTATTTTATGATGTTATATCAGTAGTACATCAATTATATGTGTGGTTTTTAGGCCAAAGTTATGTTTAAAATCATCTTGTATGAAAAAGGCTAATAAATCACAATTTGCGTAATTCCCGTTAATTAACCACCTTTTATGTTCAATTCAGAAAGTTGGCCCCTAAATAAGTTTAATAACTTATTACATCAGTTCCTAGCTCGTAATCATGCTCATTTGGTGTTAAAATCTCATTTTCGAATTATAGGGACTATTTTGCAAAAATTGGCATATATTATGGAAACTTGCATAATCACTCGAATTTGTATGTGACTATGTCTTATGATAATAGAGGATCATTCTAAACTTATTCATGGTCATATTACAACATTATTTCAGTTTCATAAGTTCCTAAATCGGGTCAGAATCGAAAGTCAAAGCGTGAGTCAAATACCGCGACTTTCGGTCGTAAACCGATTCAAAACTTGGTCTTGTCAGGCCGCATGTGTTAAGACATGTTTTAATAATATTTACTAAATTGTTGGAGTGTCAAAACGGATTTTATGACCTTCACATTGTTAGTTATGCAATTATTTATAATCTGACCCGTTGACTTTCAGTTGACTTTTCCTTTGACCCGACAATTGACCAAGCAAACGTGGTAATCAGTAGACATTCTTTTGAGGGATTAAAATCTACATAATTACGGTCACGTGACCACATTCATTGCGATAATAGACTGAGCGGATGTGGTTTTAAGTCAAAGTCAAAGCATTTTTACGTCAACGCTTTGACTCGAGCCATAATCTTAATGAAACTGAAATGAATGAGTTAGGACACTATACTAGAGGTCCTATGCACGAGTTCCTACTGATTTGGAAGCTCCTTGTAGACCAAAAACCTCCAGAGGAAAGCAAGAGTTGGAAAGTAGCAAATGAGCAAGTTTTGGGACAAGATCAAGTGTCTTTATTAGTGAAAGAGGAGCAAGGAGGTGAAGCCAGGTGTTGGGGAAGGTTAGGAGGAGTTGCCATGTGGTTTGGGACGTGTCAAGACCAAGAGGAATGTGGCAAAACGCGCACAAGGTGGCAGAAACTGCAGACTGCAGCTGGCATGCAGAATTCTGCGAAACGCATGCCGCCACGCCACGCGAGGGAACCACATGTTCACGCGCGACACGCGGGGGTGACCATTTCTCAAAATTTTCAATTTTGGTCCCTGGACTTCCTAAACTTCCATATTTTGACATAAAAGCATGTTTTATTCAATATGGCGCCTGTTTAGCACTCTCGGGAGTATAACAGAACATCATTAGGCTCCGGGTTCGTTAAAAGGTCACTTAGAGGCATAGATTAAGCATGCTGACACGTTTAACCCCTCGACTTTAATATTCACCACTCAGAGGTTATAAAATAACATGTTGGCGATTTTAGTCCCTCTCGTCTAGCACACGGCATACGAGGACCACCGGGACACGCGTCGGAATTTTTATAGGACGTGAAAACACAGGGTGTTACACGTTCGCTCTAGATTTTCCGAGTTAACATGCCGCAACGTGTATGTGGGGTTCAACATTTTTTCATCTATTTTTTCCCGTTTGACAGGCCCGTCGCAGCGCTTCTATTTTCCCCGTTTAGGTCTGTCGCAACGCGCATGTCATAGATCGACTTTGTTATTATTTTTTAAGTTTTGCACACAGGCTCGCGGTCATGTAAAAAATATTTGGCTTTCATCTAATATGATATATAACTAACGAATCCCCCGCCGCATTGCGGCAGAATGGTAATTCTAGTTATTATTTATTTTATAATTAAACCATGTTAAAAGGACCTCAGATTGTCGAATTCTTTAGTGCAACTACCTCTCAGCTATTGTTTTAATTTAATTATTTAGAGGTAATATATCGTTTATTGAGTTTGTGATTATCTTTTTAATATCTATATATATTGTAGGGTCAGGATCTACTAGGAAGTTTATTAGGGTAGAAGGCTAGAAAGTAATTTTGACCATCTATTTATTAATCAAGGGCTAAGATTAAATAAGTGAATTGAACAAAAAAAGGGACGCGTGAGTTAGTTTGAGGGTATTTTAGTCCATCCAAGTCAATAGTTTCTTTCTCCTCCAATTCCCCATCGTTTTTAAAACGTTAATAACTTTTTCATACGACAATATTTTTTTATAAAAATTGCACCATAAAAACGAGCGTTTTTTATCTTTAAAATGAGCACACTATTGCTATACTTTTGAAAAAAGGATTTTGAAAACTCAGATGCATAAAACGCAATGGATAGAAAAACACCTGTAACCTTGGTTCTAAAACGCAATCGAGTTTCAGATGGTCATGTTTCTCTTTTAACATGGCCACGCCTTTATTTTAACATGATCATGTTTCTGTTTCAACATGGCCATGCCCCTGTTCTAACATCTAGGTTCTAAAATGCAATGGGTTTTAACATGGTAATGTTTATGTTTTAACATGGTCATGTATTTGTTCCAACGTGATCATGCTTCCTTTTTAACATGATCATGTTCTTTGATGTTCTTTTACACACAAGTCCTAAAACGAATGAAACCCAAAATCAAGATTTTGCACTACAGATTCTTAAAACCGATGGAGTTTTAACTTGGCCATGTTTATGTTTTAACATGGTCATACTTTTGCTCCAACATGACATGCTTTTATTTTAGCATGATCATGTTCTTTTCACTCCAGGTTGTAAAACGCAATGAAACCCAAAATCAATATTTTGCACTGCAGGTTCTAAAAAGCAATGGAGTTTTAACATGGCCATGTTTATGTTTTAACATGGTCATGCTTTTGTTCCAACATGACCATGCTTCTATTTTATCATGATCATGTTCTTTGCTTGTAAAACGCAATGAAACTAAAATTCAATATTTTGCACTATATGTTTAAAAAGAATGGAGTTTTAACATGGCCATGTTTCTATTTTATCATGATCATGTTTTGCTTGTAAAACGCAATGAAACCAAAATTCAATATTTTTGCACTATAGGTTTAAAAAGCAATGGAGTTTTAACATGGCCATGTTAATGTTTTAACATGGTCATGCTTTTGTTCCAACATGACCATGCTTCTATTTTAGCATGATCATGTTCTTTGCTTGTAAAACGTAATGAAACCAAAATTCAATATTTTGCACTGTAGGTTCCGAAAAAAGCAATGGGGTTTTAACATGGCCATGTTTATGATTTAACATGGTCATGTTTTTGTTCCAACATGACCATGCTTCTATTTTTGTATAATCATGTTCTTTACACTCTAGGTTGTAAGACGCAATGAAACCAAAATCAATATTTTGCACTGTAGGTTCTAAAAAGCAATGGACTTTTAACATAGGTTCTAAAAAGCAATGTAGTTTTAACATGAGTATGCTTTAGTTCCAACATGATCATGCCTCTATCTTAGCATGATCATGCCTCTATCTTAGCATAAAAATGTTCTCTGCACTGCAGGTTCTAAAAAGCAATGGGTTTTAACGTGGTCATGCCTTTGTTCCAACATGATCTTGCTTCTATTTTAGCGTAGTCATGCCTCTGCTTTAACATCCAAAATAACAAAAATGAAATAAACTCTAACAAAAACATAATGAGGTGAAAAAGGCAATTGAGGTTTGATAACCTAAAACGCAATAAAAATAAAAATAACAGAACTTACAAAAGAACCCGGATTAACGACGGTGGACGGAGAAAGAACTCCGATACACCATGGGGAAACTTGTTGCGGTCGCGGTGGAGCGGTGCGGTGGATGGTGGAATGGTGGTTTCAGATCTGAAAAAATCCAACAAGTGGTTGAAGGTAGTGGTGGTTTCAGATCTAGTTTCCGGCAAGATGGTGGCGATCATAGGTGGTGGTGGAGGTTGTGATGTGGTAGTTTATGGTTTTGAAAATGGTGGATTTGAGTATACGAGGAAGAGAAATGAATTGCAGGTGCTTGGTTTTTTTAAGATTGTGAGTTTTTGACTAAAATGCCCCTCCTTATGTTTTTACATCTTTGCCACATGTCCTCCCCTATTGCTTCATATCCTTCATATCCAAACTAAACTTCCTATTTGATCTTTTCCCATATATTGTATCCTAAAGTTATTTTAATTTTATTAATAGTAATTCGGTAAAACGTTTACTCGGTTTCATGGATATATTGGTTCGTGATACTTCATTTGCATAATAGGTCAACTCGATGCTTATTTTATTTCTGAAATTATGAACTTATTTTTTTAATAGCTACAAACAATATTTTTTCTCATTTAGTTAATGAACTAACATAAATACATGTCTCGTTGGTTCATTTATGTTCGTAAACGTCCGTTTACGCTCTTTCATTTGAATTCCTATAAGTTGGTTCATTTACCTGTGTTTATATTCGTTCGTTTATGTATTCATTTGAATCTTTTAGTTCCATTACAATGTCTAGTTTTATAAAATAAAATATTTTAAAAAATAAAAAAATTATTTTACATAACTGTATAAAAGAGAATAAAAGGAAAAACATTAAAAAATAAAAATAAATAACAAATTTATAGTAAGTTAGTAAGAAGGTAAAAAAAAGACAAGTGTACAATAAGCTGTTTAAAAAATAGAAACCCGATATTAGGTTGACTGAAAAATATAAAAAAAAGAAAAGGTTACAATAGATTAGTTAAAAACAAAGATATAAGAAAAAAAATACTCATTTTTATAAATAATTAAAAAAAAATCTATTTTGATAAATAGTATATTCACTGGTAAAGTCAATTTAGTGACCAATTGTTGGATTTGAGAGTGTGTCCAGTGCATTTTTTTTAAATAAACAGTTAAATTAAATTTGGAAATTCAATCAAACAGTAATATGCAAACATATCAATTTGATAGGGAATAATTGCAAATGATTCATATTGAATTCATATTATGTAATACAATCAAAAGGTACAATTGTACTCCTCCTCACCAAGCGAACATTCTCTCACTTAGTTTTTATTAGGGATGGACATTTGGTACCGGGTACTGAACCGTACTGGGTCTATTTGGTACAGGTTCCCATTTCCTGTTTTTCGGTACCGGTATTTTCAGGTAAAACACGGTAAGTACTGGTACCGCACCGGTATATTTGGTATCGATATCGATACCAGTTTTACCAGTTTTCCTTGTTTTTCGGTACCGAATGATACCGTGCTCATCCTTAGCTTTTATGCTCTCAGTGTGTTAACAATTACAATGATTAGGCTAAACTATATATAGGAGGAGTGAACAGATGTTGACTTCATCATGAAAGCGACCCTTAACAGCTTTATTAAATAATGTAACCGTTAGCAATTAGTAAAACTACTAGATAGTACGCCGTTGCATTGAACTGCTAGTTTTGATGTGAGATAAATTGACCTATTGGATTTCTCAGAACTACAGAACTGCTGGTTGTGAACCAGTACTTCTAGAAATCCAAAACTTTTGTCTTTGACTTATTGACTTAGTCTTCTAGTCTTTTACTTTGGTTGAGTTAAGCGTTGACTTATTGACCAACACTTTGGCAATCAACACTTGTTCTTCTATAGTCTTGATCTTTGAAGGTAGTTTTTTTTTAATGTAGCAGTAGTTTGGAAAGCCTTCAAAGGAGAGAAAACTGCTGGACTTGTGACTATATTTTAACTTATTTCTTTAGGCAGGATGATGGTTCCCTTTGGTTATGGCTTTCATCATCAGCAGATCTTATATGACCCAACAACAACAACCTCAACAAAACTTTTATCCATGATATCAAGGAACCAACACTAAGCTAAGTGTTGGGTCTAACCTATATCTGATCTAAGAAGTAACCAAACATCCTCCCAAGTAACAAAAAACTAATACAAAGGCAAACGTCAGTGCTATCATTTTAAGAAATGACAAGGTTTATTCAAAACTTCCATGTCCGTTAGTCATGAATACTCATGACTACTCCATGATACTCATGACTACCACCTTTAATGGATCTACGAAGGATGCCGGTATACCTTCATACTCATATCACCAAAAAATACCTACTAAAACTAACACCCCACAAATCTACATGTCGATGGGAAATGATTTGATAAAATATGTTACCTGGAAACTTCAATAGTCTAGGGAGAACAAAGGGAGTAATGATAGTGAAAACAAGAGTGGGTACAAAGAAATAAAGATACCTACAATTCTATATATAATATTTATTTAAAAATCTATAATTAATAACTAGAATACATTATCTGGTTGTTGCAATTTTTAACTATACGTGGCAACACTTCTCATACAACCGCATACATCTATAACAATCAAATAACATACACACATATTATATATATATATATATATATATATATATTCACCACATCATTGCGAAAACAAAAAAAATGCTACTTTGGATGCAACTTCGGGGGTAAAGGACCTTCACTATCAGATAAAAGGCTCTCGTTACTATAAGGATAGTAGTATTCTTTTCCATCATAACTTGCTGAAGTTAACGATGATGATTCTAGTTTAAGCGTCGTCAATTCTATAATGTGCTCCAACTCCTTTACGACTTCACTCATTGTTGGTCTTAAATTTCCTGTATCCTCAACACACCTAAGAGACAAATCCACAAACCTCTCCAAACCTTGGAGTTGGCCACTCAAACAAATATTCGGGTCAAGGACATCTTGTAAGTCATATAGTTCCTTGTTCTTCTTCATTAATTCTTTCACTTCCCTTACAATGTACCTGCCTTTCTTGATTGGGTTTCTTGCGGTTATTAGCTCCAACATTACAACTCCGAAGCTATAAGTGTCACTTTTTTCAGTCAATTGTTGAGTCATGTAGTACTCGGGATCCATGTAACCCTGCATCCATTAGTTAGTATTGTCGCAAATCACTACCATTTATATATGAACTAGCCGATTTGCATCTTTAACTTCTAAATTAGGAAACTAATTTGAATTTGTGATATGGGTCATTGGGTCTATATAATGTACCAATAGTCACCCACAATACATATCTAATGCATAGAAATCTCATAGTCTAATACCATCTCCAATCATTATTCGTTTAGACTTGTTATCCAACCTATGTCTACAAGCATTGTGGTTTATTCATATACTATGTCCAAATAATACAATTATATGTAGGTCCGGAGATACCATAATAACATAGCACTTATTGGAGAAAAGAGTTACTAACCATGGTCCCTTTTACTTGAGTGGTTACATGAGGCCTGTCAGCATCATTCAGTGGCTTGGATAGTCCAAAATCGGCAACTTTTGCTACTAAACGTTCGTCTAGTAAGATATTATTCGTTTTAACATCTCTATGTATGATCTGGGGATCAGCATGGTCATGTAAATATTGCAAACCTCTTGCTGCTCCAAGTGCAATTTTCAGCCTCCGAATCCAATCTAACTTAATGCCCGATTTCCCTGCACACATATAATATGTTAAAACATTAAGATATTGAAGGCATGGATTAAGAAATTAGTGGAGAATATTGATTTATATTTCCTTAATCCATGTGGGTAAACTCAAAGAATCTTAGTGTAAATAGTAAAAAACTATGTTTATTATGTATTTGGAATGTATGTAAAGATCCATGGGTGTATTATGTCAAACTAGAAGTTGGTAACCTACAAAATACATTTTTGTGTGTATATGTTGATCTTTAGAACGGTGTGTTCAACCATCGCGTCTCTTCATGATGTATAGATATGTATAGGCTTTAAAAGTTCAAGAGTTTGTAATTCTCTAATAAATCAAGATTATATTAGTTAAATTTGTTTATTTATCATTTTGAATTTGAATATAAAGGTTTTGATATTGGAACCCTTTACTAATCTGTAATTGAAAATTGAAGTAGCCGTGTGTAGATAATTCTATACTGGAACCCTTTACTAATTTGTAAACCCAAAATGCACAAACACGATTCTAACTTTTAGTGACATAAAAGTCATCTTTTTTAGAATAGCTAATTACACAAACAAGACTAGAAGAAGGGACTTCAAATGTGAGTACCTGAAAGACTATCCTTGAGTGTACCGTTCACGACATACTCATAAACCAACATTTGTTCACCTTGATCGAAACAAAATCCAATGAGGCACACCAGATTCTTATGATGAACTCTAGAAAGAAGCTCGATCTCATTTTTAAACTCGCGCCCACCCTGTGAAGATCCTCCTTGAGATCTTTTTATTGCAATTAGCTGCCCATTCGGAAGACTTCCTTTATATACCTACACAATATTGTTTAATCATTAATGCTTGAAAATCCATTTATAATGTATACTAACACTAACCATCCCGTATCCGCCTCTTCCTATGTTGTTAATCTCCGAAAAATTGGTTGTGTATTTCTGAAGTTCTTCAAAGGTGAAGGACCTTGCTCCTTTCAACTGAGGAACACCACCACGCTCGCTAGTTGGATCCCAGAGTGCTGCAAGCATTTCATAAAATAAATTGATCTATGTACAAGACTATCTTTGGAATTGAAACAATACTGCAAAAAATATGGTTTAGGTACATATAAGTACAAAAATTAATTTATACAAATTTAACTCGCTGCTTTTATATTTTTATAAATGGTTAGGAGAAATATGCATATATGACCATATTTACCAAAGGGTTGGCTCTGTTGGGGCGTTCTTTCAGCTCGTTCTTTCTTACGAAAATAATATATTCCTGCAAGAACTAATAATGCCACAATCACAGGACCGCTGAGGGCTGATCCCACGATAATTCCAGTGTTAGACGACTTGTGTTTGGTACCTCCATTCCCTGATACCTCAACTAAATGGCAGAAGAACACAAATTTAAAAACACTTAAATGGTTGTACGAGTTTAATTAAAATGGTAACATAACGAAAGACAATACCTGGCGAGAAGTTATAAATGGGTTCAGGAATGAAATAGTAGATGCTGAGCTCTTTTGGAGGATTGAATGTTTGATTGGTTATTAGTGCAAATGCGAGCCCATGAATTCCTGTACTATTGAAACTCGGTTCTCCAACGGGAAAACTTCCATATCAATCACAAGATAATCCTCCACATCTCTCCTAGGATTCTTTAATGACACAGACTCTACAGGGAGACCGGCTTTCTCAAAGAACGTCATCAATGAATCGTGTAGGGAGATGTAAATGGTGGAGTTTCCAAGTGAAGAAAAGGGTGGAAACTTGAAGTACATTGAACCCTTGTATGGATATGCACATAAACAATTTGGACTCATAACCAGGCCTGAGTCACATGATGGAGGTCCACGACAGGTCTGTGGCGCTTGATATGTAGTAGTATCCCTTGTTTGAGCGGAACAAAATCGTTCAGTGTTACCAGATTCCCCACATATTATATTGTTGGCCAGTCTATAGTCGCAATTTCATATGTTTTGAACAAATAAACAACAAAGAAACATTGTATGAGGGATTGAAACTTCTACCACATCGGCAAATGCCATGTTGTTATTAATAAAGGATCACAATATTCAAAGTTCAAATACTCTCACTCAAGTCAAGTCATGTCAAGTCAAATATTAATTAATTCGTTTTAATATTGTAGTCAAAATGTTGTTTAATTATAGAATTAGTCTAGCCTATAATTTAATTTATCTTGTTGTAATTGCTTTGTATAAATATGTACATCTTGTTAAGGAAATTTTGAAGCTTTTCCAAAATTTGTTACGGTATCAGAGCATTCTTGTTCCAAGGAGGACCGATCCTACTCTCTTCTTGAAACTATGCCTTATTCTTTGTAACCTTAAATCGCTGGCTTCCATGTCAACCTCCAACCCTATGTTTTACTTTGCTTCAATATCTTTATCACTTTAGAGCTTCTTAGTTTCTTACCCTTTCTTAGAGACCGACTCGAGATGGTCAATCTCCCAAAAGTGATAGACCCGTTGAGTGGGTTAGGCTCTGAAGAACATAGATGAGAGAACAAGACAATAATAACTTTGATCTAATTTTTCTTCTACTTTCAAATGCTTTCTACCAAATTTCCTAGGTCTACCACTTTCTTATCTTGTTTTTTTCTACATCTTTTGCTCTAGATCCATATGTAAACAAACAAATTCAGCTTGTTCTTTAATTATTTGAAGTTGTTCATGTTCTTCATTCATTTTCAATCTGTTTCCATTAATTTCAAGACTTAATTCACAAACTTTCATTTTTATCCATCATTGCATCTAGTTCCCCACTAGATATCAATTTTCTAATCTTTCATATGGCTATATCCTTTCTAGAAAAAAAATAAAAAATTGGATTCACTTACTATATTCATCCGATTTTAAAAACTAGTTGAAGATTATTTTCAAAAAACCATTAAACAATTCTTTTCTGACAATGGAGGAGAAATTTCAAACTCCTCCCTCATCTTAACTCCTATGGCATATCTAACTTAACAACACGACCACATACACCGAAGCATAATGGAAGCATAATGGAAGCAAGGCCTGTTGAAACCAGCTGGTGCAGACTCACGCTTTAATATCATGCAAAGTGTGTACTTCTCTTTGGCCCTTTGCTTTCACCACAATATGAAACACATACTTCAAAACACATCCCCTTATCATTGTCTCTTTAACAAAATTTGAAACTATCTTAAACTTCATAGCTTTGGTTGCTTTATGTTACCCTTGGCTCAAACCATACCCACCATATAAACTACATTCTCGATCCAAACGATGTATCTTCGTTTGATGTCACCAACTCAAAGTGCATGCTATGTGCTTGACCATATCATCAACCGACTTTACACATCTCAACATGTCACCTTTTCCCTTATGTAACCTTAACTCATATTACCTCTACAACTAATCCCCTCTTACCATTACAATTCCCCAACCTAATTCCCAACCTCTAAATGATTATATGTAATCAAAGAACATGAGTAGCGCCTGCCATGGCACTTAACAAACAATTCTTCAAATGTCACGAAAAGAATCAAGTTGCAGACGCTGTGTCACTTCGCCACTCATTTTTGATTTACCATTGCGGACAAGGAGCCTTCAAGCGAGAAGGAATGTATGATGACACAATGGTTCAACTTGCTTTTCTCATTGAGTACGACAACTTTAAATAGAATACAAGACAACTAATGAGGAGAGAATTACTCCTCTATACATGGATACAATTTGACTAATATTTACACATTAAAGAATTAAAGATGTGGGAGGATATTGCTCCAAGAATTATGACATTTCCTAATGCCCCCCGTCAATGCAAGTTGGTGGTGGTCCAAGACGAAGCATTGTCCGAAAATTTTCAAATAACGGTTTGGGTAAACTCTTGGTAAAAATATCTGCGACTTGTTTATCTGTTGAGATGAATTTTGTGTGAAGCTTCCCGGCGGTTACCAATTCACGAAGGAAATGATAATCGATGTCAATATGCTTGGCTCTTTTGTTTGAGATTGGATTTGACTTAAGAATAAAGCACTCTTGTTGTCACATAAAAGTGTCGGTCGACCTGGGGAAAGAGCATGAAGTTCCCGAAGAAGGTTAGTTAACCAAATAATTTCTGCTGCCGTGTTTGCCATTGCTCGATATTCTGACTCACAACTGGATTGTGACACCGTTGGTTGCTTTTTAGCGCTCCAAGAGACTAAGTTTCCTCCTAAGTAGATACAATAGCCGTATGTGGATCTTCGAGTGTCAATACATCGAGCCCAATCTGCATCTGAAAAACCTAATAAAGTAGTGTTAGGTGGTCGATCAAATGTTAAACCATGTGCTAAAGTGCCCTTAAGATAACGAAGAATCCTTTTTACTAGCTGGAAATGATTGGTTGTGGGATTTTGAAGGAATTGGCTAGCTTGATTGACGGCATAGGAGAGATCGGGACGAGTGATGGTGAGGTATTGAAGAGCACCTACAAGAGAGCGATAAAGAGTAGGATCATGAAACGGTTGGCCTTGGGAGGTGAAAACATCTTTGGATGTTAGAGGAGTGGCAACCGGTTTGGAGTCAAGTAAACCGGCTCGGGTGAGAATGTCGTGAGCATATTTGCATTGATTTAGAAAAAGGCCCGATTTTGTGTGGTGGACTTCGAGACCAAGAAAAAAATTAAGCGAGCCAAGGTCCTTTATTTTAAATTCCTTGTTGAGACAAGATGTGAAGCTGTTGATGAAATTTTCATTATTTCTGGTAATAATGATGTCGTCAACGTAAACAAGGAGATAAATTAATAAACCTTGGTGATTGCAAATGAACAAAGATGTATCAGCTCGACTGTTTTGAAAACCGCGATTAAGAAGAAAGGAGCTTAATCGGTGGAACCAGGCACGTGGTGCTTGTTTTAAGCCATAAAGAGCACGGTTGAGTTTACACACATAGTTTGGTCGGTTTGAATCTTCAAAACCCGGAGGTTGTTCCATGAAAATGGTTTCGGTTAGATGACTATTTATAAACGCATTATTAACGTCTAATTGACGGAGAGTCCATTTGTGGATTGTAGCGAGACTGAGAACAACCCGGATGGTGGAAGATTTGACAACGGGACTAAAGGTATGAGAGAAATCAAGCCCTGGTATTTGAGTGAATCCTTGAGCCATAAGTCATGCTTTGTAGCGATCGATAGATCCGTTTGATTTATATTTGATTCTATAAATCCATTTTGATCCAATGATGTTGGTGCTAGTGGGATGAGGAACAAGAGTCCACGTTTGATTTTCATGAAGAGCTTTAAGTTTGTATGCATGGCTTGAATCCATTTAGGATTTTTGAGAGCTGTTTTGATGCCTTTTGGGATATGGGAAGAAAATAACGACTGATGTAGAGGATGAGTGGTGAGTTGTGAAAGGTGAGAAAGGTGTTTTGGTTTGAATATCCCATCCTTTGCTCGAGTGGTCATGGGATGAGAGTTTATGGTTTGGTTATTTATAGAGGGTGCGGTAGTTGACTGATGTTTTCGTGGATGATGGTTTTGGTGCGAAGGAGGTGGGATGAGGGAGTCGGTTGATGGGTTAGTGGTGTCCACGGAAAAGGCGGGTGGGCCGGATGGTTGAGAGTGAGAGATAGATGGATTCGAAGGAGTGGTAGGCATGTGGGCCGCATGAGGGGTATCGGTTTGTGGGTTGTGAATAGTGGAGTTGGATGGGCTTGCGGTTTGTGGGCTGTGAGGAGTGGATGGGCTTGAGGCATTTGAAGTGGGTGGGCTTGGGATTGGGCTGTGAAGTGGAACGGGTAATGGTTGGGAATTTAGGGTGGTGGGAACATCACAGAAAGGAAAGCACAGGTTTGGTTGGTTAGATGTTTTTGTGATATTTTGTGAGGGAGTTTGATAAGTGGTAGTAGTGGGTATGTGTTCCTCAAAATTGGTGATAGGTAAATGGGTAGTGTTGGTGGATGTCGAGTTTTTGTGAAAAGGTAAGATGTCTTCATCAAATTTAGCATGTCGAGTTGTGTAGACGCGACCCGATGTTGGTTCAAGACATCGAAAGCCTTTATAATTAGGACTATAGCCAATGAATATGCAAGGAGCACTTCTCGGTTGAAGTTTGTTTTTTTATAGTCTCTAAGGTAGGGAAAAACTAGACAACCAAAAATACGCATGTTGGAGTAAGTGGGTGGTTGGTTAAACAAAACTTCAAACGGAGATTTGTTGTCTAGAATTTTTGTGGGTAGACGGTTGATAATGTAGGTGGCGGAAGTGAAAGCATCAAGCCAAAAATTGGGTGGGGCATTAGCATTGAACATCATAGCTAGACCGGTTTCGGTTATGTGGCAGTGTTTTCGCTCGGCCCTCCCATTTTGTTTGGGTGTGTGAGGGCAAGATAATCTATGATGTATGCCTTGTTTTTGAAAACATGTTTGCACTTGGTGATTGGTGAATTCGGTGCCACCATCACTTTGAAAAACCTTAACATTTGATGAAAATTGTTTTTAACAAAAGTTAAGAAAGTGGTGAGTATGGCAAAAAATTCCGATTTGGCTTTTAAAGGATAGAACCAAGTGAAACGTGAATAGTCATCGATAAAAATAACATAGTACCGATAACCATCCTTGGAAGGCACGGGTGCGGGTCCCCAAAGATCACAGTGGATTAAGTCTAAGACATGTTGTGCGCGTTTCGGATTTTCAATAAATGGTAGATGTTTTGCTTTTGATAATTCACAAGATTCACACAATCCTGGTTTGGGTAATATAGATGTAACAAAAACACGACCAAGTTTATTCAAAGTAGAAATTGTGTCAAAAGAAACATGTCCTAATCGACTATGCCATTTATTGAATGATGCACACAGATGCGATGCAGAAAGCGCAGCAGTGAGAGACTTGTGACCTTGGGTGAGAACATAGAGACCATTTTCGCACGTGCCTTTAGCTAGAACCTCCGCTGTTTTTTGGTCCTGAATTTGGAAAAAATCATTAGAAAACAAAACATCAACCAGAGAATCATTCGTTAACCTACTAATTGAGAGTAGATTTTTTGTTAAATTAGGAACAACTAAGACATTTTGTAAAGTTATAGATTTGTTTAAATTAGTGTTCCCAATGTGAGTAATTGGTGATGATTTTCCATTCCCAAAAGCAACACGAAGGCTACCATTGTGGGATTTGGAATTATATAAACCATGATTTGAGGGTAATATATGTGTTGTAGCACCTGAGTCTGCGGTCCAATCAGGAGAGTTGGAGGCTATGTTACATTGGGCATGAAATGCCTCGGCAAGATTGGCATCAAGGGGAACCGATTTTTGGGCAAAAGAGGCGAGTTGAGGACAAGAACTCGCATAGTGACCGGTTTGACGAAAAAGTTGGCAATGTGGAGGTCTTTTGGTGTAGGAAAAGGTACGGCCACGTGAGGAAGAGGTGCGACCTTTTCCACGAGATGAAGGACGGGTGTGAGAAGTTTTGTTCGGGTGAGCATAGAACGCGGCCTGAGGGGTTTGAGAACCATGTAATTGTTGCACAAACATCTCTTGATTCTCAGCGTTAGCCAAGAGATCACGAAATGAAGGGGGCGGGTGAATAGTTCGTTGAGAAGTGGAAAAGTTTTCAAATGAAGCGCCTAGTCCACAAAGGAACCAATGGCGTTTGTCCTCGTCACTTACGGGATGCCCTATAGCCGCAAGTTGGTCGGCTAAAGCTTTGAATTTTCGACCAAATTCCGAAACCGAAGATATTCCTTTTTGAAGGGTTCGAAGGGAGTCTTTGAGATTGTGGCTTCGTTCAATAGAGGAGTGGCTATATCGGCTAGGGCTTTCCAAACGACTTTGGCCGTGGTATGACCAATAGTTTCGGCCATGGCTTCTTCGGTTAGGGTAGAGTTAATGAGGAGTAGGACTTTTTAATTGGCGATTTACCAATCAAGAAAGTCGGGATTGGGCACAGTTTTGTTATCGGTAGTGGTGGTTTCGGGTGGAGATGGGTGTGTTTCCGATTACATGGCCGATAAGTTTGAGGTAAGAGATTACTGGAGTAATTTGTTTCTCCCATGTGAGGTAATTTGTAGAGGTTAATTTGATGTGGACAAGGTGGCTAAGAGAATGTAGAGGAAGTGAGGAAGGATCGACAGCCATGGAAAGGGAAGTGGTTGCTACTGAAAAAGAAAAAAAAAGAAGAAGGAGATATATGCTAGAAAGAAAGGATCTTGAATGTTTTAGGCTGATACCATATGATGACACAATGGTTAAACTTGCTTTTCTCATTGAGTACGACAACTTTAAATAGAAACTGATTTGTAGGGGTTGTGTCTGTCTAAAGCGTTAGATCTTAACACTTAAATACCCTTTATCCAGTTTGTAATCATAGTTATTTACTACCAATAGGGTGGTGGTCCATTGGCAAAGGCAAAGCCTTTGAACACCTGGATTTGGAAGAGGGAGGTCTTGTGTTCAAGTGCCACAGACGATAGAGATTAAAAGAAATTTTTTTAGTCTTTCGGTTTGAAGTCTTTTCGCCGCAATCAACGACTATGAAAAAAGAGATTGTTCATTATTAAGTCAATTCAATTATGTTTGGTATTCACTGTTGACCTTTATTGGAGTCTTCGTGTTCCAGAAAGAAACATCATCGCGAATTGGGAAATCATTTTCAAGGGTCGGAAATTCGATTCAGGAAATCAAACTCAGGAACAAGAGCTAGTAATTAGGAAAGCCATAACTAAATCATTAATGGACTGAAGATGGAATATAAAATCAAAGGCCGAGACCAGGATAAACATATGTTTTAATCCATTGGAACAAGAGTATATTGAAATTAGTGGGGACAAAGAAATCAATAAACTAAAATTGGTTTCGAGAACATTATTGATTTGAAGCAATGAAAGAATCTTCAAGAATTCTGGACTGGGAGAACTCACTATTGAAGGCTGCACAAGATCATAATGGCATCAAACAAGAACAATATCCTACATATCGAAATCCCAAAATTAAATGGAAATAACTGTCACCATTGGAGCATTCAAATGAAGGTTTTATTTAAACTTGTAGACTTTTGGAGTTCATAGAAAATGGAGTGTGCAAGAACCCACATGGAACACAAAAATACATATAAAAAGCAAGAGTTGAAAGAAAATAAAAGAAAAGATTAGAAGACACTGATCTAAATGTGTCAAACCCAAAGAGGTGATATTTGAAAGAACGCATTTGCAACGTCATAAAAAACGCATGGGATATGCTTATACAAAACAATCGTGGAGAAGAAAAGGTACACTGGTAAAACTACAAACCTTACGTTGTGAATTTGATAACTTTAGAATGAAAGAAAACAAAACAATTGAATAATTTAATAATCGTGTGATCATGAACAAACTCCATTTACATAGGGAAAACGTTAAAGAAAAAGGGTTGGTGAGAAGATTTTACGTAGTCTAACAAGACAATCAAGCATATTGTTGTGGCTTTAAGAGAGGCAAAGGATGTATTGGTTTTATCGTTGGAAAGCCTATTAGGCTCTCTTCAATCTCATAAACTACATATGAGACAATGTGATACATCTTCATATGAACAAGTCTTTTAACTTTAATCAACAAATAATTAAGATAGTTCTAACAAAAGCAATGGTTTGCTAATGACTAACCAAGAGATAAAAGAAGAGGGAATCATATATAATATATAACCAGACTAACAGATTCCACAGATGGGATAGAAAAAAACTTCGAAGGATGGTATAGGTCACATGGATGATACGAGACAATAACTTCCATGGATAGGGGTATATTAGAATATAATATGACTTAGAGTATATAAACTAAACTATGTTTTAATTTTGGGTGAAATACGTATAGATTAGAAAGTTAACTTGGAGTCTTTTATGTATTTGTAATTAGGAAAGGGTCTAATATGCAAGCTTGAATATTAGAAACCGATTTGCAAGGGTTGTGGTGGTCTTAAAAATGGGGTGTCGTGAAGGTTCACGAGGGTTAAATACATTTTATCATACCTACAACATGGATTCATAAATTAGCAAGTGTACTACTGTTCATCTTGGTTTCTTCTTCAATTTTGTGTCTATTTTGCAAACGATAACTTGTAGTAGAGTCGATTCAATTCCACGGATGCTTGTGACAAAATTGATGTGTACTTCAACTATGAGGTGTAAAAACTAAGAAACTTTGGAGAAACACCAAGAGGCATTGATACGACATGATTTTCAATTGCAAACCATACTTACCAAGCTACAAGCTCTTAGAGCACACTGTATCAAGGGTTAACTACATTTGGGGCCTAAAGAGGGAATCATATAGCAACATTGTACCGAAAGCAATACCACCTAGGGTGTTGCGGTACCGAAAGAATGTAGGAATGGAGGTGTTCCATTTGCTGATCATCACATGAAAAATCTATACCTCGCTTTTTTACATATCCAATGATCTCATAACACCTACCCTAACCTAAATTTCATTTGGGCCGGGAGAGGGAGTGATGTGGACAAGTAAGATGAAAGGTTCACTATTCGGTCTAGTTTTAAAAACATTGCCTAATACGGGTAAGTGCCACAGTGGGCACCACTCGTGTTCCAAGACTATTACTTCCTATTTTCTTTCGTCGTAGTAGCTGTGATAAATTCGGCTTCATAGGAGGAAAGTGCAATGGTCATTTGTCTTTGCATACACCACGTGACCAATGCATTTAGAAGATAGAATATGTGACTCGGAGTGTGTCAACCATTATCTTGGTCGATGTTGTGGCTACTGTCACTAAAGCCTTTCAATGCCAATCCTCCTTGGTAATAACGTATCACGTAAGTGGTAGTGCCCCGTATGTACCTCATAATCTATCTGATAGCAAGATAATGGGATTCCTATGGCAATATCATGTATTGCTTACAAACCCAATCGTGAGTAAGGGGTCTGGTCGAGTATAGAGTAGGTATATTCAACCTACTTGTCGTCTATAATATGTGGCATTAACTTCCACCGTTTGCATCTAGGCTTGAGAGGACAATGGCTCATAGCATCCTCGTTTCCTTCAAAAGTTTCATTGCATACTCTTTTTAATTAGTAATTCTAGGCGAACTTTGCTAAATAATAAGTTAACTTACTCACATCGTTCATCTCGAAGGTCTTTGACATTTTCCATTTAAACTCGACAATTTCTTTCAACTTATTTATCGTTATTATCAAATCGTCCATAGAGACACAAATTATGCATAAAGATTATGAAGTGACTAATCTATAAACGCTTGCTCTTGGAGGCATCAACTTTAACCCTTTCAAATCCTATCTAGCTTTGTGTTCCACGCCCTTGGAGCTTGGCATAGACGATAAAGAGCTTTTTACAAGCTTGTACTCTTTATGTTCCTCGTTCGGCTTCTTGAGTCATTCCGGTTTGCTCCACATAAACTTCTTGTAAATCCTTATTTGGAAAGGCAGACTTTACATCCATATGATGCAATTCCCAACCTGGCTTATAGCTAAAGCAACGATTAGCTTAGCCATTTCAAGCGAGTGCCAGGAGAAATACTTAATCAAAAGTCTATTGTTGATGCATGTTAACGGTACCATTCGAGTTTCACTTTATCTTGTAAACACACTTGCTCCTAATTGGCCAAGATAAGTGGGAGGGTTTGAAATTGTTTTAGCATTTTAGCATGAGTAGAATGGAATTTATTCTTTATATGGTTACCATTTGTGTATGTATTGATTCTTAGGTTGCAATTGCTATTGGAATTTTCGTGAACTGATTTGACTAGAAATAATTTCTCATTAAGATTGAAATTTAAATACAAAAATTATTTTCCAGATGTTATTGACACTATGTTATACACTAACTTGATTAAGATTATGTAAAATGTTTATACTAAAATAAAACGACCCAAAATTGCCAAAAGTAGATTATTGTATTGAATAATTTATGTAATAATACTTGGAACATAATAATTTATGTAATAATACTTGGAACAAAACCTATAGCTAAACTAAATTGTCATCCGGGTTACTTAATAGGTACTTTTATGAAGAAAAAAGAAGGAAAAAAATGCATGCAAAACTTTAATAAAACTTACATTAAATCAATTCTATCTTCATATTGCGCCTGCTGGAGGAATTCCGTAATTTGGTTATTTCGAAGATCAACAAGTTGAAGTTGTGTACTTGGATTTGAAGTAATATCCAAAGGGCCATTTATCCAGTTGTAACTTAAATCACTGTCAAAAGAACCGTTAAGAGTTAATCCAATCATAGCATGTAGAAGCTTTCTAAAACATTCAACAAACGAAGATACTAACACTTTTTCTAACCGAGGAATGCGGAACAAGGCAGGAGGCAGAACTCCTTCAAGGTAAGTGTTGTTCATATTACTGCGCAGATACCATTTGAGGATAAATAATTTATCAAGGTATGTAAGATCTTCTTTAATCCGACTAATTACTTACATTGTTGTTAGAGCCCATAGAGTTGAAAACCATGACGGTGCTGCAGATCGATCAAAAGCATTGTGGCTTAGGTCACTGCAAATGTGTAGTAATATTAAAGAAAATGAGTTTAGTAAGACCTTTTCTTTTGAATAGTGGGCTATAATGTCTTGATACTTACATATAGCTTAGGACGTTCATGCCGGTGAGATTGGGTAAGGGGCCGGTCAATTTATTTTGTGACATAAATCTGTGAAACACAACTTAACAAACATCATATTTGAAATAAAATGTAAACGTAGCATTTGAGGTTATCGAATTTACGCACATCCTGGAAGTATTGGTAAGATTGTTGATGTTTGACGGTACATTACCGCTCAGAAGGTTCCTATCTAGTCGTCTGCTTGAAATCAAGACATACAATTCCCAATTATATTGCAAACCATATAATGAATTCTTAGTTAGAAGTTCGTTGGGAAAAGGTACTCACACAACTTCAAGAGACTTGACAAGTCCGAGTGTGGATGGGATAGTGCCCGTAAGCTTGTTGTTTTGTAATTGCCTAGTAAAAGGACATTTCTGGTTATGGTTTATGCTTTTTTTCTCTTGTATTAGTAGTTAATGCTGAAACGTACAGATGAATCAGCTTCATATTGGAGTTGAAGAGCCCAGGTGGGATATGTCCGGAAAGCTGGTTGTCTCCTAAGTGACTGAAAACAATAAAAACATAAGTCATCTTCTAGTACACGAGAAGAACAAATTGGAAAGAAAAGACATAAACATACAAGTGTCTGGCATTCGTTAACCTATCAAGACCAGGTGTTCTCCCGTTAGAAACCGGTAAACTCCCTGTGAGCTTGTTAGTAGTGAGATCTAACCAATAAAGATTCTTAAGATTGCCAATTGAAGCTGGAATCGATCCCGTGAAGTTGTTTGAATTCAGAGATCTATGCAATATACAAATTGTTAAGTCAAATGGCATATGAACCTATTTTGTAAAAAAATCATTACTAGAAAACCGGGAATTTCCGAATGCAATTTCCATCACAATATTTTGGGGCCAAATTCAGTTGCTAATTCTATGGTCACAACTGCATTTGACCCGTTTGGAACACTTTGTTTTGATAGAGTTTTTGGCGCTGGTTTGGGATTGAATGGGGATAACTTCATGTATATTATAAGAAGGGAAGATTCTATGCAAAACACTAAATATTGTGAGAACATGCAGAACAAAATGATTCACCAATTTTTTCAATTCTAAACACCCAAAAAGTAAATGAAAATATTACAAATGTAAGATTTAAAGTTTCTCACAATATAATTCAAAACAAAATATGAAAAACTTCTGTTTATATATAACATACACATGTGTTGGTTAAATTACCTACATGTATGTAGGCTATATAGGTAAACATATATGGCTTTTTTATGTGCATATAATACACATATGAATGTAAGAAATAATCAGTGTTTTGTAATATTCATCATTCTGTTATAACATATATATCACACACATACGTATGCCGTTTTATTAAAAGAAAATTTGAATGAATAAACATTTAAAACTAAAAATAAAAAATAAATTAAAAAGCGTAACTTTTATTTACAAAATAGATTTTTTATTTGAGTAGTTTGCATGTATTTAAAAGAAAAGTTTTTTAACATGTAAGCGTAATGGTTTATCGGTTTTCCACATTTTTTCGGTTCCCTATTTAATCACAAACTACCAATCTCACACAAACAATTCATAATAGGCTATTATACTTTTTTAACCTTTTTAAAACTTTAAAATTTTATTTACAAACGAAATACAAAATATTATGATATATTTTTATAAGATTGTTAAAATGGATATTTAGGGTTGCGTTGATTTAGGGTTTTTAACCCTTTTTTTCAAACTTGAAAATTTTGTTTACAAACGAAATACAATATATTATGATATATTATTATAAGATATGTTAAAATAGATATTTATCTGTGGATACTATTTCTTATTAACAACTAGTTTATAGACCCATGTATTATATATGTTTAAGGATATAAAATGAAAGACTTTAAAATAATCATGGAGTTGATCGAGTTCTTTGGGGAAATAAATGTGTTTTCCATTTATATAAACTTGAATGAGTTTTTTAAAATAAATATGTTATTGTTGAGGTTGGTTGCATTTGAAAGACATAACGATTATAAATTTTAAATTAATTTTTATATTTTATATTATTTCTTACATCACACATAATAAATATAAAATTTGATATGAATACATATAACCCTAATATGAACTATAAATACAAAATTAAATAAAATATAACGTTACTCATTTTAAACGTTGCGTTTACGAAGTAAGAATTTTTTTTAATACAAAATAATTAGTATATTTTATTTCAAATTAATATTTTCTTAGTTTAAAAAGTGTTACCAAATTAAAGATTGAATGGAATTAGTTAATAATCTAAGATTATATATCTTAAACACACACACACACACACACACACATATATATATATATATATATATATATATGTATATATATATATATTATTTATACATATGTTTAACATTTGTGAAAATGATAATAACAAATTATAAATATGGTGAGGGTTTAAATTTTTGATTACGTCACATAGTGATAAGTATACAAATTTTTGGTTATGTCATCTTCTTCTTATGATAAGTATGTTTTTATTTACTAAAGTAGAGATATTATACTAAAGAATAAGTAAGTAGATAACTAATATTAAGTATTAAGAATATTGAAATGATATAATAATCATGAATATAAGATTACTTCTAATATATATTAAATTCAATCATTTAATAGTCTTTATATTTATTTACTTATTATTTAGTATATGGTTGATATAGCATGATAGATTGCCACATGACATTTTGGTGAAATACTTTGTCATAAGAGAATGTCATGTGGCATTAAAGTTACTCTTTTATTAGTATTAGGTACTTGCGAGTACTACATCTAATGATTGATATTTTGTTGTTTTTATTCCGGGTTTAATTTTTAAGGTTTAGTGTTTAGCTTTAAGTATTTAGATTTGGCATTTAGTCTTTACCTTACTGGTTTCAGCCTTTTAAGGGTTACAATTTAGCTTTTTAGGGTTTGGTTTTTTTTGGAGTTTAGGGCTAAATAATCTCCCTTTTTCTGTATAAATGAAAAATAAGTTTCATAGATATATTTTTATTATAATGTACACATCTATATTAATAATTTTACATATATGCATATAAAGAAGATTATAGTTTTAAACATGCTTTTTAATGTAGATACGTGTTTAAGATTGAAAAATAAGTGTAATACATGTTTGATAATGTAGACATACGTATAACTAACCAAAAAAGAAAGAGATCATTTAACATATATATATTACTTAGAGAAAATAAATGATCTATAATGATTCTCACATTTGATGTGTTTCTCTTATATTGAGCGAAGTTGCACTTGCACCATCTTTATCTCTCTCAAACAAAAAGTAATCCATTTCACTACCCTGAGTGCAGGTCCAAGCGCAATTTCACAACCCCCTTGAGTGCAGGTCTAAGTGCAAGTGCAAGTGGGCCGTGAATCTAAACCTACCAATCATTCATCATCTTTTTAAATTTATTTTAAAAATTTAGCCACAATTCACGTTATGATTAGCATGGTTTTATATTTTTAATAGACCATAAATCTTTTACACTTTAAATTTAGCCACATTTTGTAATGTATCAATAATTACTATAAAACTTTCTTATGACCGCAAAGATTTTATTTTTAAAGCCCTCTAAACTTTATTTAAATTTATTAACTATTCACTCCTTTATTTATTTTATTTTAATTTCCCATTTCAGTTGCTATATTGAGTGACGATATCATAACATGATAAACCTATATCGACCGATTGCACATGGGAATCCCACTTAGACTACTGGGTGTGGTAGGGAAGGGCGAAAGGACAAATCGCGCCACGTATGTGCCGCCTAGGCAGTTGGGTTTTGCCCTCAAAAAAAAAAAAAACATGGTGATGCAAACCCAAGTGTAAAAGATCGAGCCATGACATTTTTACAGGCCTATGATCGAGCTTCCAAGGTGATTTATGAAAACGAGCATAACTTTGGCTACGGGTCTCCGTTTTAGGTGTTTGACCAGTCAAATCGAAGCTTGAAGCGAGGAGCACGTCGTGGCAAGGCCCCGAACAAGTTTCGGCCCAAAAAACGCATTCTAGTGCGAGTTATGGACACTTTTATGTTTTTTCGGTGTTTTATGTATTTTGTTTTTGGGCTTGTATTTGGCCTATGGCCTTTTGTGACCCATTTCGAATTTTTATCTTTATTTATATCTTCCATATGTAATTCTAATGATCAGAAATCAATTTTTGAGATTAATCACTTTTCACTTTAAATTCTTTGCCCTCTGGGTTGAATTTTAAGGGTTGGAAGATCATCATGGATATTCATAGAATCAACGTGATTTGTTATTTGTTATCATATCACAGGCTACATCACACGGGGTGGTAGGCTAGGTCAAGAAGGCATGTTATTTTTTAAAACTAAATTATTTATTAGATTATTGATTGGTTAAAGGGTGGTCAAAGCCAAAGTCAAAGTCAAAGTCAACAACCCACAAGTGCCCAACGCCCTGAGAATTCTGCCACCCTCAATTCAGTTATTCGGTACGTGGGTCGTGGGTTAATAATATATCGAGAAAATTTCTTACAAAGTGGTAAGACTTTCAAGGTTGCCAATGGCATCTGGAATAGGACCAGTGAAACCGCATCCAATCAGGCTTCTGAAATTGCAAGTTAATAATTATTAATAACAAATTAACTGCTTTGTTTTCATAAATATATAGAATGCCAAATTAATTGCTTACAAGTGTGTTAATTTCCTCAAATTTTGGACTTCAGACGGGAGTGATCCAGTTAATCCTTCATTGTAAGATAGATCTCTACGTACGTACCAAAACAAGCTTAAAACTAAACCCATATCAAAACTACAAAAAGAATATGATTGACTTACAGAATCTCCAATTCGGTAAATTTCCAGATGTCTCCATGGAGGTCACCGTTGAGTTGCATGCTTGCCAAGTTGCTGAAAAGTTATATGACATATTCACAAATATTGTTACCTAAATACATGAAGAATGCCAGCTTATTAAGGGTGGTGTTTTATTTCTAAAAGGTCTCAAATTAAAGGAGTGATGTACATTTTGGTCACACGAGCGTTTGTGCAAGTGATGCCATCCCAACTGCCACCACATGGATCGGAACCGTCATCCCAGGTAGGTGGAGTGTTATGCCAAGCATCCTTGAGAGCCTGAAGACTTGCAACTGAAAGATAAAAGTTTCACTTGATCATCTGTAGCTGAAACTTGATAAGCAAAAACTCAGTAAAAGAACTCAACTTACTATCATCATCCTGAGCTGATATTGTTGAAATAATTATGCATATGATCACAAGTATTTGCCCACCCATCATTCAGAGTAATGCAGATTTCTTGTGAGCAAGTTTTTGCTCTCAAGTTTTCTCGAGACTTATAAGTAGAAAGGACTGGGAAAGACTTGCATAGTCAGTCAACTGTGTTGGCATGTTGCAGAGTTGAAGCTACAGCCACTTATTGTTATACTTATCCCATCTGCTATGGAATGTGTGGTGTTATACAGTTTTAGGGTTAACTTCACTCATTTATTAATGAGTATGACTTGCTTGTAGCATTTTAGGTTGATTGAGAGCGACTTCCGGGTCCTTACTCAAATATTCAAAAATGTGATTTTTAGTTCTTTATTATTATTTTTTTATCCCCCAGGCCTAATGGCAGGTGACTCTATCGGGTTTTTCAATAGAGACTCAAGTTCAATTCCCACTTGTGTCATATTGGGTGGATATTTGGCAATGATGGTGACAAACCCACTGAGGGGGTTCGGTCCTGAGCCGCACCCTGGTTTTCATCCGGCTGTTACTTCAGCGAAACAACTCGTGTGGAGGCAGTACGGTTTCCTAGGAGCGCCGTAACCAAGTCTGATCAACCCAGCACTGGCTGGTTAAGATAACGTAGTCTGGCAAATCTTGGGTAAGGCTGTCGTTTAGGCGGTATGACATTGGATTACTAAAAAATTCATTGTTAAAAAAAGTTATTTACTTTTTTATTAAAATAAAATTATTATTCAAACATTTTGTTGACTCAAGTTTCAGATATCGTACTACACATTTTTTTTAGAATATAATAAAACTAAGTGGGACATTTATTCAACATTAACTATGTAACTTTCATGATTAATGTCTAGTAATTATATTTGTAGTTTTATAAAAGTTCCATCGAGGTAATTCGGTTTTATCTAATTTCATAGATCGTTATAACAAAACTGAGTGGAACATTTATTCAACATTAATGTCGTTTCTTGCCGTACAAAATAAATAAATAAATAAATAAATTATAGTTGTAATTTTATAAAAGTTCCATCAAGGTAACTTGGTTTTATCTAGTTTCATAGATCGTTACACAATTCTTTACAACAGCATACAAGTAAATGAAACATTTATACTTTACAACAGCATACAAGTAAATGAAACATTTATACAAGATTAACTTAGAAGTAATATAAGTAAAAACACTGTCTCGTAAACAGTACCCAAGGGATGGATTAGTGAATTGCATGTATCAGTCAGGTTTAATTATGTATTTTCAACCTTTATATAACATCGAGCACAACTATTACGTGTGTTTATTGGTTACATGTAATACATGGGAAAGAACGTAATAGACGGGATTGGAATGCGTTAGAATGTCAAAGTAAAACGAAAGAAGAAACATAAGAAATTGATCCCGACGTTGCAAACGCTAGGGCCAGGGTTGAATGTAGTATCCCAAGTTTTGAGCAATGAAGGTTTAAGAGTTTGGAAACATTAACACTCTGTTCCCGAGTTTATTTATAGAGGGAAAAGAAAGGAAATAAAAACATGTTTGTGTTCCTGAGTTTTATTTAAGGAAGGAAAAGAAAGGAAAATAAAAAATGTTGTGTAAAGGAAAGGGAAGGAAAACTAGGCTAAATTCTTTCGTTTTTCTTTCCTTTCGATTTGGAAGGAAATGGAAGGAAATACATCTTTTTTTTTTCTCTCTTCCTTTCCCGTCTTCCCTTTACTTTCTTTTCTTTTCCCTACTTAAGTGAACTCGGGAACACAGTGTAATGTACAAGTTGTGATGAGTTTTGGTCAAGAAACACAACACTTGGACCTAACTGGACACGAAACGAAAAAGGGTGTTCGACCAGTAAGAGCCCAAAACTTCAAATAAGTATATCCTTAGTTAATGAGTTACAAAATCCATAACATATGATAACTGGATTTCGTGAAGATTCTTACGTAAAATGGGGCTTTGTGGACCGTAATCCCACAGCTACGCAGTCCACGACGTGTTTATTAAGGCTGAAGCGTGTGGCTTACACATGTATGCAGACTAATCACGTTCAAGGACCACGACCATATTCTTTCTAGGTCTGCGACCAGCCCTGGAACAACCTATAAGCAATGGAACAACCTATAAATAGGAGGCTTTTGCCTCATTCAATCTTGCACCTTTCCCTCTAATTTTAAAGAGAGAGAGACCCACTTTTTGAGAGTCTCTTTCCCACTCTCGAGTTCTAAATGTTCCCCGAGTGTTGGAACAAGTTATTTTTTGTGTTTCAGGGTATAGCAAGATTGCTTAGTAACCTTACCCTATAATTTTAGAGAGAGAGAGAGAGACCCACTTTTTGAGAGTCTATTTCTCCCTCTCGCGTTCTAAATGTCCCCAAGTGTTGGAACAAGTTATTTTTTGTGTTTCGGGGTATAGCGAGTATGCTTAGTAACACGAGTGCACTTGTATAATTGCTCCTGGAACGCAAAACTTCTTTTTAGAGGGCGTGTGTGTGTGTCGTTGTGGAGTGAAATATGAGCTTTACCCATTCTTAGTTCGTCGATGGGTAGTTGACTAAAGGTATAATCATACCCCTAGTTCAACTCAACTCCCGTCTGTCAAATCGCTTTTTTGCAAAACCTGGAAAGTTTGCCAGTAGAGTAGGAGTCACGCTGGTTGCAGGTTATAGGTTGTGAGTCAAGGGCTACATGGGTTATGGAATTACCAGGCTTATGAATCATGGGTCAATGCCGTAGCCCATATCATGCATGACACATGGCCCATATTACTAATAAGCCTTGTAGGGGTGACACTAGTTGTGGGTTATTGGTTGTGAGTTAAGGGTGACATGGGTTATGACATTACAAGGCTTATTGTTTTTTATCCTCATTATTATCATATGGGTTATCATTATCATTATCATCATCTTCATATTTGTCTTCGCTCTCATCATCGTCATAATATGGTTTATCATCATCATCTTCTGTTCTTGTTCCTTTACAAAAATAGTATGTGTGTATATATAATGGGTGTTACTAGAGTAGGATCATATACAAACCTTTTATTTTGTAAAAACCATGAGAACCTAATGGTGTATGTTGTTAAAATCGGAGTTTCAGAGTGGATTACCGAACAAGACTTATTCATTCATAATTGTGTGTTGTAGTTTTTTGATTACAAATGCAGGTTATTTAAATGCTTTACAAGAGGAACATAAAGAAGGAAAGAATTGCATTGCATAAGGTCCGGTTGTTGATTCGGCTGCTGATTAGCTGGGATGTCCAGCTGTTGATTAGCTGCCACTCTCGGTTGCTGTTGATTAGCTGGGATTAGCTCTGAGGTTTGACTTTCCTTTCTAACACTCCCCCTCAAGTTGAGTAGTGGGGTTTCCAATACACAACTTGTCTAAGCATTCGCCTAAGACTCTCCCACTGACAGCCTTTGTTAGTATGTCTGCTAACTGATTTTTTGATCGAACAAACGGTAGTTCAATTGTACCATCTTCTAATTTTTCTTTGATGAAGTTCCTATCAACTTCTACGTGTTTAGTTCGATCATGTTGTACTGGATTTTCTGAAATCTGAATTGCAGCTTTATTATCACACATAATCTTGCTCGTTTCTCTTGAAGGAAAGCCAATCTCAGCTAAGAGTCTTCGCATCCACATGGCTTCTGTTAGACCTCGAGCTATACCTCTAAATTCAGCCTCTGCACTTGAGAGAGCAACCACCTTTTGTTTTTTACTTCTCCAAGTGACAAGATTCCCACCAACTAGAGCGAAGTAGCCTGCTGTTGACCTCCGGCTTCCCTTATCTCCTGCCCAGTCTGCATCAGTATAGATTTGAACATTTAGGTGTCCATGTGATTGAAACAGGACTCCATGACCCACTGTTCCTTTGAGATATCTAATAATTCTCCAAACTGCTTCCATATGGGACTCTTGAGGTTGGTGCATGAACTGTGTCACACCCCGACCCGCAGCGGATAAGGTGATCGGGGCATGATTGGGTTATCATCAAAGCTCATGACATTTATTAAGCGTTTCATATTCATTAATACAAATTAAATGGAAATTTACAATAAATGTTACATCATGATCTAACTAACAATCTAAACTTCTTTGTTCTCTTCTAAGGCATATCCTATGTTTTCCTTGCTTCAACCTGTTCACCTGTATCATGTGTAAAAAGGTTTTTGGATCAACATAATGTTGGCGAGTGAATCCTATGGAAAACATTTGAACATATTTATTTAGATTGATTATGAAATATGTGCACAACCAAACATGAGTAAAAATAGATGTAACTTAATCGACAATCATAAGATGTTAAATGAAACACTCATGAATAATAATGGAACAATTAAAGGCACGCGATGCTCAACTCGTCTCTCACGAGGAACTGAGGGGCCTGATGAATGAATTGCATAAACATGATAATATGAATGACACAACTACAAACAATATAAACTCAATGATACACACATGAACAATAATGAATTTGAATTGAAGCACGCGATGTTCTACTCGTCTCCCACGAGGAACTGATGGGCTTAATGTATGAGTTTCATATAATTTGACAAAAGGAATATAAGTAAATCACAACAATAAAAACAATCTAAGTTTAAGTCATGATGTGGTATGGCACAAGTTTAAATAAATAAATTAATTATTTTCATAACACATGACACACCCCAAAACGTGTAATTTAAAAGGGGAATTGTAAGATTCACTCACAGTGGGTGCGTTCGGTTGATGACGTTGAATGCACGCGAAGTGGTTTTAACCACGAGTGAGATTTAACCTAGATAAATCACATTATGGTTTGGTAAGTAAACGGGTTTTATTAATCTATTTTAGTAGGATTGTTGGGTGTATTTTTGTGAGTTTGAGGCTATTTTCTAACCTTAAAAATGTTATTTTTAAGTATTTATAATTGATTTTTAATTAAAATAATTAAATAAAAATAATAAAAAAATTTATTTTTTTCTGACAGTTGACCGGCCCGTTGACCGTTGACCTGACCGTTGACCGGTTCATTTCGGAATACAAGTGCGCTGAGTGAGGCTCGAACCCGAGACCTCCCGTACGCGTGCACGCAGCTCTACCAACTGAGCTACGTGTCTAACCCGTTATAAATCTGATTTTAATTATATATATATACTAATTAGTTTAAACCGAAAATCATTTTGTTTCAAAAATAGTTTTAAGTCAATTCGGCGGTGCGCTCCACAGGTCTCGAACCCGGGACCTGTGGTTTAATCTAACACACAGTCCACCGCTGGACTGTGTGTTCAACATGTTAATTCGATTTTTATTATACTTAAACACTAATTAGTTATTTCCTTTTCTGCCTTATTTAAAAAGAAGAGATAATTGTCCGAGTCGGTGCTGAAGACCGGACTCGAACTCGTGACCAGTGTTATAAACAAACACACAGTCCACCGCTGGACTGTGTGTCTAACTTGGTTATTATTCCGATTATTAATATACTTAACATATAACTGTGACGATTCCGGTTCAGTTTAACAAAAATGATTTTTTATTAAGGCAGCGTGTGTGAGACGGGAATCGAACTCGAGACCTTTGCATGTTTAACGTGCACACAGTCCACCGCTGGACTGTGTGTCTAACCCGATTAAAATCCTGATTTATATTATACTTATATGATACATAAAAACATCGTCTTCCTCGTCAAGTTTGAACCAGAAATCGGAAATCGACTGGTTCAAGATTTTTATCAGTTTATTAGTGTTTTACAGTCCATTAAGGTAAGATAAAGGTGAAAAGATAAAGATAATAAGCGAAAGAGGTATACCGACTGGACCCTCTGTTTTCCGGCAGAAACTCCGGCGACAGAATTCACCTCCGGCGACGTGTTCCTTATAGCAGCGAGTCTCCAGGAAGCTTACAAAGGGGGTGGGTATCTCCGGTATAAGCTCAGAGGCTCAGTGATGGAGAAACCGGTTTTCCGGCGATGAGCAGGGAAATTCCGGCGAGTGGAATTACGCCGAGAAGAGGTGTGTTTTTGAGCGAAAAGGTTTGCAGTCGTTTGTGGGTGAATTTATAAGGCAAAACGTTGAAGAATCTGGTCTGATTTCCGACTGGATTCACTGATTTAAATTTCCCGGCGGTTATGGTTTTGGTCGCGGACTTCAATCATCGGTTATAACCGATGTCTGGTTAAAGGTTTACGTTATAACGTAAATTGTAGTTAAGACTCGCGAGATTTCCGGGATTCCGATGACTGAAATGTTTGGGCGCCGGTTTTGAATTCGTAAGGTCACTTTATCAATTAAATGATTTCAATAATTACCAAACAGAACAAGTGGCGCAGTGGTTTGTGTGTGTGAGATAAGTCTCTTTGCTGATTCGGTACAGACCCGGGTTCGAAACCCGGCAGATGTATAATATTTTTATTTTGCGATTTTTGACAGTTTTTCAAAAACTAATTATATATTCTTGTATAATAATTGATTACGGATTGTTTAAAAATATTTTGGGCATTTAATTCGCAACGAAATTTTTGACTGACTGTTCGGTTGATAAACGGAGCGGGTTTGGTAAATCCGTTTTTGACGGATGTTACAAACTGACTTACCACCCCTACAGCATATGCAATGTCTGGGCGAGTATGTGAGAGATATATTAGTTTTCCGAGCCGTTGATATCTTTCTTTATTTGCTAATTTTGCTCCTTCCTCCATATAGAGCTTTTGGTTTACACTCATAGGAGTGTCTGCTGGTTTGCAATCTATCATTCCAATCTCTGCCAACAAGTCTAAGACATACTTCTTCTGACTAATGAAAATTCCTTGTTTTGACCTTAGCACTTCAATTCCGAGGAAATACTTCAGCCTGCCTAAATCTTTCATTTCAAATTCGGCAAACAAGTTTTCTTTTAGTTTTCCCATTTCTTCTTTATCGTTCCCTGTAATGATCATATCATCTACATAGATAATTAGGCAGGTTACGAATTTTCTTCTTTTTTTGAGAAACAAAGTATGATCGGCATTACTTTGTTTATATCCAAATTTTTTCATAGCTACAGTAAATCTGCCAAACCAAGCTCGGGGAGATTGCTTCAAACCATACAGAGATTTCTTCAGACGGCAAACTTCTCCGGATTTGAAATCTTTTGTGAATCCTGGAGGAGCATCCATAAATACCTCTTCCTCTAGATCCCCGTGTAGGAATGCATTTTTTACATCAAACTGTTGAAGTGGCCACCCTTCATTTGCGGCTATCGAAAAAAGAACTCTAATTGTGTTCATTTTTGCAACTGGGGAGAACGTTTCAGCGTAATCAATCCCATGTGTCTGGGTATACCCTTTTGCTACCAGTCGGGCTTTATATCTCTCAATTGTACCGTCTGGTTTATACTTAACCGTATAGACCCAACGACACCCCACGGATTTCTTTCCCAACGGAAGAGTACACTTTTCCCAAGTATTGTTCTTGATTAAGGCTTCCATTTCTGTTTTCATTGCTTCCTTCCAATGTTTAGACTTTAACGCTTGATCCAAGTTTGTAGGAGTTTCTTCAGAATAAACGGATGAGATAAACGCTTTGGCTTCCTTAGTGAGATTTCCATTAGCTACATTAGCTATAGGATAACTAGACCTTCTTGGCTCTTTTCCAGGAGAATACCGTTTCGGAGGAACCCCTCTGTTTGTTCTAGGGGTAACACATATCTTGATGGTGATTCTTCTTGTATGGGTTCATCTGCCTGTAAATTCTCAGCTTGTTCTGTGGCAGTTGCATGGTTAGAAGTATTGGTATCTTCGAAGTCATTAGAAACTCCAAAAGTATCACCAGACTGAATAGGGTGAGTATTACTTACCTCGGATACCAGGTTAGGAGGAACATTAGGGCCTTCAGTGGCACTGAAATTGAACTCTGGTGACTCTGTAGTTGGTACATAGGGAACATATTTCAACCAACTTAGTGTGTCTAAACATTCCTTCTCCCCCTGACCACTGAGTTGGGAATTGTAGTAATACTCGGTTTCAAGAAAGTCACAGTTTATTGTGGTGAACATATGACGTGTCTTTGGGTTATAACATCTGTATCCTTTTTGATTCATTCCATACCCAACAAAGACACATTTTTCAGCACAAGGGTTAAGTTTGGTTCGATTTGATTTAGGTATGTGAACAAAAGCGGTACATCCAAAGATTCGTGGTTGAAGAGTAAGGACTGAGGGTAGTTTGAAAAATTTTGAAAGAGTGTGTAATGGGGTGTTAAGTTTGAGGATTTTTGTTGGGAGTCGGTTGAGAAGATAGGTAGCGGTAGCAAGGGCTTCAGGCCAAAAATGTTTCGGGACCTGGGATTCAATTAGGAGGGCTCGTGTCATTTCCAGCAAAATGCGATTTTTCCTTTCGGCGACACCGTTTTGTTCTAGAGTGTTTGGACATGTAGTTTGGTGGATTATTCCCTTGTTTTGGAAAAACAATTTAAAGGAGGTATTAACAAATTCACCTCCATTATCTGATCGGAAAATTTGGATGTTTGTTTGGAATTGGGTTTGGATCATGGCGTAAAACATAGTGAATTTTTCAAAGACTTCGGATTTGTTTTTTAAAAAATAAACCCAGGTCATTCGGGTACAATCATCAACGAACATCACAAAGTAACGAAGATTTTGCCCCCCAAGAACAGGGGCAGGACCCCATACATCAGAATGGATTAATGAAAATGGCAAAGCAACCTTAGTATTATTGGGTTTAAAAGTTTTCCTGTGGCTTTTTGCTAAAGTGCATGTTTCACAATGTGACATAGAATTAACTGGAAATAGTTTTGGAAATAAAATATGTAAATAACTTGTAGAGGGATGACCTAATCTCCGGTGCCATAGCCATGCTTCTCGTTCCGATGTACCATGGGTTAACATCACAGCACCATTTTGAGTTACTTCGTCCACATAATATAATCCTTGACTTTCAGTGCCACGCCCAATGATCGCTCCCGTCCTGATATCCTGTAAAATACAAAACGTAGGGTACATTAGGACAATACAGTTGAGTTCTTTAGTGACGTGGCTAATGGAAAGCAGTTTATGTGATAATGAGGGAACATAAAGACAATTAGAGATTTTTATTGTGGGTGAAATCTCAATAGGCCCTCCCGATTTTACATCCATTATCCCTCCATTCGCCGTTTGAATATGTGTTTTTTCTGGTTTAGTTGTTGAAATAATATCCGATGACTCATAAGTCATTGTGTCGGTTGCGCCACAATCGAATATCCATCGTTTTTGTTTTCCATGATGTTTTTGGGCCATATTAGCATTCCCATTATTTTCAGGGACCAAATGTGACATATTCACATTTTGGTTATATATCCATGGTTTATCCGCCCCAAACCCATCCGCCCCAAACCCATTTCTTTTTCCTTCTTCTTCTCCGTCTTTACCTAACCCTTCGTCTCCTTCGCCTGTTGCGTCGGCCATTCCGCCGAAACCCACCCTACTCCGGCTTCCATCTCCTGGAACCTCTCGGTTGCCGGTGCTGGATGATTTTCCTTTCTTGTGAGCAGTGGCCTTTGTGCCCTTCTTGTCAGACCACCAATCGGGATATCCGACGAGTCTGAAACATTGTTCCTTGGTATGCTTAGTCATGCCACAATGGTCACATTTGAGATGAGTTTTGTCATCTCTGCTTACAGATCCAGTTCTTCTTCCGTCAAACCGTCGGAGCCCTTTCGATGCAAGTCCTGCCCCTTCTATTTCTGTGGCTATTAGACCTGCTGCGATGCCCTGTGCGTCATTGAGAGGTGTTCCGAGAAGTTTTTGGTGAGCGGCCTCCTTGCGGACAGTGGCATATGCGGCTTTTGCAGTCGGAAGTGGTTCCGACCGGAGTATTTCCCTCTTTATAGGGTCATACTTCCGGTCAAGGGCATTTAAGAACTGGAAGAGTTTTTGCTCAGTTCGGATTTTGGAGTATGTTTGAATATCCGTTGAACAAGTCATCGGATTCGGATCAATGCGGTCGATTTCTCCCCATACGCCTTGGAGGGTGATCCACAATTCTTCGAGAGAAGTATTGTTCTGTTTGATGTCATTTGCTTTGACATGAGATTAAAGGTTTGGAGCTTGTCCCGTCCACTGCTATATGTAACTACCAAGGCATCCCACAGCGATTTCGCTGTGGGAAACTCGGTGAGGTTACCCGCAAGAACAGGTTCAATATTCTGAATTAACCATGAAAAAACGATTAGGTCATCTTGCTCCCACTGTTCGTAGGTTTCATGATTTGGGTCTGGGGGATTTGTGGTTAAATGTTGCAGCAAGATTTTTGATTTTCCGCCTATGGCGACTCGAATCATTCGGGTCCATAGGGGATAATTCTGGCCGTTTAGTTTCAGATTTATCTGTAAACTATCGGACATTTTGGGGCTTTTTGATTGGGAATTTCTGAGAAGGTTGGCTAGTTGTAAGGTGAGATCACTACTCGAGTTACCGTCTCCGGACATGGTGACTCGGTTGTGGCTCGGTTGTGTTTTGGGTAGATGATGAGCAGTCTAAATAACCCGCTCTGATACCATGTTAAAATCGGAGTTTCAGAGTGGATTACCGAACAAGACTTATTCATTCATAATTGTGTGTTGTAGTTTTTTGATTACAAATGCAAGTTATTTAAATGCTTTACAAGAGGAACATAAAGAAGGAAAGAATTGCATTGCATAAGGTCCGGTTGTTGATTCGGCTGCTGATTAGCTGGGATGTCCAGCTGTTGATTAGCTGCCACTCTCGGTTGCTGTTGATTAGCTGGGATTAGCTCTGAGGTTTGACTTTCCTTTCTAACATATGTGGTGGATTGATTGTTGAGTAGGCATGGTGTAAAATGGTTATAGCAAGACATTGTTTGTTTTGGTAATTCCTAATTTCATGCCACCAGTTTGTTTCTTGATTTATGTTCTTTTTGTTTGTTCAGCGCAAGAACCAAGCCATATAGGAAGGCTGTTTTAGAGTTAGACGAAGTAGATACCTAACATAGATGCAGCGGCAGAACTATAGGGGGTCCGGAGGGTCCGTTGACCCTCCGGTTGCCGGCTAGTCATGTAACCTTTAATCCATCGTGCTACTGAGTTTTTGTATGTTGACCCCTTAGATTTTTAGTTGAGAAGTAAATGAAGCGTACTAGCTACTAGTTAACGTAGTAGTTATACCATGCTCTCTTTCTTTTAAAAGTGATATATAAATAGTAGAAATAAATAATAATTGTATGTATTTAATGTTTAGTAATTATTATTTTCCCCTTCTTTTATTTCATTTAGCTTAGAAAATGTCTAAGATTTTTTAGTTTATCATTCTTTTAGCTTTTACTGACTTTGCATGTATTAAAATAAAAATTATTATTATTGTACACTACCATGTGTATATATTGACCTTCCAGATTAAAGTTTCTTGTTCCGCCACTGCATAGATGGATTGTTGTTAGTGTTTACCAATCATAAGCAAGAAGACGTAGAGCGTTTTTTTTGTTTTGTTTTCTTGAATTGGTAAATAGACGTGTTGTTGTTTTTGTTTTCTTGAATTGGTAAATAGACGTGTTGTTTTAGGTTTATGTGCTATTATACTGAATAGCATTGTTTTGAGGTCTATGATCAAAATAGCATTGTTTTATTTTATTTTATCTTCTATTACTAAATGTAGTTTCTTTAGTTAATATTATTTGTTTTAATTTAATTTTTAAATTACAAATGAAAAGTAGTATTTTGATCTAATTTGAATTATCAGCTAGGGTCGTAGGTACCATGTGCTTTGCGGCGGGGTGTTTGATATGCAAAAGTTTTTAGCAGTACGTTTGATAGTTACGGGTGTAAGTTGTTACAAACTTTTACTACATTAGAAAGGAAAAGTATTGTTTTATACATTAGTATTGTTTTAAAAAAACGTTAACATCGAAAAGACGAAAAGAATAAGCAAGTTTATGTTGAAACCACAACAACAGATAAGTAAGTCGCAAAGTTTAGTAAACACGTTTAAACCTAAAAGTTAGACTAAATTATAAAGGAAAAATAAAAGTGACTAAAAAATGAGCAACACGTATTAAAAAAATATAAGGAAATTAAAAAAAGAATTAAATAAATTGCTAGAGATGTAAGTAATAAGATAAAAAAAATATAAGGAAAATAAAAAAAGAGTCAAATAAATTACTAGAGATGTAAATAATAATAGATAACACCTCTTGTACTAGACACCATCTGACACCAATCTTGTATGAAGTATAAAGGACAAGCTCAGTCATTGATCTTTCAAAAAATTAATAGCTTAAAGTAAGGTGGTGAAAATTTCGTTAGAAGATATATCAATGCTCGGATCACAATCAAATATGGTATTTCTGGACCAACTTTTTCTTCATCAATAAAAATCTTTTTGTATGTTAAGTAATCAGATAATCATTATAGTACACAAATAATGAGCTTTTTCCATATAACATCTTCTATATGTAGTTTGATTGATAAACAACTATTATACATATACTCGAACTACATGTTGAGAAATAATTACGTTGTGTAAAAGTCTTTCAAAATATTCTCTCTAGTTCGACAATTCATCCCGATCTTTTTTACATCATCACTGTAAACTACAATTATAGTGAACTCTAAGAGTGAAATTTTGATATATAGATTTAGCTCATTTTATCAAACTCACACCCCTCTTTTTCAAAATAGCAACTAAGTCTTGTACCACATACAACCACTTTCCTTAAATATCATATGAAAACATCTTGAGATTTATAGTACACATATGGGGTTATTGTTAAAAATTCTTCGGACATTTTTAATCCTTCCGTGATCTTTAGGTAGATGTCATTTTCCATGTCCCGTATAAGTATGTGGTAACTACAATCATAAAACTGAAGTCATTATGTGATTGTGAGGCCGCTAAAACATTAAAAGGTTATTGTATCCACTACAGGGATATACGGTTCCTCATAATCAACTACTGGGATTTGAGAAAAAATCTTTATGCTACAAGGCGTGCCATACATCGCCAAAACTGATTCTTCACGTTTCTTTTATTTTAAGACACCCATTTATAGCCTACCAGTTAGACGTCTATGGATGTTCGAACTATAGATTCGTAAACGTTTAGTTTGTCGAACGAATTAATTTGACCTTTAAGTCATCTAACCATTTTGGCTATTTCTGTGTTTTATGTATATAATCTTTTTTTTTATTGATTACATATGTTGCTACAACATTTGCAAATACATTAATTTACACGTGTCTCATTACAGTTCCATATTGTACTTATTTTGTACATAATTTATTGTGTTCTCATAGTTGTTTGGTACCGGAGTTCCTTTTAGAACTCTATTACCCTCTTTCATAACTCTATTATCCTCTTTCGGGATTTCGTAATTTTTCTATACTTTAGTTGCTTTTATAGCTAATCTGGCATTTGTGCTACTTGTCATTGATAAGATTTTTCAAATTTTTGTTTAGATTTGTAGCTAAATGTATGACCTCTAGGGATTGTTAATTCTAAATGTTCTTAACTTTATTACTGAGAAAACCACTTTTCATCATAAAGTGGATATAATCAATTGCAGGATTAGTGTTCTATTGGATTGATGATTAGATATGAATCCGATGGTTGAATTAATTGATACTCTTTGCTGACATCTCCTTCGTTTACTCAAATATTTCAGATTATCATAGTGGTTGAAGCTATCCTTGTTGGTTCTTTCATGAGTGTATATGTTGGCAAGTATGAAGGTGCATCCTACTTTTGGTACTCAAAATTTGTTATATTATCTCCATGAGTGATATCATCCATATATTAGATTTAGAATTTATTTGCTAGTGAAATTCACTTGAAGCATCTTCATGTTTAGACCCAAATTAACATTTTCATGCCGTAAATGAGTCTAGCTAGCCTGAACAAAAAATAATAGTAATATTTATACAACGGAGATTAGATTCAATGTTCCACTAGAAGGATCAGAAAGGCACATTAGAGTTGAACCTGTTGTGAGCCTATAATGACTGATGTACCAATAAATCAACAAACAAGTAAGGTGCAGTAGCTGCCTCATCAGTTCAACCATGGCCTTTGTGATTACACATAATTGGTCTTTATTTTTGTTTGGCAAGTTTTTCTATTTTATGATTATAGAATGATATTTTAAGTCACTTAGATTATATAAAACATTTCTCTTTAACCTTTATGTGGTTGTTATGATGATGTAAAATAGGAAACTGTTGATTATAACAAACGTTTGTGCCTGTCAAAGTTGAATCTCATGCCTGTCAAAGTTGAATCTGGGTGTACATGCTTATCGAACTAAGGAAAACAAAGATGACTACTCTTTAACTAATTTGATATATTGTTAGGCCACGATTTTCTTGACGGATTATTGTTCTCAGTTCAGGTGTTTGTTTTGCGCTTTGATTCTGCAATACATGATTATGTCATTCGTTTTATGTGTCGCGTTAAATCTGTTTGGTTCGGAGTTTACTTTAGGTGGGTTTGTAGGCATGTGTGTAAATGCTTTTGGGTAACATGGATTTGTGACTTATTTGGTGGGGGTTCTAGAATTGTGCCTGGATACGGGCTTTAGAGTGGGTCTTTCTTGATAGTTTACTGCTCTCAATTCCGGCGCTGTTTGTTTTTGCGCTTTGTTCTACAAAACATGATTTTGTGATTCGTTTTATGTGTCGCGTTATGATGTTTAGTTTTTTTGGTTGTTATCTTCTCTGAAATGTGGTTTACGGTTTCGACCAAGGGGTTCTGGTTCAAATTATATACAAACTTTAGGTTGGATTTTGGCGGAGCATCAGAATCAAAAATGTCGGCCAATAAAACATTGTGTACTATGTGTTCTTATTTTGCATGTAAGTTTGTTAGTTCTCGATTGGCGTTGCTAACTTGTTTTGTTCTCTTTTGCAGGACTATAACACCTCGATATTTTAATGGTATCCTATAGTGACACGTGTCTAAAAACCCTTCATATAATTCACAATGTTGAAGGAAGGGTTAAGAAATTATAAAAATAATATAAATTCGAATACATTGAAATTAAGGAAAAAACATATCAAATTAAAGAAACAAACTTATCAATGACAAAAATTTGTATATTGAATTTAACACTTAAAACAACTTTTATATATGCAGGGGCGGAACCATAATATTGAGAGCCGTAGGACGCGCTACGGCTCAACCCCGTATTCGTAGTGTTTTTATTTGGTTTTATACAAAGGATCTCTCTAAAAAAATACGAGGATACCCCTAACCAAAAAATAGGATACTTGATATTACTTAAATCCCATTTTTTATAAGCTCAAACATTTACAACCAAAAAATTATAGAATAATTAAGCCCGAGTGATAAAATAAGTCCAAATTAGTAATATCAGAATTGAAGGAGATACTAAATATAATTAATAAAGTTAGCCCAATAACTAAAACAATATTATAATTGAACAAGCAGTGGCAGACTCAATAATTATTTGTTGGGGGTGCGGATGGCTTTTAACTAAATTTTCAAGGGGTGCGATCGGTTTTTTGCCTAAAATATACACTAAATTATGTGTTGCAACCGCACCGTTTGGAGATCTTTTTCTAAATTGAATAAGCAGTGGCGGACTCAGGAATTATTTATTGCAACCGCAACCGTCGAAAGATGTTTTTCTAAATTGAAGCTTGTTAAGACGGATTTACACGATCGAATGGGCCAGGAATATTTGAACAAGGTTATGGTTTGTGCGGTCGACAAAGAAACTTTTGATAAAGTAAAAGACGACGATGTGATTGAACAATTTTCAAGCTATGAAAAAAAGAAGAGCACAAATCTATTAGGCATTTGTATCACTTTATTTATTATCGTCTTTTTTATTACTATATGATTGGACGGTAAAATGAAAATTCGGAATACCCCTAAATTAATGGGCTAGTTCCGCCACTGTATATGCCACGTGTCGACAAGTGTGTGGTGATCTGGATCACCAACATGCAATTTCTATATGATGAAGAATGCACACATAAAAAGTTTTGTTGATCGATACTAAATGTAGATTTCTATTGAACGACAAATGTTATAATAACCTGATTTCTAAATTACATTAAATTAATTCTGATTTATCTTTTGCTGGGAATTGAAGCTTGGTATTTTCTGCAAGAGCCTATTGGTTTATGTATATGCATAATGAACCTTTGTTTTTTACACATTTCAATATTTAGTTATATTTTATTGTTAACCCTCATAAAAGTTGTGAGTTCAATTGTTAACCCCTATAAAAGTGTTGTATATCCTTGCAACTACAATGATATGTGGTATTCTATCTATAGGATATGTGGTATTTTACCTTTTTACCAATTATTTTATGTATTTGTATGATGAGCCTTTGTTTTTTATACATTTCAATGCTTAGTTATATTATATTGTTAACCCACATAAAACTGTTGTAAGTTCAAACTTTGGATCCTTATAATTACAAGAATGTATATGGTATTTAGATGTAAAAAAGATTATTGGTAAAAAGTTACTTTTACTATTGTAATCTACTCACATTCACGATCAGATCAGGAACCTACCTAACCCAAAAATTTATGGAGAATTAAAAAAAATCTTCATTTTTTATTCTACATCAGGAACTGTAACACCCCATTTTTAGCGACAAGACCCGACTAAAAATAGAGTTTTTTTTACTGAACTAGTGTTGATTTCAAAATTATAATCACAACTAATGCCGGGTTCAAAAATATTTCAAAAATAATGCCAAAGCCATTACTAATAGCGAATTTTGAAGCTCCTAAACTTGTGTAAGGGAATAATCAGAATGTGTAAGACCCAATCATTGACCAATGTACCTTTTCGCCATTACTAATGGCAAATTCTGCACAAATTGCCATTCTAATTGGTGAAATCTGTCATTTTCTGCACCATTGCCATTCTAAACGGCGAATTGTTAGACCCACAAAAACAAAGAATCCAATCGTCTGCACAGGAAAAAGAAAAAAAATCAGAATAAGTCATTATTTATTAATTATTATAATCAAGTATAGGTATTAGGTAGTGTTTGGTATGCATCAATGAGAGGTGGAATGGAATAGATCATTGTGAGGGAATGAATAAAAGTGTGTTTGGTTAGTCAATGGAATGGAATCATCCATTCCAAAGTGCATTCCATTCCCTCAAAATCATTCCATCCGCTTTCCCTGTTTTTTTCCATTCTATTCCCTTTTCACCTTTCATTAACAACACAATAACCCACTATCGTTGCCACCAACCACCACCACCGTCATCCGCCACCGTCACCCGCCTCCGCCGCCACCACCGTTGCCGCCACCGCCGTCGCGACCATCCACCGTCGCCGCTGCCACCTTTGATCACCGCCACCATCGCCGCGGTCACCTCCGATCACCGCCGCCATCACCACTCACCTCCGCCACTGCTATCAACAGCCACCACCGCCGCTACCACCTGCCATAAACCGTCGCCGCCGCCACCCACCTTCGTCGTCACCTACCACCACCACCACCGCTGTCACCGCTCGCCGCCGTCTCCGCCCACCACCACCGATGCCGCTCTAACTGCCATCTATCACCACCCACCATCGCCGCCTATCATTGACCACCGCCATCCGATTTTATTCCTTCATCTTTTCTCGCATACCAAACAACAAAAAGTCATGGTTCATTCCATTCTCACATGGTAATCAAATAAGACATGGAATGATAATGATTAATTCCATTACCTCATCCATTCCATTACCTCGTCCATTCCATTCCCCCACCCATTCCATTCCATACCAAACAGACACTTAATTTTATCATCAATTTTTATTTATGATAAAGCTCAATTCTGGTTTTACACATACAAGTTACAAGTTATGCTACCAGTGTAACTTATTCCATGGACTAAAAGATACATCGAGGGTATTTAATGAAAGAAATCTTTAACTATAATGTTCGATTCCTTCCTTACACTTACAAGTTATGCAATAACACTTTCTTCATGGGGTGAATGAAAGATCAAGGGTGTTTAACTAAAAAAGGGCAAACTAAATTCAATTATTAAGTTTAGTAACTAGCAATCTAGCATTATGAGTTAAAGCCCCTGAATTGACCAAAATATTGAATTAATGAAGTACTTAACAATAAATGCAACAAAATCTTGATAATTTATGATTAAAAGAAAAGGTAAATTAATTAAAGTTGATGTGAAAAAGCCTGTATGTTCATCAAGCATAAGTCTTCTCCTCTAGGGAGGTTTCTGTAAGTCTTCTTCTCTGGGGAGGTCCCAGGTTCGACTCCTACTATGTACATAATTGGGAGTATGGAGTTGGGCCTGGGCAGGGTTTCAAGAGCTTGTCTCGCCCTGTGGGGTAGTGGGCCATTTGGCCCCTACATTAGCCGTTCAAACAAAAAATCAAGCATAAGCACATGGTACCATATTTAGTGCAAGAAAAAAAAACAAGAAACCTCTTTATGTTCATCAAGCTACAACTTTCTCACAATAATTCAACCAATTTTTACAACTTCCAGAAAATGGGAATAATTAAGATAACAACTTTACAAATCTTTATGCACAATTTAACTGTAATCAAAACTTTGATCCAAAAAGATTAAATTTTTAACATACCCACAAAAAAAAGATTCAATTTTTAACATACCCACAAATTATAACTACAAATTAACAGCAATATTAAAACTCAAAACATAAAAAATCACCAAAAAAGCTCAAAATCTTGAAAAAAATCATAGTAAAAGAAAGATAAAGATGATACTTACGTCCAAACATTTAGGGTTTCATTATGCCAATGAAACAAGCTGAAAAATGCTTGCTTTGGGGCCAATTAACTCTATAATGATTCAAAATAAACTCATTATCCTTCATGTACTCTGGTAATTCTTCAAAACTCAATTTGGTCAGAATGTTTAAATTTTCTCCATTTATAATGGCATTAGTTGCCGTTTTCACCATTTGTAATGGCGCATGTACAGAAGTTGCAGATTTCGCCATTAGTAATGGCGAAAAGGTATATTTGCCAATGATTGGGTTTTACACATTCTGATTATTCCCTTACACAAGTCTATGAGCTTCAAAATTCGCCATTAGTAATGGCTTTTGCATTATTTTTGAAATATTTTTGAACCCAACTTTAGTTGTGATTATGATTTTGAAATAGTTCAGCAAAAAACTCCTAAAAGTAAGCTAAATATTATTTTTTAGGGAAAATTACCATTTTAGCCAAGAATTTTGTCAACTTACCATTTTAGCCACCTAATGAGTCTTTGGAGAGCCCTTCACAGATCCCGAGTCACATGATGCGTTTGCATAGCCAATTATTACGTTCTCCTATGGCCATCTGACACGTGGAAAGACTCATCACATCGCGGAAGACTCATCCCATGCGTCCACGGACTCATCCCATGCGTCCTGCTCTTATTTTTTATTGGTTCGCCCCAATGACTCATCCCATCCTTGAGTGGCCTTCCAAGGACTCATGAGGTGGCTAAATTGGTAAGTTGACCAAATTCTTGGCTATATTGTAATTTTCCTTTTTTTAATCTCGCTAGATGTATATGATAAATATCAGTTTAAGGTTTATCAAAAATAAGGGTGAATATGAGGGGGCTATGTGTAAAATTTGAACAAAATCCCCCACATTAATAATAAAACCCTAGAGCCATACCCCCATCCTCATTCCGTGTGTTACAGCCGTAGAACAAAAAGCAGCGAGATAGAGAGATGGAACGAGGATGTTGGCGATCGGGATGGTTCTCGGCTCATATAATCTTCAAAATCGCACCATAAGGTAACCTCTCATTCCGGTTTTAGTGCTTTGTGTTCGTTTTGCATGAGATTTGTATGGGGTTCGTTTGATTTTGTTTGTGATGGTAGAACCGTGGAGGTGCACGGTGGCGTGTGGTCATGGAGAAAGTGTGGGTGGTGGCTACTGTGAGATAAAAGGGTATGGTCGTAGTGATGGCGATAGGTGGTGTTGTGTGATGAAGATGACGGCGGTGTTGTGGTGGCAAATGGTGTCAACGGTGGTGGTGTTGGGACGTGGAGGCAGTAGAGGATGGGGTGATAGAGAAGGCGTGTGATGACTGTGCTTAAGCATGTATGGAGACGTTATGTTGACGTTATGATATCTATGGGCGAAGCTTTTAAGGGGCGGGACTCCCGAACTTTTCGCTCAGTATTAGTGGAGAGTATATAGTTTTCGTATAGAAAATTTTGGGTGTATACGTTTTCGACCCCCGATTTTATAGAAATTTTTAGGTACAGTGACTTCTACCCCCTCAGTCGGAAATCTCAAACTTCACCGATGATATGCAATTGTTGTGTGTGGTGCATGAATAATGATGAATGAGCACCTTAATTAAATATTAGTGATGATATGTAGGTATTGCATGGGTTGATGGTAATGGAATGTATGGAAAATAAAACTTAATGAATTTATATTAGGGTACCGTTTGAACAAAAGCAATTCACGATGAATATGTATAGTTAGCACCTTTTATCTCTTAGGGTTTTTACGAATTTGGTTAATCCTGATTACATGATGATGATGCTGGGATGTGGCGGGAAATTGTCGGGGGCTTTGTTTGAGAACGTGTTTCGGTAACGTTAACCTTTGTATGTATACATTTGTGCGCCAAACCTATCAAGTTGTACGGTTTAGTTTGGGCTACGGGTGAATGGTGGAGGTTTAGGGGATTCACTATAAGGTTTTAGTAAGCTTACTCGTGTGGTGACAGGTTCGTGTTCGGGTACGTGTTTACGGTTTGTAGCTTGTGGAAGGAAAGCTTCGCAGCCGGTGAGTTATAACCCCCTTTTATTTGGGACCTACCACTAGCTTGATTGATGTGTTTACGTTTCTAACTTTCTTCACTAAGGCAAAATACGCCACTAGGACTTTGACCAACTAAAGCGTATAAAATCAACATAACCTACGATCATATATTTACCCTTAGTGGTAACCCACACGACTCATTAAACTGTTATTCTTTATATTCAAGACTATAGCCTTAGTCGGACTGATAAATCCTAATTAACCGATACGTTGTAAAACCATTAACAGAGAGAAAATATTTGTAAAACGTTTTATTTGTTAAAACTCGTTAATCGACAAAGCTCTTAACATGTATGAACTATGAAAACAGGGGGAAAACATGTACCCAAGCCCCATAAATAATAAAAATGGGAGCTTTTTAGTACGATATGGGAGTTTAGCTTCGATTGCTACTTTCTGTTCTAGGATCTCTGGGTTGATGGACCACAGCTCTGTGGATACTTCGGTACACTCGGAGCTTGTGCTTGCTGCAACTTTTCGTACTTCGGGTACGTATAAGGAAGATTCGGAGTATAAAGTTGCAACGCCTGATTCCGTGGGGAATTTCATTGCTCTGTGAATCGTAGAACTTATTGCGCGCACATTTTTGGTCGTCCTAGAATAACGTTGTGAACGGACCGAGAACCAACAACCAACAAGGTGAGTGGTACGGTGCGAGACTTTTCCCTATCCTTTAAAGTAACTAGAAGGGTGCGAGAACCACTTCTCCCGAAAATCTAACTGGGGTGGAAACTTAACTTAGCTTTGTTTTGTTTGTGGTGTAAGCTGTTGGTATCACTGCATGTACATGATCTCGAAAGCACTACCTCCGTCAAAGTACATTCGTCAGACATGGTGTCCGGCGGCCAGATTGCGCTTCTTGTGGAGTGATGGCTAGGAAATAAATTGGTTACTGCATCCAAGCTGCCATATGGTGGTTCAAACGTATGATACCTTGGCCTCGAGTTGACCGGATCATGTTAATTCCCGCTTCGTTATTAGGATTCTCTGTTGTTGGAGCAGTTTTGTTTCCTTCTTTAACTTCTTTGACCAAGTACGAAAGCTTGCCGGATCGAACAAATTTCTCAATTTCCTTCTTCAATGCCCCCCATTCGTCTGTTGTATGCCCTTAGTCACGTTGATAGAATTCGGAAGAGACGTTAGAAAAACTTTTTAATAAAGCACTAAAGATACCATTACTTTAGATTTTTCTTGAAGATTTGGGTAGTGCTACCTCCAGGATTAAGGTTCTAGTTGTTGTTGTTCAGGTTATTCTGGAGGTGTTGGTTGTTAGCAGCGATGGCTTCGTTTACATGGTCCTGAATGAGTGCGGCCAACTTGCATGCGTCATAGTGATATTTCCACGACCGCCACCGCGAGACATTCTATTTTGACATACACGCAGTTATATGAGACAAGGTATCATACAGTCATTATACAAGTTTCAAAACATGCGATTTAGGGCAAAGGTAACATCTCGGCACATGAAACATTTTAAGATAAAAACATCTGATTAAAATAAATTGTAAGAGTCGTTACAAAGTATTTCAGCAAACATTTAAAAATTTAAAACATCACCCACGCAAAGCAAAAGAGGTAGATAGGTAAGCAAGTAGAAAGCGTGTCAGTCGTCGACTCCGCTGTCTCCACGCGTCCGAGTCTTCATCTGTCGGTGCTTCCTCTGGCTCTTCTTCTGGTTCTTCTTTAGGATCCTCTTCCGGATCCTCTTCTAGCTTCTCTTCTAGCTATAGATCAGCCCGAAGTGCTGGTGGTGCAAGTGGTGGTATCGGATGCTCTAAGTTATAAATCCTCACAAGGGCTGCCTGCACGTTCATTCGTATCTCCTCGATTTCTAGGTGGTCAGCAATTTGTCTCATTCGATGGCCCGTATTCACCTTACGGTGACTTGCTGATTCTTTCCTCAACTCGTGAACTTGTTTTTCCAATTCCATGATGCGTATTTCCATTTCAGTAGTGGGTTTGGATGATGCTTCCCCCTCTTGAGGCAATCAAAAGTTGGGAAGCGCCTAGGACCCAACAGAAGTTGAGCCTAGGGTTTTATGTGCCGATTGCCACAATGAATCGTGGGTCGCGGTTGAATATTATTGACAATGGCACCCCTTGCCTGGCAACTAGTTCCTTCATATAGATCATGGCAAGTTTGTTAAACTTGTCCGTTTCTTTGATGGCTAAGAAGTGAGCTGACTTAGTTAGTCGGTCTACGATTACCCAGATGGTATCGTTCCCACTAGGTGTTCTTGGCAAGTCCTGTAATAAAATCCATAGCAATTTGTTCTCATTTCCACATTGGGTTCTCCAGTTGTTGCAGTAACCCTGACGGTTTCTGATACTCAACTTTAACCTTCGAGCAAGTCAGACACTTGCTCACAAAGGTGGCAATTTACGTCTTAATGTTTGGCCACCAATAGGTTGTTTTGAGGTCCCAATACATCTTATCCGAACTCGGATGGATAGAGTATCTAGATTTGTAGGCTTCATCCATTATGAGCTCCCTCAGATTCCCGTAGAGGGGAACCCATATGTGGTCCATGAAGTATCTCGTGCCGTCAGATTTTATTTCCCAGTCGCGCTCCATTTTGAGTAGAGACTTAGCTTTTAGGTTCTCTTCTTTCACAGCTTCAATCTGCTCATTACGAATCTGCTCGGGTAAATCAGAATGAATGGTGAGTTGTAGTGCTCGAACTCATCTAGGTTTCAGATGTTCCTTTCGGCTAAGGGCGTCAGCTACCACATTAGCTTTGCCCGGGTGGTACTGGATGTCACATTCATAATCATTCAGGAGTTCTACCCAACGACGCTGTCACAAATTCAACTCATTCTGATTAAAAATATGTTGGAGGCTCTTATGATCCGTATAGATAGTACACTCGTACCGTACAAATAGTGTCTCCAGATTTTCAGTGCGAACACTACTGCTCTTAACTCCAAATCGTGAGTGGTGTAATTCTTCTCATGTACTTTCAGTTGTCGGGAACATACACGATGACCTTTTGCATAAGTACGCATCTGAGTCCTTGGATTGAAGCATCATAGTACACGACGAAATCGTCTTCCTTCTGGTAGACATGATAGGTGCACTACAAAGCTTTTGTTTTAACAGTTGAAATGCCTCCTCTTGCTTATCACCCCAGATATACTTGGTGCTCTTCTGAGTCAATGTTGTCGGTGGTTGCGCGATCTCCGAGAACCCTTCAATGAAGCGGCGGTAGTAACCTGCTAGACCCAAAAATTGTTGAACTTCTTCCAAATTTTGATTGCCTCGAGAGGGGGAAGCATCATCCAAGCCCACTACTCTCAATTCAACCACTAAAATGGAAAGACGCATCATAGAGTTGGAAAAATAAGTTCACGAGTTAACGGAAGAATCAACAAGCCACCGTAAGGTTAATACGGGCCATCGAATGAGACAAATTACTGACCACATAGAAAACGAGGAGATACGAATGAACTTGTAGGCAGCCCTTGTGAGAATTTATAACTTAGAGCATCTGACACCACCACCAGCACTTCCGGCTGATCTGTAGCTGGAAGAGGAGCTAGAAGAGGATTCTGAAGAAGAACCTGAGGTAGAATCTGATGAAGAACCGGAAGAAGAGCCGGATGAAGCACGGGCAGATGAAAACTCGGAAGCGGGAGATGACAGAATCAACAGCTGACCCGCATTCTACTTGCTTACCTATTTATCTTTTTTGATTTGCGTGGACATTTGTGACGTTTTAAATTTTTAAATGTTTGCTGAAATACTTTGAAGCGACTCTTACAATTTATTTTAATCACATGTTTTTATCTTAAAATTTTTCATGTGCTAAGATGTTACCTTTACCCTAAATCGCATGTTTTGAAACTTGTACAATGACTGTATGATACCTTGTCTCATATAACTGTGTTACGTCAAAACAGAGTGTCTCGTGGTGGCGGCCGTGGAAATATCATTATGACTCACGCAGAGTCGGCCCCACTCATTCAGGAACATGTGAATGAAGCCATCGCTGCTAACAACCAACACCTCCAAAATAACCTGAACAACAACAACCAGAACCTTAATCCTGGAGGTATCACTTACCCAACTCTTCAAAAAAATTCTAAAGTAATGGTATGTCAGGATCTAAGTTTGAATTACTTGTAGTTTTTGTTTCTAAGAATGGAAAATGGATTGAATTAGAAAGATATACAGCAGAATTAATGGAAAACTTTTACTACAAGCAATTGGTCGTTTGTTTTCATCACCATCATGCTTTCAAGTTGGTAAACTTTGCATGTGATTCACAAACTCCCTGATGTGGTAAAAGTAGTTTAATAAAAACAACTAAAATTAACCTAAATCTAGACTCAAAGTAATACTCTAGACTCACTAAAACGAACTAAACTACTAACCGGCAAGTGTACCGATGGACTCTAGTATAACTAAAGTAAGTTCGGATATCGAACCCACGAGAATCTACTGATTAAGTTAACTACTTTATTAAGACTCTGACTGACACGGACTAAAACGATTTAATGTTTGATTGGGGGGGGGTTTCTAACGTTCCTAAAGAAAAAGTAAAATTAACTAATTAAACTAAATTAACTAAAAATACGAACTAGACTTGGGTTTTACTCAGATGGTGAAGAGACTACCTAGACTAGAATCCTGACTGATGTTAGCAATGATTCTACTTGAAAGTTGATTAATGAGGAACCGGGATCTTTATATTCTCACTTCTCGGGATATCTAATAGGACCTCTGACCCTTCTCAAAAGCACACTATAGCTCCCTCGAGGTGGCTGAACTACCAGTTATTAGACTATTTTGCCAAACACCTACTGGGTTTATAAATTATCCTACAAGGCTCACTCCCTGTCGAGATCTAAACCAAGGATAGACTTAATTTCTCAATTGGACTTGCTAGACAATAGCCAATGGGTTTACTTCCTAAAAAGCTCCTACCTTTCGGCTTAATGACTTAGACCTAGCAATAACCTCGCACCTTGCAGCTATTGACGATTAGTAGAATATCTGATTTTATTAAGTTACCAATTATCACTTTTAAGGTTTAATTCCGCGGTTTCACCTTAAAGACTCTAGCTTTCTTATATGATATAGACAGTCACCAAAAGCTAAACCTAACATGATTCAATTCTGTGATATAGACTTTCACCAAGATTCATGTAAAGCAATAAACAATAACTAAACAAGATATAATACGCAAACACATCCAATTGATAGAATAAGTCTTTTACAGTTCATAAACAATCCTCACAAATCATAAATCCAAAGTAAAATCAAAACTTTATTCAGTCACTCATCTAATCTAGGTAGTTAAAAACATTTAGCCAACTAAAGTCATGGAAACAAAACCAAACAAAGTAGTTTCAAGTATGCAAAACATAATAGAAGTCAAATAGCACAAACGAGAACACTTGGATGACAGAATGACGACCCGAAGTTGCTACACTTGATGATCTTCAACCGAATGCTTTCGCTACTCCGAATTGCTCTGATAATGTTCCAAAATCGGCCCAAGGCTCCTCCTAATTTGTAAGTTAGGATTTCTTCATGATAAAATTTGCTTTTATACCCAAAACTCAGCTCAAAACTCATCTGATGCAAATTTCTCTGCAGACCACACCCTCTCGCCGGACTCGAGAGGGTTCTAACCGGCTAGTCGCGGCCCGCGACCGTGTTTCTGACATCAGCAATTTGTTAGCCTCTCGCGGATGGCGAGAGGCATCAGGCTGACTGCTCGCGGCCCGCTAGGAGCCCTTTTTCCAGTATTTTGATTTGTTTCAGCTCCGAGCCCTCCAACTCGTTCCAGGACTTGACCAATTCGTATTTCTACTCAATTTCCACGCTTTTCAGCTACTTTAAGCTCATACACCCTGCAAAACGCAATTGGATAAAAAGACTAACTATTCTAACGGAAAACGAAACTAGAACTACCGAAAACTATACAAACTATACACGAATAACCGATGTATTTTGCAATACATCAAATATCCCCACACTTATACTTTTTTCGTCCTCGAAAAAGAATCTATGCAAACGGAATCAGAGACAAATAACTACTGGGACAAAAGATATTCATAATTATTAAAGTTAAAACTTGTGTTAGCCACGATTGCAAATATGTTTGTCCTCTTAAACCCGAACCCGGTTCCAATCCCTTATCATGCAAATTTAGTTCAGGTGCAGTCAGTCTCCCTAGGGTCTCACACTAAAAGCCACAGTCCATCTAATCCCGCCTCAAGCTTACAGAACAAAAGGAACGATCACTGGACCAATTCCTAACCGCTTTATATCAAAATCAAGAGAATTTAAAATCAACGTTTTATTTTAAATACGAATTCAAATTCGAGCTTAGACGTTGCTTTACCTAACCCAGAGGCTGTCTCAACCAGAGTCACCATCCCCGAGAGCGACAACGTGAGCGTCAGTAATTTTTTTGCAATTTTGATTTCACACATCCTAGAGGCATTCTACGTCGAAGTCACTATCCCCAACGAAGATTACGTAGGCCTGCGCTACTTTTCTTAGTTTCTAGCACAATTTTTCTCACTTCTATATTTTTTTCTTTCATTCATGATTAAAAATTCTAACGATTTTGACTTATAACGGCATCCCTTATACTATTACTGGCGGTTTCAACTTCCCATTTTTCCTAGATGAGCACCCACTAGCAAACTAACAATTAATTTATATTAAGATCAAAGGAACCTTGAACCAAATCCGGGCCTATTCACATATCCCAAACTAGACACAAGCTCGACTATTTTAACTCATATTATCACTATTTATCCCCGAATAGAAACCCATCTTTTCTATCATTTTTCGTTTTATTTTGCAAACTTCTTATTTCAAAAGACATTTTCTCATTTTTTAATTTTTTTTTCAATTTTTCGCATTTTCTATTTTTTAAGGACTCAACTAACTCTACGACTGACTATGACTCCTATTTACACTACACCATGTATCCCATCCCCACACTTAAAGATTGCATTGTCCCTAATGCAAAGACGAGACACGACTCTACTAACTACCTAGGAATAAAATAAAAGAAAAACTATATACAAAATATACAAGTGAAATGACTTAGCTGAATATATATGCGAGACTGTCAATGTGCCAGTCAATTCCACATATGCCTCCAATCCGAACACGCTCAGCAAACAATTCCTAACTCTCGGACACGCGAACGGAAGCGGCATAAATAAACACCATACCTATAAACAAACATACCTACTAGCATAGCATAATAAAAGTAATAGTGTTTTAAACATCCAACAACCATAACCAAACTGATCAACCTACCCCAAACCATCTCAACCAAGTACCAAAGTATCCAAAATTAGGAGTACAGGCCAAGTTAAATAAAAACAACATAAAAGAAAAATAAAAGATACTAGATAAAACACCACTGCTGCTGCTCCTCCCGTCACTCGTCACCTTCTTCCTCTTCACTCTCCTCCTCTGTTTGCCCATATACCTGAAACTCTGGAGTAGGGTCCACATATCCACCCTGTCCAGAACCTGAACCACCCTGACCTAAACTGCTTGCCTGACCAGGATCATAATACCCAGGCATCGGAAACTGCACTGGATCAACAGTAGACTGAAAGAAATCTGGGACCCGCATACTCATTCACCCCATCATATATCTAAGCGCCCCATCCTGCCTATACTGCCGATAATCGATCCTACCGAAACCCAAATGCATCCTCTCATAAAGCGATGCTAAAGTAAGTGGGTCTGGTGGTGGCTGTCTCCTAGGATACTGAGGAGCTGGTATCTGCTGACGAGTCCTCTGCTGATAACGTGGCGGAATGGCTCCCTGAAGTGATGCAGCTAGGCTGACCCTGGAGGTGGTGGGACCTGTGGTCCCTGACTCACGTAATCCTACTCTGACGGGTTGGAATAAGTCAGAATACCCGCAGCCTGCAGATCCTTAACCTTCATAAACCCCAGTTTCGGCCCCTCTCTCATCTTATCGGCCGGATACCTACCAAACACACCTAAACTCTCCGCCAATAAAGTAATGTAAGGACCACAATATATCCTTGCACCAGAACCGCCCCTCCACGTCTCCTCATCGACCACGCAAAAATAGTTGCCAAATTAGCGGGCCTTTGCTCCACCATGCACATCAAACAAAACAAACTCACTTGATTAACCTTGTTGTCACCTTGACCTCTTCCAACCAATGTAGCTGCCAAAATCTTGTGGATGAACCTCAAAACTGATCAGTGATGTCACTCGCAACCATATTGTTCGAGTAAGCAACCCTCGAGATAGTACCCCAAAACCTAGCCAACTCAGTCGACCGAACACTGTAATCACGATCTTTCTTAAAAACCCCTGTAGACTCGTAATAAAGTCAACTGTCTGAACCTCTTCTTTCGTGTAGAACTGTAATGCCACAACAAATTGTGGAACGGTCATCTCATAAGACTGTTGACCTAGAGCAAAGAATACCGCATCCTTCTCATAGAAATTCCCTTATTTGTAATTGAACGTGGAATGAAACTCAAGGTTAATCTCCTTGTACTGCCGAGCATCACAATCTAAGACCCTCCTAAACTTGGGTCCTAACAAATGCTCCACTCGGGCGCTTGCCCCCAAACGATCCAACAAATCCCAATCTATTCTCCTAAACTTCAGCAAATCGACTGAAATCAGAGAACTCAGTCTGTCATGCTCCCCTAAGTTCAACTCGAATTGCAACAACTGGCTGTCCACAAGCCTTGTGCTCTGGCCATGTGGGACTCCCGACCCCCTGTAATCTACCTCCCTATAGTAGACATACTCTTCTTGCTGAGCTGGCTCCACTGGAACACCTTGAGGGCGAGCCGTTGGGCCCCGTTTCCTGCCCCTCTTACTTGACGAACCTTCACCTGACATCTGCAAAACAATTCAAATTTGACAAGACAAAGCAAAGCAGATCATTAGAAGTCACAAACTATTTTTGGTATTTTTAAGTTTTTAATATTTTTTTAAATTTGAACAACCGTATAGCATTTCTTTCGCGGTTGAAACCGAAAAACTAAACATTTAACGAAAAGTCGGGTTACCGTTTACCAAAAACATAAGTCATAAACAACCTCGCCGAATGGAGATTGAGTACGGGGAAGCGTTTTGTACCTGTACATGCATATAAGTAAACCCATGACCAACTAGAACTAAGACTACTAGACTCAATATATGCGACTCAATGTACACTACCCCATTCCGGCACTTTAATTGTCCTCAATTAAATCCCAAGTGCCAAAACAAACCAACATTGAGTGTTAAATCAAGTAAAGTCCAAAGCTTTACGTCGTAAGCAGTGAAACTGGTCAAAATTAAGCCATGAACGCAAGTTTATCTCAAAAATTACCAACCCGAATCCCCACACTTAATGTTACTACTCCCAAACCTATGGTAGCCGCAAAAACACAAACCAATCAACCCAAACCAAGCCTTCCGCAACCTGCAATATGCTAACTAACCAACCCAAACCATCCGCAACCTCATCCTTGCACTACCCATGACCAAACACAAGACTAAACCAAGACCCAACACTAAATCTAACTTTATTCTCACTAAAAACTGAAATAACGGACTCATGGTACAAAAATTACAAGAAAACATACCTCGAAATTGGATTAGAGAAGAAGAACTAAGAGAAATATAGTTGAAACTTGAAACCCTCGTGAAAGTCCCAAATGGATGGTGAAAGGTGGCAGATTGATGGTTGAAATAGGTGGAATAATGGTTATGGGTGAATGGGGGTGGATGATTTGAGTGGAATTGACTGAAATTCGGAGATATATAGTGGTGTTTGGTGGTTTTCGGCGTTTGGGGGAGAAGAAGTGAGGCCAAAATGTGAAAAACTAGGGTTTAATCGACACTGGCTGCAGATATTGGGATTCGAAGGCCACGAGAAGATAAGGTCAAAAGACTCGCGCTGTCAGCTTATTTGAGGGACTCGCGGGCCGCGAGTAAGATGCGAAGAGGGAGTCGCGCCCCGCGAGTAGTCATTTTTAACAGAAAGTTTCATAATTTTGCCCAGTTCATGCCTTAGAAAAATTTTCAACACTTTACCAAACCTCCCAAAACACAACCCAAAATTTTTCTAACTCTAGAACTACCTGGAACTCGTTTTTCTCATCAATCCCTGCATATCCTGGGTATGGAATCCCTGCAAAATGACTCGGAAACATAAACAAAGACCAAGCAACTACCACGGACATTCGTTAGCTACGAGAAATAATCAAAAATACGAGAATACAAGCGGTACAAACTCTACACTTGAGCTTTCACTCAAGATACTAAGTGGTGATATCGGGCATGTCTTCGAGAGGAGTTACCTCCCTCTCGGCGTTATCTATCAGACCACCTAGATAGTGCTTTAACGATGACCATTTACCTTCCATGAGCGTTTTGTGGCCTGGTCAAACACTTCTACCGCTCCATGCGGAAATACCTCTTTCACAATACATGGTCCCATCCACTTCGACTTCAACTTCCCGGGAAACAGTTTCAGTCTTGAATTATAAAGAAGTACCGTTTCGCCAACTGAGAATTCCTTCAACCCCTTCAACCTTCGATCATGCAAAGCTTTCGACTTTTCCTTAATACTCCATGATCTTTCATAAGCCACATCTCGAAGCGCTTCCAACTCATGAATTTGAAAATATCTACGCCTAGCCGCTTCAGTCAAATCTAAGTTTACGGTCTTAAGGGCCCAAATTGCTCTATGCTCTAATTCTACGGGAAGATGGCATGCTTTGCCATAAACGATCATAAACAGTGTAGTCCCTAAAGGTGTCTTGTAGGCGGTACGAAATGCCCACAAAGCGTCATCAAGCTTGTCGGACCAATCTTTCCTAGACTTCCCAACCATCTTTACTAAGATTTTCTTCACTCCCCTATTTGCATTCTCAACTTGCCCACTCGTTTGCGGATGATATGCGGTGGAAAAACGGTGAGTAACTCCATTACGCTCTAATGCCTTCTCCATCACGACATTACAAAAATGAGTTCCCCGATCACTAATAAGGGCTTTGGGGTACCAAACCTAGTGAACAACTTCTTAAGAAATTTCACCACCACTCGGGCATCGTTTGTAGGCAAAGCTTGAGCCTCAACCCACTTTGAAACGTAGTCGATTGCCACGAGGATGTACCGGTTCCCACTAGAAGGAGGAAAAGGTCCCATAAAGTCAATGCCCTAAACGTGAATATTTCTATGACTTGGATTGGATGTTGGGGCATTTCATTCCTGGATGAAATATTGCCGGTACGTTTGCAAGCATCGCAATTACTAACAAACTCTACCACATCCTCTACTACCGTGGGCCAATAGAAACCGCAATCGAAAACCTTTTGCGTGGTAGTATGCACACCATGATGACCACCGGTCAACCTTTCATGAACATGCCTAAGGATCTCTCTACCTTCCTCTCTCGCGACACATCTCTTAAGGACTCGATCACTTCCTATCCTAAAAAGGAATGGATCATCCCATATGTACTTTCTCGCGTCCCTAAACAACTTCTTCTTCTGTTGAGCATTCATATCCCCCATGACATACCCATTAGCCACATAATTCACTAGGTCACTAAACCAAGGCAGTCCCTTTCTCTCCGCCTCTACAAAATCTATGGTCTCGTGAGGGAATCTATCTCCTATCGCCTCCTCATGAATCTCCTCTCTATTCGGCTCCTCTAATCGCGACAAGTGATCGGCGGCTAAATTCTCGGCCCCCTTTTGTCTCTAATCTCGATGTCAAACTCGGAAAGCAATAGTATCCACCGGATAAGTCGGGTTTAGCGTCTTTCTTTTGGAAGAGAAAACGCAAGGCGGAATGGTCGGTGAAAACGACGGTTTTGGAAAGCACGAGATAAGATCGGAATTTATCGAAAGCGAATACTACGGCTAAGAGCTCTTTCTCCGTGGTGGTGTAGTTCTCTTGAGCATCATTTAACGTTTTGCTCGCGTAGTAAATTGGATGAAAGTGCTTATCCTTTCTTTGTCCTAAAACCGCACCTACGGCATAGTCACTCGCATCGCACATGAGCTCGAACGGTAAGCTCCAGTCGGGGAAGATAAGAATAGGGGCACCAACAAGCTTTTCCTTCAAAAAGGTAAAAGCTTTAAGACACTCCTCGTCGAAGACGAAAGGAACGTCTTTCTCCAAAAGACGGGTCATGAGGCGTGTGATCTTAGAGAAATCCTTAATGAAACGCCTGTAGAAACCCGCATGACCAAGAAAACACCTATCACACCCCTATTTCCACGTGTAACCCGGTGGGCCCGATTGGGAATATTGTGACGTAGTTGATAACATCATAACCAAACAAACACAGCACAGCGAAGTCTTGGATTTAAATTACTATTACAAACCGAGTGTCCAAAGTTCCAAAATAAATTACAAGGCTTGTAATGAAAAGATCCACATGCGGATCGAAATAATATATAACAAAGTAATTATTCAACAAACTTTAAGCAACCTAAAGACTTGCAAATCCTCTATTGTTACTATAGCGTAGCTCCCGATCTATTGCTTGTTGCCATCTGTAACTTAGTCTTTTGAAAATACGTCAGTTTTCACTGGTAAATACTAATAACCGACTCATTTTGTAAATATTTATTGAAAATGATTTCTGGTGCACTTGGCACATTTTATAAATAACTTGGGAATAGTTCAAAATGACCTTGTTTACAATTTTACATGTTTGTCAATACATATGGGTCCGGTGCAGAAACCGAATAACCTGATTAACCGACACGCCACTTAAATAATCCACCGCGGGATTTAATATTTTTATTAGCATTAGCCTCTGTCAGGTGTATGCCTACACCCCGCGCTTAAGTTCGTGGCCATTAGTAACTTAAATGAGCCAAGGATATCCCAGACACGGTCGAGTTAACCCCAATGTTTAAGTTATCAAACAATACAGAATAAAACGGGTTATGAAGATTTAGTAAATCACAATCTGATAACATGATCCCATACCTGACCAAGCGGTATTATTATACTATATCCCAAGCCCGTATAGGGAAAATAAGTTAAAAGTATTTACCTGAGCAAATTCTTCAATTAGATAAATAACTGAGCCGAATATTCAAAAAGTAAGCTTAGCTGGCAATCTACCGGAGGCTCTTAGTCTAGAAATGATGGTGTTTATAACCAATTAGAATGCTAACAGGTCCTATCTACTTTGTAGACTCGAACCAGGTAGCGTAAGAATAATAACGGTACTAAACGCTAGATTAAGCGATGACCGGAATAGAATGCAGTTTAAACCTGACAAGTATGGAGACTTGTTTAATATGGGTAAACATGTTACATTCTGGATTTTGAAAATAAAATGATAAGGTTAAACCCGTTTCGGTTAAATTACGTAAACTAGTTACGTAGGCCGAACCGTACGCATATAAGCATAACCGGGTAACCGGGTGAGTCTTATACAAGTTCCATATGCCATTATACTTTAAACATGTTGTAACATCAGTAAGTTATCAACATGTTGGTTCGTTATGGTTTTAAAATCAATCTATGCCTTAAAAGGGCATTTTGGTCATTTTATGGCTTATAAAAAGATCTCATGAGCTAATTGATGTAATGGTCATAAACTTACTGTAAAAATAGTTTAATTATGATGTTATATCAGTAGGATATCAAGTATGCGTGTGGTTTAGAGTTTAAGACCAAACTATGCCTCGAAAAGGGCATTTTGGTCATTTCACACATCACTGGATATATTATTTGGGAATCTGAGTTTAGACTATGTACCTACTGTAATTATGTATAAAATAAGTTTTGAAATCAGTAGGTACCAAGTCTTGAGATTCTACTACGGTTTTAAACCATACTATGTGCCGAACGGCAATTAAGTCGCTAAATGACGATTTAAATAATCTTTGGGTGAAACTGATGTTATGAACAGGTTTTTATGATGAAAATATGTTATTTAATATAGTATATCAATAAGTAATGGGTTTTGTTCCTAAAAAATGATTAAAATCTATTTTAGGTGCCGAAAGGGCAATATCGTCATTTAAGGACATAATATGCGAACAAGAGCTTAAACTCAGTTTGCAATCCAAATTAACATCCCAAATAATCCTAATAATGATAACACATCAGTAGGTAAAGAGTTTTGAGGCCAAAGTCAATTTACGTGTTAAAAGGGTAATTTGGTCGCAAAATGCGTAAGTTATGAGAAATAACCATTTTTTGGATTAGATCAGAAAGTTGGCCTCAACATAAGTTCAATAACTTAGTACAACAGTTTGTAACTCATTTTTATGCTCATGTATGTTTAAACTTTGTTTTTAAACTCTTTGGGACATTTTAGCAAAATTCGGCATATTATATGGAAACTTGCATAAACACTCGGATTACTAAGTAACCATGTCATATAAATCCAGAGGGTTATAGTACAATATATCATGGTCACAAGGCAACCTAATTTCAGTAGCTAAGGTTGCTAAATCGGGTCAGAACTGAAAGTCAAAGCAAAAGTCAGCTTTTGCGACTTTCGGTTGCGAGCCGACCTTAAACCTGGATTTGACGGGCCGAACACGCTTAGACATGTTCTAATACTTATTACCAAGTTAATAAGGTGTTGAAACTGGTTTTATAGCACCTACATTGCTAGATATGAATTTATTTCAAAACTGACCCGTTGGACTTTTTATTAATATTACTTTGACCCGTCAATTAACCAAGCAAACGTGGTAACCAGGAGTATACCTACCTAATTACGATCATGTATCCACCTTCGTTACGAGCGTGGACTGGACCGTAATGGTCTTTTTCGAAAGTCAAAGCGTTTTTACGTCAACACTTTGACTTTGGCTCAAAGCCTAATAAAATTGAACAAGGAGGGCTAGGAACACTTACACAAGGTCCTAGCACGAAAATAACTTGATTAGGAAGTCCCATTATGGTTAGGAACCTCCAGAAGAGAAGAAGTGATAAAAAGAGAAGTGGTGCAAGAAATGAGGTTGCACTTCACCTCTATTTATACTAGAGGATCAAGAACCAAGTCCCTCCAGGTGTTAGCAGGGGTTGTGAGAGGCTTACATGTGTTTTAGGACTTGTCAAGAGCAAGGGATTAGTGTCATAACACGTTCATGGTGGCAGGAGCAGAAGCTATCATGTTTCTGCTTGCTGGCACCCACTTACGGACCGTATGGCTGAGGCCTTGCTGTCCGTAAGGCCTTCAGTGCGCGTGAAATTTTCAAATGGTTACGGGCCGTAACCATTACGGTTTGCGGTCCGTAACCACCTCATAGAACTTATTCTCTCATATTTAGTCCCTTGACTTTAAGGCTTGCCACTCAGAGGTTATAACTTAACATGTTGGCAAGTTTAGTCCTTCTCAGTAAGCATATGGCATTCAGGGATCAGCGGGACACGTGTCAAAATTTTATAGGACGGGTTTTTACGAGGTGTTACAACTCCTGATTGACTTGACAGTAGTAGGTGGAGGTAACCGACTGATGGTATCAATCTTGGCCCTATCGACCTCTATCCCTACTCTCGAGATTTTGTGTCCCAACACAATCCCCTCCGTCACCATAAAGTGACACTTTTCCTAATTCAACATCAACTTCGTCTCTATGCACCTTTTCATTATCCGCTCCAACTTACCTAAACAATGGTCAAAAGAATCACCGTAGACTGAGAAGTCATCCATAAAGACTTCCATAGAACTCTCAACAATGTCTTGAAAGATCGCGACCATGCACCGCTGAAAAGTAGCCGGTACATTACATAATCCGAAGGGCATGCGTCGGTACGCATATGCGCCATAAGGACATGTAAAAGTAGTTTTTTCTTGGCCCTCCGGGCGATTGGGATTTGGAAATAACCGAAAAAACCATCTAGAAAACAATAGAATTGACGAACCGCGAGATGCGCGAGCATTTGATCGATGAACGGTAGAGGAAAATGGTCCTTCCGGGTGGCGTCATTGAGCTTGCGGTAGTCAATACACACACGCCAACCGGTGACCGTATGGGAAGGAATAAGCTCATTTTTCTCATTCGTGATCACGGTCATCCCTCCCTTCTTAGGGACGACTTGGGTGGGGCTAACCCACGAGGAATCAGATATAGGATAAATTAGTCCGGCCTCCATCAACTTAATTACCTCCTTCCTAACCACCTCTTTCATGTTAGGATTTAGACGCCTTTTAGGTTGCACTACCGGTTTGAGTTCGTCTTCCATGGGAATCCGGTGTGTGCAAAACGTGGGGCTAATCCCCTTGATATCGGACAATCTCCAAGCTATGGCATCTTTGTGCTCTCGAAGCACCTCAACTAACCTACCTTTCTCCTCCTCTGTCAACTTAGAAGATATGACGACGGCAAACTAGACTCCTCTCCTAAGAAGGTATACTCAAGATGGGATGGAAGAACCTTAAGCTCTAAAGGTGCCAACTCCAACGATTTACTCTCTACCTCTTCCCTAACCTCACACAAACGTTTCCGGAATCCACTCCGGATCTTCTCCAACTTCCTCATCCTCACTCTCAAACTCAATCTCATCTCTACACTAGATCACCCCCACTAATGTAACTAATACACTGATCAACACATGACATGAAGGAATCTAAGAAGTAAACGGAATGACATGGGCCGCTATGATCGTCATTACCACTAGGGTGTTGCATGAGTCTATCTATCTCGAATGTGACAATCTCGTCACCCGCACGAAGTGAGATCTTACCGTCATAGACATCAATGATTGCCTTGGCGGTTCGAAGGAATGGACGGCCTAGAATGATTGGGACTTTTCATCGGCCTCCATGTCGAGCACAACAAAATCAGCGGAAAAAAGAACTTATCGACCTTGACTAAGAGATTCTCGATGATACCCCTAGGATACTTAACCAAACGATCGGCCAATGATAACGACATACGTGTGGGTGTAAGCTCTCCTAGACCTAAGCGCTCATAAAGTGAGAAGAGCATCAAGTTGATGCTAGCTCCTAAATCGGCTAGAGCATGAGCGGGAGCAACGGCGCCCCCGAAAAAACACGGAATGGTGAAGGTGCCCGGATCGGTTAGTTTCTCCGGTAGCTTGTTCAAAATCACCGCCGAACAACCGCCGGTCAACGGAATGTTAGACAACTCACCTAGCCTATCTTTTTGCTTAAGAAGATCTTTGAGAAATTTCGCATACTTAGGCATGGATTGCGAGGCCTCGGTGAAAGGAAGATTTATCTTTAAATGCTTAAACATCTCTAAGAAGTGCCCATATTCCCTAGCATATTTCTGATGCTTGAGGCAGGCGAGATACGGAACACGCGTATGATCAACCAAAGGGGATGGCTTGACTCCTACTGGTTGTTTCTCTACTCTCTTTTCTACTAGAGGCTCCTCGGTTTGTGCGGTACTTGTTGGGACTAGCCTATCGTGCACTTTAACGGGAGCTTCCATCTCTATCTCCTCGTCTACCTCTTCCTCACTTTATTCCCCTACACTCTCCCTAACTACCTCTCCTAGATTCCTACCACTCCGCGTAGTGATGGCCTTGGCTGAATGATTAGCCGGGTTCTGGTAGGTATTACCCGAGAACTGGCCGGGAGGGTATTCTTGCAATTGTTTGGAAAGACCACCTAATTGTCTTTGAACATCTAAGAGTGCAGCCTGTTGGTTTTTATTATGAAGTTCTTGATTTTTATTTAATTGATCTTGACTCTTCAAGAAACCGTTAAACTCAGTTAAGGCTTTCTGAGTGGCCTGGTCCTTAACCATGATTTGAGAAAACATCTCCCGATCCTGCTAATATCTGAACCCTTGTCACTACCCTGACCCTCTTGATTCGACCCCGAATTACTAAACTGACCTTGTTGCCCCGAACTTGAACTAGTGAACAAACCCTGCCCCTTGTTTTGGTACTGACCAGATGGAAAACTAGGGGGATTACCGGAAGAGCGGAAATTGGTACTATTACTGTTTCGCTAGTTAGGATTATAATTGGAATTGTTGTTGAACTGACCCCTATTCTAACCGGCTGTGTACTCTACCTGCTCTAACGTAATGGTGGGACAATCTATGGTATCGTGGCCCCCTCTACAAACCTCACACCTATCGACCTTTTTCTTAATCTCATAAAGCTCTTTAGTGAAAGTTCTCCCCATCCGATCTAAAGCAGCAGCCACCGTTGAGTCCAAGCCAACTTGGTTCACCCCTCGAGTAGTCGAAGAGGTGCTAGTAACAGGAATGGAATTCCTGCCGGCGGCGCTATAATCCATATCGGAATGGGCAAAACTCTCGAACAGATTGTTACACTCAGCTGTCTTTTTCTTGCCCATGAGTTGCCCTCCAGCTGAAGTGTCAAACCGGGCTCGGATCTCAGGGGTGAGACCATTGTAGAACTTTTCTACAAGCGCCCAATCTGACAAGCCATGCTATGAACAACGAGCAAGTAGGGTTTGGAACCTCTCCCAGGCTAGGTGGTACGGCTCATCAGGCTCCATCCGAAACGAACGGAACTAATCGCGTAGACGGGATTCCTTGGCGGGTGGGTAATATTTGGCTAAGAAAGCATCCCGTAAACCTGCCCAAGTAGTGAAAGAACCCGCTGGCTACGAATTAAACCAGACGGTTGCGCGGCCAGCAAGCGAGAATGGGAAGACCTGTAAGTAACGAGCATCAAGGTTGACACCTTCAATAGAGAAAGTGCCACAAAGACGAGTGATGCGATTGATGTGAGCCGGCGCATCCTCATCCTCACGACCGTGGAATTGACAAGAGTTGGTAATAGCGGTCATGATGTAGGATGGGATTTGCCAAGACTTTTCGTTGGTGATTTCGGGTAGGGTGATGGGTGAGTTCGCCCCGGTGAAGCCGGTGGTGGCTTGTTGGTAAACAGTTCGGTTGGCCGTTTGGACAACGAGTGGAGGACTTTGGGGACGGGAAGGTGGTGGAGAGTTACGTGGTGAAGACTTCGATGTGAAGTCAAAGTTTGGTGGTTTAGAGTGGAGTGTAGAGTCAGAACGGGTGGAAGATGATGGTAATGGGGTACTAACCTCGAACGAAGAAGACGAGAAGGATGACTTGTCTGTAGGTGGCTTCGGCGGAGGTCCTTGCGAATGTGTATGGGGCATCCACTGAAAAACCAAAAATAAACAAGTAAGAAGACTCTAAAAAACGACTCGATAAAAACAAAAAGAAAATGATATTATAATAGACTCCTACGACTCAAACACGACAAATAGCACGTATGATATCATGAAAGTCAAAACAAAGTAATTAACGCAATCGCCAAGAGTCCCCGGCAACGACGCCAAAAACTTGATGTGCTAAACGTAGTTTAATAAAAACAACTAAAATTAATCTAAATCTAGACTCAAAGTAATAATCTAGACTCACTAAAACAAACTAAACTACTAACCGGCAAGTGTACCGATCAACTCTAGTATAGCTAAAGTAAGTCCGGATATCGAACCCACGAGACTCTACTGATTAAGTTAACTACTTTATTAAGACTCTGACTGACATGGACTAAAATGATTTAATGTTTGATGGGGGATTTCTAGCGTTCTTAAAGAAACAAGTAAAATTAACTAAAAATACGAACAAGACTTGGGTTTTACTCAGATGGTGAAGAGACTACCTAGACTAGAATCCTGATTGATGTTAGCAATGATTCTACTTGAAAGTTGATTAATGAGGAACCGGGATCTTTATATTCTCACCTCTCGGGATATCTATTAGGACCTCTGACCCTTCTCAAAAGCACACTATAGCTCCCTCGAGGTGGCTGAACTACAGTTATTAGACTCTTTTGCCAAACACCTAATGGTTTATAAAAGTATCCTACAAGGCTCACTCCCTGTCGAGATCTAAACCAAGGATAGACTTAATTTCTCAATTGGACTTGCTAGACAATAGCCAATGGGTTTACTTCCTAAAAAGCTCCTACCTTTCGGCTTAATGACTTAGACCTAGCAATAACCTCGCACCTTGCAGCTATTGATGATTAGTAGAATATCTGATTTTATTAAGTTACCAATTATCACTTTTAAGGTTTGATTCCGCGGTTTCACCTTAATGACTCTAGCTTTCTTATATGATATAGGCAGTCACCAAAAGCTAAACCTAACAAGATTCTATTCTGTGATATAGACTTTCACCAAGATTCATGTAAAGTAATAAACAATAACTAAACAAGATCAAATACGCAAACACATCCAATTGATAGAAAGTCTTTTACAGTTCATAAATAATCCTCATAAATCATAAATCCAAAGTAAAATCAAAACTTTATTCAGTCATTCATCTAATCTAGGTAGTTAAAAAGATTTAGCCAACTAAAGTCATGGAAACAAAACCAAACAAAGTAGTTTCAAGTATGCAAAACATAATAGAAGTCAAATAGCACAAACGAGAACACCTGGACGACAGAATGACGACCCGAAGTTGCTACACTTGATGATCTTCAACCGAATGCTTTCGCTACTCCGAATTGCTCTGATAATGTTCCAAAATCGCCCAAGGCTCCTCCTAATTTGTAAGTTAGGGTTTTTTCATGATAAAATTTGCTTTTATACCCAAAACTCAGCTCAAAACTCATCTGATGTGAATTTCTCTGCAGACCACACCCTCTCGCCGGACGCGAGAGGGTTCTAACCGGCTAGTCGTGGCCCGCGACCATGTTTCTGACATCAGTAATTTATTAGCCTCTCGCGGGTGGCGAGAGGCATCAGGCTGACTGCTCGCGGCCCGCCAGGAGCCCTTTTTTCAGTATTTTGATTTGTTTCAGCTCCCGAGCCCTCCAACTCGTTCCAGGACTTGACCAATTCGTATTTCTACTCAATTTCCATGCTTTTCAGCTACTTTAAGCTCATACGCCCTGCAAAACAAAATTGGATAAAAAGACTCTATTCTACGGATAACGAAACTAGAACTACCGAAAACTATACAAACTATACACGAATAACCGATGTATTTTGCAATACATCACTCCCCCTTAGCCAATTACAATCGTTTGATAGTAAGAAATGAAGAAGATAAAGTGCTGAAATGATCTTTTTCAGGAAGACAAAGTTAACAGTTACAATGTTCACCTATTTATACTAACTATCTAACCACTGAGCATCTTTTGTGACGTCATGGTGGATAGTGACTGCTAACAAAATGTAACTAACTAAAACACTGCTCTAATACTACTATCAGTGCATAGCACTGTTACATTGAAATAAAGAAAAACTACGTTAAGCTCTGATCTCTATCCTCTGATCTTGATTCTTCTGTCAGACCTTTGCTTCTTAAACTATCAGATGATAGGAACAGATGTTTAGGGAAAGCAGTGTAAAGGTAGGTCAGAGGCTGCAACCTCTGTTGGTTGAACCAAAGCTCGGATAGTGTATTTGGCTTTGTTATCATCTGTTCCTTTGTTAGGGTTCGATCCCAACAATCTCCCCCTGGAACAGATGATGCCAAAACACTTGTTTATTCTTGGTTTTTATTCCTCAACAAAAGTTCTCTGATTTGGCCTTTAAATTGTAATTCAAAATTCAGAGAAACTTCATCATCATCATCCTTTTCAAGTGTCGGATCCAAAAGATGTTAAAGGTCTTCTGCATTTAGCTCATATGCAGCCTCCATGCTAATCTGTATAGCAGCACCATTAGACTTGAGCAGAGTCAATTCGTGGGAGCCTTTTTCGACTTTCCACTTTAGAATTTTTGGGTCTTCTGGCTTTCTAGGATGATTCTTATTGGTTGAGGTTTGAAGAGCTTGTTGTTGAACTATTTTTGACAATTGTGCTATGAGCTTATCACTAGCTTCATCTGTGTGATAGTCAACCATGTTTTGAATTCCCTCCTTGATGTGTTCAAACACTCTCTTGTCTTCTTCATCTATCTTTTCTTGTCTTTTTAATTGATTTAAGGCAAGATTGGAGAGGACAGATGATGAGATAGGCTTTTTGGAGTGTTGAGCTTTATGAACATCATCTGATGGAGGATAGATTGGTTTAGGAGGCATGCTTGGATCTTTCTTCCTCCTCTCTTCTAACATCTTGTATGTGTCAATTACCCTGGCTTCTCCCCACCTTATCACTTGCTTCCTTGAACCATAGTGATTATCAACTCTTCCTTCATTCTTTTAAGCTTCAAAGCTCTGTCAGGCATATCTTTCTTATGTTGCTCCCAGTTTGGAGGAGTTGGCTTCTTGTGAGGATCGTTTTACATTTTTTGCATTCTTTTAATCTCTTCTCTCAACTCATCTATACTCCAATCCTTAAATTGTGCCTTTGTTGGTTTGTATTGCTTGTTTTTCATGATGTGCTCAATGAGTTCATTTTTAAGAAACTGATCTTCCCTTTCTGACAGCTTGTTACTCAGATCTTTGACAAAATTCTGCAATGTTCTGGCTTTGCTGAGCTGAGAAGACATAATGGTTTCTATCTATCTATCACTTTTACCAGCTGATTCTCTTTTTGCCATATCCTCTGCTTTTTTCAATTTGAGTTCAAGATACTCATCAATATTTGCAGGTCTTGGGTAGCCATCAAGAGATAATATGATTTTTTTATCAGGGTTCTCTTTAGAGTAGAAACTTAGAATCTCTTCCCTGACTGCTGGTAAACAAGAGGATAGAAGTTTGCTGCAGGAACAACTTTAAGGGATCAGTGGTTTAAGTTGTGGATGGTGGAAGCATTGATGTAGAGGTCAATGGTTGTGATCATAGAGGAGAAGGAGCAGGAAAGATCTCTTCTTCATTCACAATTTTAGTTGTCTTTCTCCTTTGAATTGAACTTCGGGTGATGATGGATGAGTTGATGTTGGTAGAGATTTGGTGGATGTATCAAAAATGGTCATGGCAGTGGATGGGTTTGCATCTGCTGCAATCTCTGCTGTATCAACAGATGTTGACATAACAGTTGCTGTAACATCTGCTGTGGTAGAGATGGGTGTGGAAATTGAAGTGAGTGTACTTGATTTTTGAAGAGCGGAGGTTTTAATGGTTGGATTTGTAGCAGGCTCAGTTTTGGAAGGTGTGGATGTTGGTTGCCTTACTTTTCTAGCAGGTCTCCTCTTTGATGAAGTACCAACCTCTTCCTTTTCTTTTTGTTGCTTAATCTTTTGCTCAACCAATACCTTGCCATCAAGGTACAATTTTCTCTTCTGCTTCTCATTTTCCCTGGCCAAAATGTCATCTGTTAGATCCTTTTTCTTTGAACCATCTGGCCTGGGAATATCCGTTGTTGGCTTTGCCATCTGATCATCAATGGTAATCTTCTTTTGCCCCAAAGTTTTCTCCCCTTTTTGGCATCATCCTCTGTGTGTACAAAAATTACTGTGGGTGGAGTAGTACTAGTGGTTTGGAAAAGATGAGCTTTTATAGCTTTAATGTCTGCCCTGGTATCCATGAATCTTGCTTCAACCATTTTTCTTACTTCTTGCATTTGATGTTTATGTTGTTGATCTGAGAAGTGCTTTTGTTGCTGAAACAGAGGGTCTAGGGCTTGTTGCAGATCAACAGTGGTTAAGACAGAGGGTTGGGTCTTTATGGCTAACAACTGCTGCACAAGATTTTTGATCTCATCAACAGAAGTTTCAAGCGTTGATACTCTCTCCGTTAAATCTTTGTATTTTAGTTCATCACCTAATTTAATAGGATCATCTGAACTCCTACCTGAGGTGGTAGTTGTATCTAGAGGATCATTAGCATGTGTTTTAACACTAGCTTCACCCTTTGATGCCCCTTGTTCTTGGTTATGGGGACTTCCCACAACAGCAGAGGTTACCTTGGTAGCCTCAGCAGTGGTTGCCTTCAACAGAGACTTAGAAATGTAACCATTGTCCAAAGGAAAACTAGGTAGTTTTGCAATTGTAGTGGCTGCTCTAGTTGAACTATCACCAAGGGTTACATGTAACCCAAGGGATGTAGCCTCTTCATTTGCTGATGGGCTAGCAAAGAATAAAGAATCAGACCCAGTATCATGTTGAAGTATATTCCCAGTGATAGGTTGGTGAGAAGTACTGGATAATGTTTGCTCTAATTCAATTGCATTCAGCAAGGGTATAAATGTTGGTGGTAGTGTTTGTGTTGGAGAAGGGATAGGTGCAGAAAGAGACATTGCCCTGGGAGAGGGGTTGTGGAAGATAGAACCAAGTGGTCCTAGAGCTTCATAATTTGGTGTCCCTGTGTTTACAACCTGATCCTTTTGTGAGGCTGCAGGAGGAGTTTCATAGCCAGGTTGAGATCTTTCAACCATCTGCTGTGAAGAAGTAGCTGCAGCGGTTTGTGACTTTGGTGGTGTCATAGGGTTAACCTCTGGGATCTCATCTTCCAGAGGACCCTTTTTGGGTTTAGTAGGTTTTCTGGATATCTTTGTTGGTTTCTTTTTGGTGATTTTAGGTGTGGGTTTCAGAGCAGTGGTTGCAATGCTCTGATCACCTAGAGTAGTGGGCTCAGTAGCAGGAGGAAGAGATTGAACATTTTGCTCTTGTAAAATTGGCTCATCCTCCTCTACTTCTGTTTTGGAAGCCTTTTCAAGATTTGTTAGTCATGTAAAAAGTTCATGAGTTAGGCAGCCAGGTGTGGACACTGCGCCTTGTTTACTTGCTTCAGATCAGATCTGATCTTGCAAATAAACACTCAAGAATCTAGGATGTATTAAGAAAGCTTTTCTTTTTGAAATATTTTTAAAATTATTCACAAGATCATGAAACAATACTTGGGAATAGTTAAAATCTGATTCAGTCAAAATTGCAAATCCCAGATATTGCATGTTAAAAGGAATTTCATTGAAAGCAGTTGATTTTGCAGAGAGACATGTTAAAAGAGTATGGAAAAAGAATTTTATCTCTACTGGAAAATGGGGTTTAAAGATTGTCATACCTTTCAACTGGCCAGTGTAACCCCTTTCCACAAACTCTGCTTGCATCTCTCTTAAAGAAAAGGACACATGATGTGTCATATCATTCAGTTGGAAAACTTGAGAGATCGATTGTGGTGTAATTTGCATAGGAGTATCCCCAACCTTTGAGATTCTATCATAAGGAACATCATCAGCGGATGTTTTGACCTTAGCATTTAACCAGAAATCCCGAAGAGAATCGATATAAATCTTGGGTTTGACTTCGAGCATGTGTTTAAACTTTGATTCTTGTAGAATCCGAATCATTGTGTGGTATCGTGTGTTGACGTCGGTTTCTTAAGATTGCAGTGTAATTGTGTGGGGTTTTGATGATTAAGACGAATGGTGGTAATTCTTGCTTTGATTTTGCCTTTGATTTTGTTTTGGGAGCCATGATTTTAGTGAAAACTGTTTTGAGATTTTTGAAATCGACACAGTTTGGTGAACCCTCTGTTCTTGATAGAACAAGTTTTTTATAGGGTTTATGAAAAAGTAATGATGACATGCATCTGATGCAACAACTGTCAATAGCATCTGCCCACGTGTAACCTCTGTCCTGGAAATGGAAGACAGTTGTTTGGCTAACCACTGTTGGAAAATATAATTAGTGGATAAGAACAGTGGTTGCAACTATTAGATGATACACTTTTTAACAGTGGATAGATTTTTCTAAACAAACAGTGTTGTTGAGCTATCAGTGCTTTGAACAGACTTTGAGGATTTATTGAAAAATTCAATTTTAAACTATTTTTAAGGATGGATTTTGATTTTCTAAAAACATTTTATTGCTATTTACACATGGATCACAAAGAAATTTTGTTTTTAATCCATGTTTAGCATTCCAAGTCTACAAATCAAACTATCAAAAGTGTGAGCATTAAGTGTTTTCGTCAACACATCTGCCAGTTGATCCTTGGTATGGACATGTTTTAAAGAAATTAAACATTTTTCACAGCAATCCCTCACAAAGTGATGTCTGATGTCAATGTGTTTGGTGGTAGAATGAGAGACAGGATTTTTGATGATATTTTCTGCTGCTTGACTATCAATTTTGAGTGGTGTTTTCAAAGCAGTGATACCAAAATCCAGCAATTGATTTTGAAGCCACGGGATTTGAGCAGTACAACTTGCAGCAGCTATATACTCTGCCTCAGCAGTGGATGTGAAACTGCAACTTGCTTTTTGCTTTGCCAAGACACTAAGCAATCACCTAGGAATTGGGCTCCTTCAGATGTGGACTTCCTTGTAGTTTTACATCCAGCAAAGTCACTATCAGAATATCCTGCAAGCTCAATATTACCATTAGCTGGATACCAGATACCAAGTGTGGGAGCACCTTTTATGTATCTGAATATCCTTTTTACAGCAATAAGATCTGATTTTCTTGGCAATGACTGTGATCTGGCACAAACACATGTTGCAAACATGATGTTTGGCCTTGATGCAATTAGGACAATAAAGACCCAACCATGCTTCTATACAAAGTTTGATCAACAAGGTCATCTTTGCCATCAATTCTGACTAGCTTGGATGTTACCATGGGTGTGCTGCAAGGTTTACAATCATCCATATGAAATTTCTTAAGCAGTTCTTTCACATACTTATTTTGATGGATGAAAGTGCCATGTTGCATTTGTTTGACTTGTAAACCAAGAAAACATTGCAACTCACCCATTGCACTCATCTCAAACTCTGTTGCATGAGTTTTCTGAACTCTTCACACATGGCAGTGCACGTGGATCCAAAAATGATGTCATCCACATAAATCTGGACAAGCATCAAATCTTTTCCTTTCCATTTTAAAAATAGGGTTTTATCAATCCTACCTCTGGTGAAACCAATGGATAAGAGAAAAGTGGATAGAGTTGCATACCAGGCTCTGGGTGCTTGTTTTAGACCATATAGTGCTTTGTTTAACCTATAAACATGACCAGGATGAAATGGATCTTCAAAACCAGGAGGTTGACATACATACACCTCTTCCTTGATCTTTCCATACAGGAATGCACTTTTGATGTCCATTTGATACACCTTGATGTTGTGGTTGGCAGCAAAAGCTAATAATAGTCTGATGGCCTCCAATCTTGCAACTGGAGCAAATAGTCTATGCCTTCTTCCTGTCTATAGCCTTGAACCACGAGCCTTGCTTTGTTCTTAACAACAATGCCCCTTTCATCTGTTTTGTTCTTGAAGACCCACTTTGTGCCAATAGGACTTACATCTTTTGGTAGTGGTACAAGTTCCCATACATGTTGTCTTCTGAACTATAGGAGCTCTTCTTGCATGGCTTCTACCAACCGTTGTCTTTTAGTGCCTCTTGGTACTTGACAGATTGTGTGAGTGATAGAAAGCCAGCAAAAAGAAAATGTTTTGGGATTGGCTTCTAGTGAGCACTCCCTCATTGATGTTGCCAATAACTTGATCCACTGGATGGCTTTTGAGGAAAATCAAATCACCTTGATATGGGACAATAGCATTTTGAGGTGAAGCTTGCAAATGTGTATCATTTGAGCTACACCGTGTTGGTGAATTTGATGGTCCAGCATCTGATTGGAATGGTGGTGGAGGAATTGGTAGAATGGATGTGAAAGTGGGTTGACTTTTGTCCATTTGTTGTGGACTTTTATCAACAGATGTTTGGTTTTGAGAGCTGACAGAGTTTTGAGTATCAACCACTGTTGACCTGGCAGAGCTTTCACTTTTGCTACTAACATCTCCTCCTCTGCTTGAAGGATAGATTTTGAAATTTGGAAGAATGCAATCATATCCTTGCTCTTGATTTGATGATTGTGGGGTACCTGCATGGTTAGTCTTGACAGACACATCTTCAAATGTAAATTTGGATAGATCAAACAATTCAGCGGGATTTGCTGAGATTTTCAAAGATGAAAGTTCATTGAATTTTACATTCAAAGTTTCTTCAACACACGTGGTCCTAGAGTTGAAAACTCTGTAGGCTTTGGCAGTGGTTGAATATCCCAGAAAATAACCACAATCAACTTTGGCTGCAAACTTGGATATTGAATCCTTTAAATTTAAAATGAAGCATGGGCAGCCAAAGACTTTAAAATAAGAGATCAGAGGTTTGATTTTATAGAGCAATTCATAAGCAGTCTTTTGGTGCCTGGGTTTATCAAAACTCTGTTCTGAACATAACAAGCAGTGTTTACAGCCTCTGCCCAAAAAGACAAGGGTAAACCAGAATCTGCTAGCATAGTTCTTGCTGATTCTATCAAAGTTCTGTTTTTCCTTTCAACAACCCCATTTTGTTCTGGAGTTTTAGGGATGCTATATTTACTAACAATCCCTTTTGACTCACGGAAGACATCCAACTCTTTGTTCCTGAACTCTGTCCCATTGTCACTCCTAAAGATTTTTACCGGGATATCAAATTTCTTTTCAACTTGTTTAACAAAGTTTTGAAAAATGTTTGTTGTTTCATCCTTAGAGTGTAAAAAGAAGGTCCATGTGAACCTGGAAAAATCATCAACTATCACCAGGCAATATCTTTTGTGTTTTAAGCTCATGATTTTCACAGGTCCAAACAAGTCCATATGAAGTAACTATAAGCACTGACTTGTTTTGGACTCTTCAATTAACTTGTAAGAACTTTTATGTTGTTTAATTTTTAAACAGGAAACACAATGTTCTTCACAAGTGAATTGTTTGTGTGGCAAACCTCTTACAAGACTTTGTTTTGAGAGAGTGGAGATGGTTTTTAGATTTGTGCGACCTTGTCTTTTATGCCATAATTATGTTTCTTTGCTTGAAGCAACTGAGAACAAACGTGCATTTGACATGGTTATCTTCTACCATGTCAATCCATACACATACCTACCTTATTAGAATAAGTTATGCTTTTACTCTCTGCAATTAATTTGATTAATCTTTTTGACAACCTCTAGGCACAATTTCTGACAAGTGTTCCTTAGTGAAGAAGGATCCATAACCCTTACACGCATTTGTTGAGACACTCAGAAGATTGAATTTTAGATTATCATTGAGATTCACTTTTTCAAACTTGAGTTTTCCAGCTAGAACACAACCTGGCCCATCACCTATCCTTTTGAATTTATTTCCCAAAGCGATATAATTCACCTCCCTTTATGTAGCTTTTAAGTCTCTGAGTATGGCTTTACATCTGTATAGTGCCTGGAAGCCCCCACTATCTACATACCAAAGACTGTCAAGGGAAGTACATAGCTACCTGCACATGTTTTGAAATAGTTAGTTCAGATGAGTTTCCAAAGCCCAAATGCTTTGGTGGGGTATCAGATGAATCCAGACTCAAGTTCAGTGAATGAGCGTGATTAGATCAGATTTATTGTAACCACTCATGCGGAGTCCATTCCTATCAACTGTTGGTAACCATGACGATGTCATATTTCACCCTTAGCTTAGAAGGCTTTTTGGTAAGTTCAATAAACATAGACACCTTTTGGATATTTAGTAGGCTTTTACCTCTCTGGGAACATTGGTTGATGGAGGTGCATCTGTCACTTGAATTTTTCTCTGGAACAAGGTTTGCTTTAAAGTTTTTTTGTGACAGATTGTTTCAATTTGCTCAAATTTGTTTTGATTTTGGTTTCAGAAGCTTGGAACTTTCTCTTTCAGAGCTTTTGCTCTAATCTCTTTTTTTTCGCTTATTTTTTTTTTTTTTTTTTTTGATGATAGATTTTGAGCTAGGCACACTCTTGGGTCATGTGATTTGTTTTGTTGCATATGGTGCATCAAGGAGATTTGGGTATGACACAAGTTTTGTTTATATCATAGGCTTTTAAAAGAAAACAATCTGCAGCCACATGATTTCTCTTTCACAAAATTCACAAAACAAGTATTTAACCTTTTCTTTCCTTTTCCTATCAGACTTTTTGAGAGCAGTGGATGTAACCTCTGCTGGCAAGTCTTTGATAGGGATCACCAGTGCTTTTGGTGCTTTTATACCATCAGTGATTAAAAAGTCCATTGGCTTGAAGTTTTCCAAAATATCACACTCATCTGACCAGGTTGGTTTAAACTGATATTTTTCAATTTCTTTATCTTTTGCTGAAACCTATGGTTTTTCAAAAGTAATTTTGTTTCCATTTTTATCTGTGATTTTAATTTCTTCACCAGCCAAATTTGTTGGGACTATTTCAACCAGCTCAGAATCAATTTTTGCAACATTTTCACAAGTCTGGTCATAATCTCTAAACCCTATTCCAAACTTTATGTTGCTCTTGATTTGAGCATCAAGCATAAGCTCATAACCTTTACAAGACTCTACCCATTTTTCACAAGTGATTTGGGTAGTTTTAAGCTCCTGTTTGCAAACCCAGTATTTTTCTACCATGGTTTGGAGCTGGTCTTTGGTTATGCTTGATTCATGTCTCAGGCTATTCATTTCAGAATCTTTTTCACTTAACTTTGTTTTTAACTCTTTAACAAGTTTTTCAAAATTAAGTTCATCTTCTAAAATTTTGTTTCTCAGGTTTTCATTTGCCTGCTTTATGTTTACAAAAGCAATAATGCATTTGTCTGAACATAGATCTTTAAGAATCTGAGGTGATACCTTCGAGGCAGCCATGAGAGCACAATCACACTCTTCTTCACACACCTGCTAATCCCATGGATCAGATAGAGGGTCTTTTTCCACATCAACAGCATTCACTTCAACCACTGGTGTAACTTCTGGTGTAACCACTGCTTCCCAACAATCAAACACATCAGACTTTAACTCCTGCTCCACAGATTCATCACCTTCAACAATGGTCTCCAAAGCCATTAAACATATATTTTCATTTTCAAAATCATTTTTGGCTATAAGAGCAAAGTTTTCATCAGTTAAATCCTCAGGCAAACTACTCCAATCAACAAAACCTTGTGTGAAAAAGCTTTATTGATTAACCTCTGCTGGTGTAGCAGTGGTTTGAGTAGGTTGAGTAACTTGTGGCATTTGTTGCACATGCACTTGAGATGGTGCTTGGACATATTGAATCTGTGGTGCAGGTGTTTGAACATAATGGACAGGAACTGTAGCAACAGGATGTGCAAAGTGTTCAGTATTTTGCGTTTGAGGTGCAGGGTATATTGGGAATATTGGACAGTGTTTTGAGGTCTGTTGCCAGGATGTGTTACAATTGGTCCTGCAGATTGTGATCTGCATCCTCTGGCAAAGTGACCTATCTTGTTACATTTGTAGCATTTAATTTTGGACTTATCCAACCCCACTTTTAATCCCCCATGCAATCCTGGAAATCGTCTACCAGTTCTTTTGTAGAATTTACTTGCTCTAACACTTAAAAGTGCCAGCTGATGCAAAATGTCCATCTCTTCAAGGTCAGTGGGTTCCAAGTGTTATAAGTCATTCATTTCAAAAGACAAATTGTTAGAGGTCCGACTTTCACAATTTGCAGCAAAAGCAAAATTGGGTGTACTAGGATCAGAGTTGAAAATTGTTTCCAGATGTTATGTCAATGTAATTATCATAACTCTGATCCTTTCGACAGCTAGACCCCTCCTCATGACTACACAAAGCAGTGTTCCCAAGAGTATAATCATCAGTCATTTTCTCTGACTCTTGTAACTTCTTTTTCTGGTTCAACTCTCTCTCATAAGTGAGGAGACGTCCATGAAGTTGTGTCAAGGTCATGTCCTTGTAACCAACAGCTGTTCGAGTGACATAAGCTACAGTTCACATTTCTCAGGTAAGGATCTCAAGAAACGACTATTGATAGTCGAATTTGGGAGTTCCACATTTACCAATTTGAGCTCACTGATGAGACAGCTATATCGTTCGAACTGTTGGGTTAATGATTCACCCTTAACATGGCAAAATGTTTCATACTGTTGGTTCAAAACCTCTCTATTATTCTCTATCACCTCTCCAGTACCACTGAATTGCTCCTTAAGAGCATCCCATAACTCTTTAGCACTATTACAATGAAGTAATCCCACATAAATCTCATTGGGCAAGGCCGAAGCAATGATGCTAAAGGCCTTAGCATCCAATTCAATCTTGAGGAAATCATGTTCAAAGTAATTTTCAAGTTTCTTAGCGACTTAAGTGTGGGGATCCTCTGTGCTTGGAACCATGGGTATATGAGGTCCAAACACAACGGATCTCCAACATCTGGTGTTCTGTTGGGCGAGAATATGACCCATCCTACGTTGCCAGATAAAATATTCATTTCGTTTCAACATAGGTGGTTTAAACATGGATCCAATATTGGATTCCGGTGTGTTTTGTGCCATTTCTTTTGTTTACAACAGATTTGTGTTTTAAAAAACTTTTATAGTAATAAAACTCTGTATTCAAGTAAAACTATCAAACGAATTAGCACAAGAGCTGATCTATTCAAATCAATTTGATCGTTAAATCAAAATCGATTGACCAAGCTCTAATATCAATTGTCAGGATCTAAGTTTGAATTACTTGTAGTTTTTGTTTCTAAGAATGGAAAACGGATTGAATTAGAAAGATATGCAGCATGGAAAACTTTTACTACAAGCAATTGGTCATCTGTTTTCATCACCATCATGCTTTCAAGTTGGTAAACTTTGCATGTGATTCACAAAATCCCCCTTAGCCAATTACAATCGTTTGATAGTAAGAAATAAAGAAGATAAAGTGCGAAATGATCTTTTTCAGGAAGTCAAAGTTAATAGTTACAACGTTCACCTATTCATACTAACTATCTAACCACTGAGCATCTTTTGTGACGTCATGGTTGATAGTGACTGCTAACAAATTGTAACTAACTAAAACACTGCTCTAATACAACTATCAGTGCATAGCACTGTTACATTGAAATAAAGAAAAACTATGCGAAGCTTTGATCTCTATCCTCTAATCTTGATTCTTTTGTCAGACCTTTGCTTCTTGAACTATCAGATGATAGGAACAGATGTTTAGGGAAAGCAATGTAAAGGTAGGTCAGAGGCTGTAACCTCTGATTGTTAAACCAAAGCTCGGATAGTGTATTTGGCTTTGTTATCATCTGTTCCTTTGTTAGGGTTCGATCCCAACATGGTATCTTTAGTGTTTTATTAATACGTTATTCTAACGTCTCTTCTGAATTCTATTATTAGGCATAGGGTTTATTCCCTATATGGTTTTATAGACAGCAAGCCAAGCAAGTACACAGGGATGGAAGGACACATTGGGCCGGTTCGGTGGATCGAGAAAATTGAATCGGTGTTTGCAATGTGTAACTTCTTACCAGAGAACAGGGTGAAGTTTGCAGGCTCTACGTTAGAAGATGGGGCACCAACCTGGTGGAACGGCCAGGTACAAAAAGGGGTTTATCTGCAACTAACTCGATGGCAATGGATGATTTCAAGAATTTGGGCATGGAAGAATACTGTCCTTGATACCGCATTATCAACTGGAGCAAGATTTGTGGAAGCACAATATGTGGGGTTTGGAAATTGAAGAATACACCTCAAAACACTACGACCTGGTGTTCTTATGTCAGGAAATGGTTAGGCGGTGTACAAGTAGATAGAACTCTATCTGGGAGGATTGGTCCCTAAGATTCAGGGAGTGGTTATGTCTAGTGTAACACCTCGTAAAAACCTGTCCTATAAAATTCCGACACGTGTCCCGCTGATCCTCATTGCCATGTGTTGGCCGAGAGGGACCAAAAGCGTCGTTATGTTAAATTTTAACCTCTGAACGACGATTATAAAAGTGGGGGGATTAAACATGAAAATTTCAAAATTCATGCTTCTGGGAGGCGGTTACGGACCGTAAAGAATTTGGCTTACGGTCCGTAACCGTTTGAAAAACCATGGGTGCCAGGCCCGTTTACGGACCGTAAGCACTCAGGCCATATGGTTCGTAAGCAGGTGCCAGTGACATAATTTTGTTTGGACACCAAGCATGTCTGCCATAATGCCACCTCTCGCGAATTTGCCACCATCTAGCAACTCTGGCCACATTCCTTAACACTTGTATTCATCCTACATCTGTTCTAAAAACCTGTGTTGATCTCAAACCTCCTCCTCAAGTATAAATACCCTTGTATTTGCAACAAGGGGACTTGCTCATTTCTTCAATCATTCCTCTTATCTTTTCTAGAGATTCCTAACTAAAGGGAGCTTCCAAATCAGTTTTATTTCGAGCTAGGATCTTGTGTAAGAGTCCTTAACTCTCCCTTTTTAGTTTTGTAGGCTTTTAAGCCAAAGTCAAAACTTTACGTAAAAACAATTTGACCTTCGGCTAAGACCATTACGGTCCATCCATTGTTCGATGGGAACATGGCTACGTGATCGAAATTAGGTAGGTGTTAATCCCTTAAAAGGGCACCTCCTAATTACCACGTTTACTTGGTCAATTGACGGGTCAAAGTTATTGTCAATAAAAGTCAACGGGTCAGTTTTTGAAAATAATTCATAACTAGTAATGTAGGTGTTATAAAATATGTTTTGTCACTCTAATAACTTGGTGATAATAGTTAGAACATGTATAAACATGTTCGGCCCGTCAAATCCAGGTCTATGGTCGGTTCGCAACCGAAAGTCACGAAGTTTGACTTCTGCTTTGACTTTCAGTTCTGACCCGATTTAACAACTTAGGCTACTGACTTTAAGTTGTTTTAGGACCATGTTATAGTATAGTATAACCCTATGGAGTTATACTACATGGTCGTCTAATATTCTGCGTTTTATGCAAGTATCCGATATTATGTCAATCTTTGACTACAGTGCTCTTTTTGTATAAATTAAGGTTTCAAACACCAACAAGCATACAAATGATTTATGTACTGATTTGTTGACTTAAGTAAATTATTTTGATGTCAACGTTCTGATCATAAGTTGCATTTGGATTAAGTGTCATTAATAATGCTCTTAAATGACTAAAATGCCTTTTTTGGCATTTTAGAAGGTTTAACATAATTTCTTCACCAAAACCATTTACCCACTGATGTAATATCATAACTAGGAGTTATTGGGACGTTAATTCAGATTATGAACCGAGTTGATGCTTAAGATTCGTATAATGTCGATAAATGACTAAATTACCATTTTTCTCGCATAAAATGGTTTTAACCAAACTTTCCATAACAAATCTTTTACCTACTGATATAATATGTTAAATGACTTATTTTGGTTAAAAAACTGATCATAACTTCAATTTTCATTAAACATCGAATTAATCGGCATTTAGCGACTTTTACGCCTTGTCGGCACATAGTGTGGTTTAAAACCATAACTATGAACCAAAGTTTGTTACCTATTGATTTCTAAACTTATTTTAACTACTTTTACAGTAGCTACAAGTCCCAAACTCAGAATCCCAAAAAAATGACATCAAAGCTATGTGTGAAATGACCAAAATGTCCCTATGGGACATAGTTTGGTTTAAATACATCAACCACGCATATATTTGATATCCTACTGATATATCATCCTAAAATACATATTTTTACAGAATGTTTATGACCTTGACATCAGTTTACTCGCAAACTCTTTTATAAGGCATAAAATGACCAAAACACCCTTTTAATGCGTAACTTGATTTTAAAACCATAACGGGCATACATGTTGACATCTTACTGATATTGCAACATGTTTAAAACATATTGGCATATGGAACTTGTGTATGACTCATCCGGTTACCCGGTTTCACCTATACGTTGACGGTTAAGCCTACGTGACTAGTTTACGTATTTTAACCAAAACGGGTTTAACATTATCATTTCCTTATCAAAATCCAGAATGTTATATGATTACCCATGATATAAAAGTCTTGATACTTTTCGGGTCAAAATAACTTTCTATTCCGGTCACCGCTTAATCTAGCGTATCGTACCGTGTTTATTTTAACGTAAGACTAGTCAGTTCATGTCTATGACTTAACTAAGGACCCGTTAGCATTCTAATTGGTTAATAATACCATCATTCCAGACTAGACGCCTTCCGGTAGATTGTGCTTGTACTTATCTCTTGATTTGCGGCTGAGTTATTATTTTCTTGAAGATTAGCTCAGGTAAATACTTTTAACCTATTTTCCCTATACGGTAAATTATTACCGCTTGGTCGGGTATGAGATCATGTATTGTCCAGTTGTGAATATAACTAAATCTCATAACTCGTTTTAATCTGTATTGCCTGATAACTTAAACATTGGGGATGGGCTTGACCGTGTCTGAGATATCCTTAGGCTCATTAAAGTGCTAATGGCGACGACCTATGCACAGGGTGTAGGCATACACCCGCCAGTGCCAATTATCATTATTATCTGCTTTCTGTGTGAAAGTTCAGAAATGGTGTGTCAGTCGATCATGTCTCGGTTTCTGTACTGTGCCCCATATGTATTGACAGGCTTGTAAAACTGTATACAATGTCATTTGTACTGTCCCAAGTTATTTATAAAATGTGCCTAGCGCACTTAAAATAATTTTTGAAAAGATTTTCAAAAGTGACGGTTGATTGTATTTACCAGTGAAAACTGACATATTTTCAAAAGATTAAGTTACAAGTACAACACGAAATAGGCTGGAAGCTGTGTAGGTGACAACTTAGAGGATTTGCGACCCTTAGTTGTGCTTTAAAGTCTGTTATCATTTTTGTACATATTTTATTACGATCCGCCTGTGGATCTTTATTACAATCTGTCTGTATTTATTATTTATGAACTTCGAACATTATCGGGTTGTAATAATATTTAAATCCAAGACTTCCGTTGTGTTGCTCTGTGTTGTTTGGTTATGATGTTATCAACTTACATCACAATACTCCCCAGCAGGCCCACCGAGATACATGTGGAAATCGGGTGTGACATCTAGTAACCCAGTGATGGTTCAGCAGGCAATGCGGTTGGCACATAAACTGACAGACAAGGCAGTTGAACAGGGAAAACTGCTAAAGTGGGGCGAGTCTGTTGTTGCCCCCAACAACAAAAGGAAATGGGAGGATAATTCTTCCAAACATAAATATTCTGGTCAGTCGCAGCAGGGTTCCCAAAAGAGATTCAAAAACAACAACAACAACCGAGGCTACAACAACCAGTCGTCCAACAACAGCAACAACTCTCATAACCGAAGCGGTTACTCAGGCAACAAACCCAAGTACAACAAGTGCAATATTCATCATTATGGGCAGTGTGTTAACAACCGTTGTCAAAGGTGCGGCAAGGATGGTCATGCTGCAAAGGATTGTCGGGGTGAAATCCAACTGAGGCAGAATCAAAACCAACAACCAGGGGTTACCCGAACATGCTACCAGTGTGGTAGTGATGCACATTTCAAGAAAGATTTCCCTCAGCTTAACACGGGGAACAACAGTGGCGGACACCAAAACCAGAGTGACAACAACAGTGGGGTAATTGTGGTGGAGCTAAAGGACGCGCCTTCACCTTGGGAATGGGCGAAGCAAAGAACGACTCCAACATTGGTATCCACGTTGATCCAGCATAGATTGAGGCAATCAAACGTTGGGAGGCGCCTAGGACGCCAACAATCATTCGATAATTTCTGGGTCTGGCGGGTTACTACTGCCGCTTCATTGAAGGGTTCGCGAAGATCGCGCAACCACTCACAACCTTGACTTAGAAGAGCACCAAGTATATCTGGGTGATAAGCCAGAGGAGGCATTTCAACTGTTAAAGCAAAATCTTGTGGTGCACCCATCATGTCCCTACCAGAAGAAGCAGACGATTCGTCGTGTACGGTGACACTTCAATCCAAGGACTCGGATGCGTACTTATGCAATGCGAAAGGTCATCGCGTATGCGTCCCAACAAATGAAAGTACACGAGAAGAATTACACCACTCACGATTTGGAGTTAGGAGAAGTAGTGTTTGCACTGAAAATATGGAGAAACTATTTATATAGTACGAAGTTTACTATCTATACGGATCATAAGAGCCTCCAACACATTTTTAATCAAAAGGTGTTGAATATTCGACTGCTCGTCGGGTAGAACTCCTTAATGATTATGAATGTGCCATCCAGTACCACCTGGGCAAAGCTAATGTGGTAGCCAACGCCTTTAGCCGAAAGGAACATCTAATGTGGTAGAACTCCTGAATGAATTTTATAATTTTTTCGGTAAAGAGTCAGGCCTTAAAAATTATACACAAGGCATAGCACATGTCACACCCCAACCGATGGCGAAATCATCGGGATGTGGCACTAAGCGAAATAGATTGTTCAAGAGAATCTATAACGACTATTTTGATGACAATATTTATAAAGCTCAATTTCCTATACAATCAAACAAATATTCATACAATAGTCAAACGAATTACAAGTTTCTGAACAAAACAAAATCCGAAAACTAGATTTTTAGTGAGTTTCTAGAAATCCTATCCATTTGCAGCTTATGATAATCCTTTAACCTGTCACATACGTTAAAATAAAGTCAATACAAAAATCAAAAGGTGAGTACACAGGCTTAGCATAGATAATAGTATAAAGCGTTTAACAAAACCAGCATGCACTAACGTAGTCATGAGAACTTATATGTTATTTATACCCAAATAAGCTAACCAACACAACCGCGAGTGAGAGAGGTAAAGTAAAGCGAGAGCGAGCCTTAACAACCCCCGAACTAACGGGTGGCGGGTCAACCTATAGCAGCAATCATGTTAAGGGTGGTCGGAAAATCTCAAGGCATCCAGTTAACACATAGCAGTTCAGCGTTTCACGTATAGTCATGCGAGAGTGGTTTGCGTTTTAAAGCGTTTTTAGCGTTGTGTGTAGTGATCGTTTGATAGAGAACGTCTGTAACACCCAAACGTGTGTTAAAGAGAAAAGCGGTCAAATATACTCACATTGAGTGCTTAACAGCAAGTCACGAGCGAGATGGAAAGGGAAAGAGCGTCGGATCAGTCTGCGCGTAGAAACAGAAGTGCATCAGTCTTCCATAGTGCTGAATGGTTGAACGGAAAGTGGTGCGGGACAAATAGGTGGGTCGTACGAATCACCGCTCGCACGAGGCATCACCCTTGTGCGAGTCATCATCCGTACGAGCGACTGCTCGTGCGAGTGACCTGTTTTCGAGTCCAAAATCAAGTGTTTTCGCTTCGTTTCTTCGGAAAATCGAGTGTCCATTCTTCCAACCTTAAGCTACTGAGCAAACCAAAAGCTGCGGAGGTCTTTAGAGCGAGCTAGTCTCTCGTGGAAACTCGGACTGGGTCGTACGAACCCAAAGTGGTTCGTGCGAGCCAGCCCATTTTGCACAAGTGACTGTTCTTGCGTCTTCGTGCAACCGAAACTGAGTTTCCGCCTGAAACTGATGTAATTTCGAATTCTTTTCATGATGGTTTGGACACCGCTTCGTCCCACTATCTAGTGAACGAAACATACGTCGATTTGTCCATTTTGTGTAAAAATCTAGTTCTAAAACATTTTTCTTTGATTCAACACTTGGTGAGCCTGAAACAACAAGTTTTCTATCTCGAGGAGCCAAGGCTAACTCAGACGTGCTCGGTTATGTGCGAATCCAAGTAAAAATCAGAAGTTTTTACGAAAAATATGAAGGTTTTCGTAAACAGAGAAGTTTAGATGAAATCGGAGATAATCTCGTGTAAAATCGTTGTAGAAATCGTTTTGATTCGCGTGGAAAACGTAGTCTTCTTACTTGGAAACAGAGAAAAGCGTGTAGAGAACGTTTCGTGCGAATGACAGCAAGTGAGAGTGCGTGTGCTAAGGGTGGTATTTATAAGAGGAGAAGAGAGCAGGTGAAGGCTGGTGCGAGTGGGTCCACGTGCGAGTCACCAGAACCTTGTGCGAGCCAAGCTTCACTCGTACGAGTGGTGCCTCGTGCGAGTGAGCTGAGTTCGCGAGTTGGCTGTTTTCATTCGATGTTATTGTTCGTATTAGTTAGTTTTGGTTCATTAAGCGTTTTAGCGAGGTATTAAGCTTTGCGTTGCGAGTTAGTGTGATAAAGCGAATTAAGCGAGCGAGCGTTTGAGCGAGCATAAAACATATAAACAAATAATTCATATAAACACACAGCATTACATAACCATTATTAATAACCGTGTTTTGAGTTTGCGATTTAGTGCGATAAGCGAGTTAGCGAGGGCGAGAGCGAGTACCGAACAAACAAACACACTCGACACATAAAGTAACATAATTAACTGCGATTCGTGTTTGAGTTAGTGTTGCGAGTATTAAACGTTTAAGTGTGCAGTGATGCAGTGTGATGAAAATGTATTTAGAATAACATAAACCACTTTTTATATCGAATCTCAGAGTACAAGCGATTACAACGGAATAAACGGTAAGAATAAAAACAACCGAAAAAGGGGGGTACTTCACATAAAAAGATCATAATTTTGCAACTCTGTAAGTATGTTAAAAGAGCTTCATAAAACAACCCAATTTCAATGAATTTGTTATGCATGAATTATAAACACATAAGAGTCGAACTCGCTATTTTTAGTATCGGTGCTTGTTTGGTGATTGTATAAATATGATATATCATGTTGTAGGATAGGTAGTGAACATGTGTGACAGAAGTACTATGTGACTACTTGTTCGCGTGCTAATTACTATTTACGTGTAGGACTTACATGAATGGCATAAACAACCAAATCCATGGTAACTGTAATAGGGCGTGGTTGACCATCTTAATTCGCATACACCAATACCATACCGAGCAAGACGAAGGTAAGTTCACGGTCCCTATATTTAAACGTTTTGAAACATAGGGAAGGTAACACGAGCACATTACGGTAATGTAATGCCTAACCCTTTATAAGACTATAACGCTTTTATTTAATAGTGTGTTGTTATATTGTTATGGTCACAAAGTAGCATTATCACATAAAAGCCCTTGTAAACCTTGGACCGTTAGTATAAGGATTAATAGCGGGGGAATTTTGAGTAGTACTACCTGGCCCGACAAGCCCCACCCGAGCTAGTCGCGTTAGCTAGACCGGTAATGGTCATCGGGTTAGAATTAGCCTAACATACCGACATGCTCAGTGATACCCTGGAAAATAAAGACAGCAACAGTCAGCTTCGGTTTCAAACTCTTTTGTGACGTAACACGGTTAGCTACCTATAAATATGACAATAATCTATTAGATACTAATACTTACTGTTCTTGTTGAATAGTGGAAACTTGTGCTAACGAATCATGTTATAACTGTAAACTATATTTGTGAACTCGCTCATCATGAATGATTGACACTTGTTTCTTACGTGTTTTCCCCAAGTCGCTAAGGTACTTGCCACGGTTAGTTGCACTGCATGGTGTCAAAAACATTTTCATCTCGTAACGTTGTAGTATTACATTTATTTTTCTGTTGGATTGGGCGTTTGTTTTGACGCATGTTTTTACATTACATTTATTACGCTTCCGTATTACTTTTAAACTGTTAGTTGTTTGGTAAAACTATTTCTCTCATATAAAGGTCATTCGATATGACTGGTGTCTTAGATCCTGGTTTGTCACGCACCTAGCAGTAGTGTGACATATTCTCATGCCCGAGCTTCGTCACAGAGAGGCTCCTCTCCCTATGATAAGGCTAACGATGTTGTTTCTTGTTCATTTGTGCAGACCACACTCAATCTTTGGGACTTATCCATGTCCTCGTTCGAGCTGCAGGTTCTTAAGTCTTCATTGATGATTAGAGGAAACGGTAGATAGTCGAGTTTGGATTATTAGCTGAAGAAGGGTTTGCACCAGGGTCTAGAGCCGACGGTGAAACACTTGAGGTCTGGTTTGGAAATAACAAGGTTCGTGTATATTTGTGATATGCACCAAATGAAACATATAAATTATATCAAATAAGGTATAAAATCAACCATTTTGTACTGATGTTAGAAAAAGTGTGTTTTTGTAACTTTTGATTTTCAGATTAAAAGAGCTTAAATGAACAAAAGAAACAAATTAACAGTAAAAACCAACATAAATACAAAAGAAGGGAACTTGATACATCATACTGACCCTTCGAGTTTCACCCAAAGACCAAAAAACAACAAATCAGAAGATAAACATGGGGGCTGTGCCACCAAGGCCCAAATATCCTTTTTTTCTCTCTCTTCTCTATCATGTCTCTCTCTAGAAAACTGTCAGTGCCCCAAAATCAAGATGGAGCGGAGACCAACCGCTTGGGACTAGCCGCAATCCAAAGGTGCCCGACTGTCCCCCAAAATCAAGATCTACCGACAACAAACTTGCCTATGTGCGAGCTCTTCATGTTTCCCAAGACGCCTAATTGCCGAGGGAGGCTAATGAGTTGAACGATATTACTAGGTCAACCGCTGCCGTGCAAATTCCAGCTGTGTTTAAATTTAAAGGATTCCGGGGTATACGGAGAACGAAACCAACATTCCGGTATAACCCTCCCATCTCTAACCTACGAGTTCATGATTTTGTGGAAGAAACTCTCCCATAACTGCGAACAAGTGGTGGATTCTCCCAAGTTGGCCAGCAGTGAAATGCGTCTATGTCAAATATGCACGTGTGGAATCAGAAGTAGAAAAAAGAAGAAAGTACTTTTAGGTCTAACAAAAGAAAACTACCGCTACCACCACAGGAGCCATTGAGGCTGCCAATTCAACATTTGGTGGAGATAGAGAGACTAGTGCATTGACTACCAACAATAAAATGGGTGTTTTTGTTTGAAGAGAAAGTTAATACTTTTTGGGATGTGTCTTGCACATGAGGAGGGTAACTAATACAAAGTTAATAAAGTCCAGACAAGTTGTTCTAGTGGTTAGTCATTTGGTTTCTCTCCTTGAGGTCTCAAGTTCAACTCCCACTAGCATCATTTTGAAAGACATTTGTGGTGGCAATGAAGTTTAGAACTAGGCCTCTTAGGAGGTCGCCAGTTCAAAACCGAGCCGAACCAGAACATGACAAGCCGTCCTGAACCCGATCGGTTTGATGGTTTAGCTTCTTTGTTTAATCAGGCCTCGACTATTAAATAACCTAACTGGTTTTTAAGCTCTAGGTACCATCCAAATTGCTTCTTCTTTTTTTCATTTGCCATCCAATCCAACAAAAATTGATTTTCTTTAATCTGCCATTCAATCAGCTGACTGCGATTTTAGGAACAAACAAAATCCGCCAAGGTTGGGTGGATTGGCTAGACTAGCCGCTTTTACCAGTTTGACGGTTTAACAATTTGGTTTTAACGATTCTAACCCTTTTTTTTTTCTTTTAAAATAATTAGTATGTAATAAAACTTTCAAATAAGAAAAATGGTTGGTGACTAAAAAAATATACATAACTATATATTCATAAAAAAAAATTAAAAATGTATCAATAGTAATGGTTACACGGCCGGTTCCAAGTTTCAAACTGAACCATCAAAACCGTCAAACCTTCAAAACCAAACCATTTGGATCTCAAACTGTCCAAACCGGTCGACTTATCATGCAAATTGGAAACCAGAAAACTTCAACAAAAACCATCAATCCCTATGTCACCATCGTTCATCGTAATACAGGAAATATCTTTCGATACAACAATTAGTATATCAACAGGCATGCAGATGACACATTATTTCACACCCATAGCATCTCCAAATACAGAGAATACCTTATCTATACACTTAGATCACCAGGTCTTCGGTCTGTACTTGATTTCATACAGACATCTCAGTTGTTTAATTGGCAGAGTGATTATTTTCTTCTGTTGGTTTGTTTGTTTGTTTGTTCATGGAGGTTGCAAATATCAATTGTTTAGCGGGTGCACCTTTCGGTCCCTCGAGTTGAGTTTGAGGACCGTGGGGTCCATTAGGTCCAGGTGGATGAAGCTTGTTAAGCCTTGTTTTAACACCCAAGATTCGCAGTACAAATCTAGCTAACTCGCCGTATAATAATCCTGGCCGATCAAACAGCTGCAAATAACATAACCTAAAACAGTAAGTATATCAAACTATGCAAAGATAATCCGTACTTTTGTTTAAAACGCACACGGGTGTGAAAGAACCTGAAGAAGGGCCGACATGAACATGTGAAACGCCTGAGCATTTTGGTCAATCAGCATCGCTACCCGTCCAAAAACAGTTACAACTCCTTGCATCTGAAGATATGCAAATATAAGTTTAATTCACACGTAATCACACGCATAATAGCGTACCATAATAGTGTTACTCTACTTACCACACGCATCAAAGAGATCCAAAATCCTGGAGGCTGTGAAGGAGCGCCAAACGGATTATTGGGATCCGCATCACCATACGGACCGCCAGGCCCGCCCATGCCCATACCCATACCCATGCCCATGCCACCCATTCCATAACTACTATTATACATTCCTCCACCATACATGCCACCATAACCTCCTCTATACATGTTTCCATATAAACCGCTATTATACGATCCCATTCCACCATAAGAACCGTAACCTCCAGCCCCATAACCAGAATTGTAACCCAAACCAGTACCGTAACCCGCACCATATGTCTGTTGTTGCTCCCATGGCCTAGAGGGTACGGGTCTCCCAAGTGTGTTTCTGTTAATTGCTGAAGTTGTATCGTTTGTGGGAAAGATTTCACCGGGTCTTGCTGTACCCGACGCCTCAACTACATCACTTGTGCTACCTGCAGACGGTGGTTTAAAAGGAGCAGGACCGGAAGATGTACCACCGGTTCGTTCCCATGGTTTAGGAGGTGGCCCACTGCCTGAAATGTAAAAGAAAACATATTTATGCCAATATCAAGACAGATGGATTCTCTAACAAAGTGAAACAGAGATTATGGTTGAAGCATCGATCATAGATGATATTCGAGAGTATGAATACAAGATTATGAAACTAGTCAACTACTATGCAATATACGGTCTAAATTGATTAATCAAAACAAGGAATAACACATATCGACTAATAGTTAGCTTAGGTCAGTAAGGAACGGTCATTTTCTCATCAAGTCGTGTTTGGATATGAAGGTCTAGATAAAAAAAGGTCATAATGGAGTAAGTGGTAAACGAATGATTGTTAGATTGGTTTATGTGCTGAATGAACTTCTAAATGAGATGAAAAAAAAAAGCATTTTAACTCACAGATTTGAATAAGCGTCGAATATAAAAATATTGTTCGATAAATGTTCTGGTTGCAAATGTAAATCTATTATCAACTCATGAACTATTTAAAAAGAAAATATGGTATTATGTTTATCAAACAAACCATGAATCCACCACCTCGGCACCACCCAATAATCTAGGATTCTAAACAAACCATGCATTATATAACCAGGGAGGGCGGTCCCATTTGATGAGAAATGAAGGGCAGTATCATGAACGAGATTAGTGAAACACGTAGGAAAAAAAAGATTCAAGTCAATTCATAAGCCGTCAGCCCATAAAAGCTAAGGTTTTATTTCGAAAAAAAATAGCTATCAACCCACCGAGTCACCAACTTCGAATCCACTGACTTCCTCCTACCTTTGAGTTCTCACGCCTCTCAAATTCAACTTTTAACTTCTAGGCTCTAATGCTCTATATAGCAGTTTGCAAAAGTCAGGGGTTAATGTGTAGTCTGTGTAAATGTGATATGTAAGTTTGTGTTCATATATGTATTTATGCATATGTTACCAAAAAAACCGCTGATTAATATATCGATATAGTGGTAGAGGTTTATGGGAAGATTTTAGTTTCAAGGTTTATGGGAAGATTTTAGTTTCAATGATTTCTTTATTTTGTTGCTGATTTATGCCTATCGTGGTTTGCTAAACGCCCGTTCTTGAAATTTCCAAAGTACTCCCGAAAATTTCTCAGGGTCTTTTGTGTGCTCAAGTATCACTATTACACACCACCAGTGTTGTAAAAATCAGAATTAATCGGCGATTAATCAGAAATCAGTGGTTCACCGATTAACTTTCACCTAGTCGGACCCAATATTAGGTAGTCGATCAATAGCAGACCAAATCGGTCCACGAGTTTTTTTTAAATTTCACCAATTAAACCGATCCGATCCATGGTTTTTAAGTTTTAATTTAACCCTATTCTCATCCTTGGTCAAAATCATTCAAAATCTTTGAAGTATTTTGAAAAATTTTGTGTATATAAAAGTTTGAAAAAATACATATGAAATTCAAATCTGATCAATCCATAGTTATCAATAGCGAATAGCGACAAATAGCGACGAGGTACCTATATGCTACGTAGCGACAACGATGAAATAGCGCTCGCTATTTCGTGTATAGCGATAAGGTAGTAGAAAATTTTAAAAATAAATAAAATAGATATTTACAATTTATATATGTATATAATTTTTTTATACTTTTTATGCACAAAATTCAGAAGTTTAAGGACCAAATGTAAACTAGGGAAGATAGAGGGGTTAAATGTTTAAATACACAAACTAATTTTACAGTTTTTAGAGTTAAATGCTTGGTTGGTCCCTGTGGTTTACGAAAATTGCAGACTTGGTCCTAGTGGTTCACTAATTACACACTTGGTCCTAATAGTTGTAATTTTTGCACTCGGGTGGTCCTTATCACTAACCAATGTTAAGTTTTTTAGTTAAATATGTGCAAAATTACTAGATTGCCCCAAGCAAATAAAAAAAAAGAAATGAACCCACCCCTTATCTTCTTCACCCTCCTCTCTCTCTCTCTCTCTCTAAAAACCACAGACACCTCCACCTTCAACCCACCTCCACCTCCACGTCAGCCCACCACCACCACCTCCACCGCCACTTTCAACCCATTACCACCACCTCCACCGTCAATCGACCACCACTACCTCCACCTCCACCAGGATTTTATTACAGGCATCTTCCCCAATTTGACTCACCAGCCACTGTCGAATCCACCCTCTCGAATTAAGCCGGAAACATCTTTGGAGGTCTCGGTACCTACCTCTGATGGTGCTTCCATTCCAAGGCAGCTCTCGAGCTCTCCTTTGACAGAAGCTTCTATTGAACCGCCTCCAGTAGCATCAAGTCCTACTTTGACCGTGAACTTTCTGATTTCAAAAATCCAGCTGGCATTCATGACTCTGATGAGATGAAAACCATTGAATATTCGGTTGATAGACAAGTTGACGCCTCGGTGGCAACTGATGCTGTAGCCGATGAAACCAAGTTTAAGCATCCGACTCATTTAGTGACACCTGCTGAATTGATGGCCACTTCATCATCTGAAATAAGTCACGTTACTGAGCAGAAAGATGACATTGATTATAACGTATTGGATGTGGTTTCAGTTTCTGATCCACAAAACGTTGAGCTGGAGGTCAAGGTTGTTGGCGAAACAGGAAAAAGTCAAACTATTGAACCCGTTTCGGTTTCTCAAGCAGAGATTCATGGTTTTGCTTCACATGCATCAGATTTTGGCCGTGCTGTGTCGGTGGAAACTTATATTGTTAACGAGTCGAAGCAAGTTGACGGGTCAAGCCAAACTTACGATGGTCAAAATGAAAATCAAGATTTGAAAACTGACGCATCTGAGACAGTTGTATCCGAAACGGTTGACTCGACGGGCCACATGCCATCAACCGACGAGCCACCACTGCCCGCACCACCTCAGTTCTCGTGTCGATTTATAGATCACAGGTACGCTTCCGATTACACATTTCGTTTTGTAAGTTTTGTACGTCCGTTGGCTTGGGTCAGTCGAGTCGTGTCGTTTCGTTAGTCTTGTGTCTTGGTGGAGGTGAGATGGTGGTGGTGGGTGTTCAGGGGTGGAGGTGAGACGGTGGCAGAGGTGATGGTGGTGGTTGTTCTGCTTGTTTGAGAAGAGAGGTCTGTGAAGACATATAATTTGGTGGGTTTTATTAATAAGCAAGGGTATTTTGGTCATTTAACATGGACTTAACTGGAAAACTTAACAGATGTTAGTGATAAGGACCACCCGAGTGCAAAAATTACAATCACAGGGTCCAAGTGTGTAATTAGTTAACCATTAGGACCAAGTCTGCAAATTTTTGCAAACCACAGGGACCAACCGTGCATTTAACTCCAGTTTTATGTAAAAATTATAAGTTTTAGGGGCTAAATATAAGCTGATGAAAGACGAGGGGTTAAATGTTAAAATATCAAAAGCTATTTAACCCTAGAAAGCAATAAACACGCCGCTCTTCATCTACTTCCTCTGGTCGCCTCTTCTTCTCACAGGTTTCCGGCCAAAAAGCAGCGCCGACGCCGGAATTCATCGCCGGAGGTCGCTATCTTCACGCTTTTCAGCCGCGAGATCCAAATAGCGGAGACCCATCGCTTCGCAACGCTATTCGCGATAGCGGTCGCTATGGCCGCTATCGATAACTATGGATCAATCCCTACCCCACCGCCCGACTAGCGCCTAGCGATTTTACAACCATGAACACCACCTAAACCAGATCAAATTCATAAACATAATCATCAAAATTCAGCAATCAACAATACCAAATCATCTATAATCTATACAGCCTAATGAATCAACAAACACAGATCCCAAAAGTTTCAAGGTTCTAACTTCTAAGCAACCCTAGAAACACAGCAACCAAAGCAGATGATCCCACTTGTGTTCATTCAATAACTTCCCAAACATACAAATTAATCAATGTAAGCAAGTGAATTTAGCTTGCACAACATAAAAGTCCCAAATTAATTATTATTATCAGAAGATTCAAACCCTAGCCAAAAAAACACCAATTTTGGGTTTAAATAAACTAAAACGACACAGCATCCACCAGTTAAGAGTTAAAATATGAGAGGAATTCAGCAGGAAGCGATAATAATATTACTTAACAGTTTTGCAAATCAATCAATTCATAGATTTATAACCCTTACAAAAAGCAGCATCTTTGAATCGGTAAAACTGAAAACAACTAAGAGAATGTATAAAAGAGAAATAAAGATAACCTGATCGTTGCAAATTATCGGTTGCCATGGCAGGGAGAGAGAGGTTTCTGGAAACCCCACCACCTCGTGGAGAAGATAAAGATGAAGAGAGAGAAAAAGGCGGTCAATGTAACGACGGAAAGTCCGAAAGGTCCAAATTTGTGTGCCTATATTCTATTGGTTTTTTATCTTTTTTTTTTCTTCAACCACCCTAGAGTAGGGGTGTGTGAGTCATTTGGGTCGGTTTTGATCTAAAATCATAATTATAATCAAGATGTGTTAATGGAAAATCATAACTGTAATTGATCGGTTATGATGATTATAGTTAATCGGTTTTGATGATTATAACGATCGATTAATCGTAAATTTGGACCTAGCTAAAATTTGCTCAAAAAATATATTTGGGCATTATTTGGGACAAATGGTTTGGACTCCAATTTTTTTTACCCTGTATTGGTCTTACATATTTGTATATATTATGTAGAATTAAAAAACACGTGTTATTACACATTTGTATATATTACACAGCATTAAAAAATACATATAATCTATAATATTATAGATTAACCGTGACTGTACTAACATGCGGATCGGTTCGGTTATAAGGTTATGGAACAATGGAAAACCATAACCGAACTATGTATATTGGTTTAAAGAAAATCATTAACCAACCCATCGATATTCTATTCGGCTCGGTTTTTCGGTTAATTTAATTATGGGTCGGTTAATTTGACTTTATGCACATCCCTATCTTAAAGACTCCACTCAGATTATCTAAATCTATTTCACGTTCTAAATTAGCCTATTTCAAGTTTCAAATGAGGCTAAATTAGAGTTTACCCATGCTTCAATGTAGCAAGAATTGTTTTCGTTTTTTTATTCATAACCCGTGATTCTAACACACAATGCTAAATAAAAAAAAGATATATCATTGATTGTTGTTAACATTACAGCAAAATTACAATCAATGATTACTAAACATACCAACCCCTCCGAATGTTGTTAGGGGCAGCGTAACGCGCATAAAGCGCGTTGATTTCAAGCTGCAGTTGAGCTTGTTTCTCATGGAACCTTGACATTCGTTCAGTTAGCTCCGCTAATTTTACGTTTATCCTACGGCCAGACTCGACTACTTGTTCAAAAATACGTCCAAGTTGTTCGAAAACGTGACACTCCTCGTTCGAGTTTGTCATTTTTTACCTACGAATCGATGTATAAGTTAGAATTTAATTTAATTTTTTAAATACATTAAGCTAAAATAATCAAAACTAATTGTTTATTAGGTGAAATTAGTCTCATACACATTACATTAAGCATTTAGCTGGTTTGATGTTACTTGTCGCCTGTTAAAAAGGAAAAGTTAAACGAGATAAAGGAGACACAATAAGACTTTTAGACAACCGTTAACGCGATTAATTTTATCATAAATTGGGCTTAGAAAATGTTACGTAAACTGGTTGCATGTAATAAGTCCTCACAGTTTAGTAAACAAAGATATAATCTATCATAACCCTTTTATGCGTAACATTTAATTTAAATATTGTCAATTAGCAACATATTAAATGCACGTAAACATGAAACGACTGCAATGTGAATTGCCACGCCATATGACGTGTAATAGTCACCACAAAGCCATAGGGACCCATATTCGTTGCTACAAAAACATAACAGCCAAAAAACAGCAATCCCATTCGGAAAGACCATATCAGTCTAAAAAAACATGAGAGCAAGTCCAAGTATGTGAGGCAGCCAATGCCAACACGAAACAACCCAAGCCACACAAACAGTTTAAATACCCAAGAAGGTTACAACACACCAAAGCCAACTTACAACCCAGCATAACATAGACAACACAATAAGCCTGTTGTGCAGACAACAAATGCAATAAAATATTGTCGGTTCACAGTAGACAAATACCCACAAATCTAGTACAAAGAACAAATGCACAAACATGTTGCTAACTGATCGTAAGTATCCAAATCTGGATATACAAATGCATGTACTCACAAGTATATCCAAAGACAAATGAATCTCCCCTTTATCACTTGACCACTACCAATGGTTGTTATTTTCTATGTCTGAGGCTATGCGTTGTGGTTTAATACAAATTAGGCATTAAATTGTCACATCACTGCCATGTAGACAACAAGACTTTAACTAACTCATGTTTAGCTATTACCTTATGGTTTAACATGTGGACAAAAAGATTTTAACTAACTCGCTGTTTAACCATTACTTTATGGTTTAACTAATATTTAAGTAAAAGAAAAAAAATATAAATGTGTGTGAGTTTGAATGTGATTGGTGGAAGAAGTAGACCCCACCCACCCTTTCATGTGCTGGGCATTACGGAGCTAGCGACCTTTGAGCTAACGTTCTTTGGTGAGAAAGATGTTGGGGTTTAGCGGGACATGAAAGCTAATGTGGAGGCGGGGCGCTAGTGGGTGGCGCCTCACAATATTATTTCTTCTTATTACACCAATTATTTTGAAGGAAAAATACGAGTTCAACACTGCAACTCTCAAAAGGTTTTTGATTTTGAAAAAAGAAACTCCATATGTGAAACTTCATCTTCATCATAACCACAAATCTACAAGTTTTTTCGTTGTTAATCTGCAAGCCACCTGTTTTGTCTTCATCTCTGCCTTTCCGGATAACCAGTCCAATTGCTCAATCGCCCTAAAAGGCCAGCTATGCCCAAACATGCATAACCAGACCGTCGGTATCAATAATCTCTGGTTCCACCAATTCAACCCGTCGGTCCGATCAAGTCGTGAAAACATAGTGAGAGTCTCAGAGAAACACTATTTAGTGAACAATGTCATATTTTTAAATTTGAATTTCTCCCTTATACTATATAATATACGCTTATACTATATAATATACGCTTGTAATCTGTGTGATTTTTATTTATTTTGATTTTACTCTGATAACTTGCGTTGATTAACTTAAAAAAACAAAATATACGAATGTGTTTAATTTTTTTATCTCGATGTTTAGGTATAGATTTTATTGAAAACGAGTAATATTCAAAATAGAATGTTTTTTGTATCATAGTCTATACGAATCTGATACTAAAAACGACCAATCGGTATCGACCAAATAACATCAATATCGGTATCACTATTTGTTTGTATCATTTACAGTCAATGTAAAGTAGGTGTTGATATACGTAAATATTTTCCTCTTTAGATTACTAAAACGACTAACTGGTGTTATGGGTGAAATTCTGAGCCCATATCCTGAATTATATCCTGACTTTGTTATTTCTGATTACGGTCAGGATACCGGACTAGGATATTGGTAACGTCCTTGTGCAGTATCCTGGCAGTTACTAATTATACACGTGCAGGTCATAGTTACAGGATCACAACGTTCATAAAGACCCATTCACCTGAAGACTCGGACTAAATGGTAGAAGAAAGACGTTGAAGCTACCTGGTCAATAACGTTCGTTAGGGAATATTCCAAGGCATCCCATCATTTTAGGAGAGTTTGTTGTCTTTGTAACTATAAATATTGGATAACCAGATCGATAGGACACAACACTCACAACTCTCGAGTTCTCACACTTTCTCTCACAATGATACACAAACACACCTGCAATAGTAATTTTTGTAACACTTAGCAACGATCTGGGAATTATCCTGCACTGTATCCTAAGTTTTGGAGTAATAAGAAGAACAAGGCAGCTGCGATTGTCAGCTCCTGAGGTTTTATGCCGGAGATCTAGATTGATCAAGGGTTTTCCTCGTACATCACCTGTCAACCTTTACATTTTTGCTCATTGTTTGATTATTATTACAGCTCGATATCCTGAGCCATTTCCTGAAAACTGTTTTTACAAACAAGCAAACCAACATTTTTTTCATAAACACCGTTAGCACACTACCTCACAAAACTAATTTGATCACTTAATTGCTTCGGTAATTTTTGACCAAAACAATTTGGCGCCCACCGTGGGGCAAGTGGTGCTATTTCTACAAAAAGCTTTGTTAATGTCATTACTTGGCTTTTTGTTTTCAAAACTTTTTTCACAACTGTTTTCGATGGCTTCGAAATCAAACATGAGCTCTTCCTCCACGCCTGCTACAACCGTTTCGGTGCTTCCACCACCTCCATCCCTAGACGCTCTGCCTGTTCAGAATGTCTACAGATCTGGTGTCCCAGGGAGAACTCCTGTTATGGCTTCTAATGATGAAATTTTAGCTTTGTTTGGTAATATACAGGATCAGATGAAGCAACAGCAGGAAACTAACCAAACAATAATGAGAGAAATACAACTCTTGAAGTCCAACTCCAAGAGACCTGCTGAGGATGTTGTCACTGCCTTGCAGCCCAGGAATCTGAACTTTAGTTCAGCGGTGTACACTGAAGATAATCAGGGCAATGTTGTACCAAGTCGTTCCCAGAGCAATGTTCCTGAGATTCCCTCATCACCCAGGATATCGACTGTGAGGGGCCCAGGATATGCTCCAAGATATGGCCAAAATCAACAGGCTGGTAACCTTTCTAATAATGTTAATACTCTTGCTACTAACAATGTTGGATCTTCGCAGGATACAAGTGTAACCTCAGCACTATCCAGAGAGCTTCAGAAACAGAAGGATATGATACCAAGTGTAACCGGGGTAGTGCAGCCCATACCGGAAGTATCCTAGGATAGCCACAACATATCCCGCTTTGCTCGCCACATTTGTGATGCCGAAATCCCGAAGAGATTTCAAAACCCCCAACATGAAGCTTTATGATAGGACGACGGATCCTGGAGAACATATTGCCCAATATAGGGAGAGGATGGAAGTGAATCCTATTCCACTGGATCTAAAGAAGCATGTCTTTGCAAAGGCTTCAGCTCCACTCTAACAGGATCAGCCTTGAAGTGGCTCTTAAGCGTTCCACCTCATTCAATTACATCATTTGCTCATTTGGTCAATTTGTTTAATACTCAATTTTCTTGTAGTAGAAGCTTTGAAAAACTAACAAGTGACCTCTACAGATAACATAGGGACCTCAAGAATCCCTTAGGGATTGTGTGAACAAATTTAGTAGGGAATCCTTAGATATCCCACATCTTGATGTTGCTACGGCTGTACAGGCATTCAAGATGGGATTACAAAAGGATTCTCCTTTTTATCAGGATCTTGTGATGAATCCTTGCAGGAACTTAGACGAAGCTCGAAACAGGGCCCTAAGATATATCAGGCTTGAAGACGACAAGAAAATGCAAGAGAGGATGAATTCATCCTCAACATACGAGTCAACTAACAGAAAGTCAGAATCATCGTACAAGCCATATCGCTCTAAGCCATATGGCAGGAATGACAGCAAGAAAGTGAACGTTGTTGAGGATGAAGATCCTGAGGAGTATCTTGAGTTGTCAGAATACTGGTTTTCTGTTAATACTCCTAAATCAATATATGCCATGCAGGGTTTAGGAGATAAGGCAAGGTGGCCAAGGAAGAATAAAAAAAAAGCTGATTGGAAAGATAAGTCCAAGTGGTACGCCTTTCATGAAGATTTTGGACATGTAACGGAAGATTGCATATCCCTGAGAAAAGAGATAAGCTATCTGCTAAGCAAAGGCTACTTAAAAGATCTCATCGGAAGGAAGAAGAATAAGGGTCAGGATACTGACAAGGATCCTGAACGAGCAGCATCGCCTCCCCCAGATGCCAAGATAATCAACTTTATATCCAGAGGATCCGATATATGCGGAACCTCTTATTCTGCAGCTAAGAGGCATGCCAAAGAGGCAAAGGCAGAAAGAAGGGACAAGCCGACGAGGGTGACATCACTTATAACCGACAAAGTGATAACGTTCGATAGTGAAGACCGGGATAGCATTCAGGATCCTCATCATCATGCTCTGGTAATCACTTTTTATATTGCTAACCATTTTATGCGCAGGATACTGGTGGACAATGGCAGCTCGGTCAACATCATACAATTAGAGACCCTGAAGAGGATGAACATCCTAGAGATGGAGATTACCTCGAAGTCCACTGTGCTTATAGGGTTCAGTGGAGAATCAAAGAACACGGTCGGGGAGATAAAGCTGCCTGTATATGTTGAAGGAGTGACATGGATGCAGCGATTTTGTGTCATGGATTCATTATCCTGCTATAATATTATATTAGGCAGGCCATGGATTCATGATATGAAGGCTGTACCTTCTACCTATCATCAATGTGTCAAGATCCCTACTCCTTGGGGGGTAGTCAAAGTGGAAAGTGACCAACAAGAGGCGAAGGAATGCTACTTCTCTTCGATGAAGGCATCAACAAAATCCAGGGCAGGATAGCAATTAAAGATACAAGCCCAGGATATCGTGGAGACTTCGGAGCAGGATGTTAAAAAAGTTATCCTGGACCAGGATAATCCAGATATCTCGGTGCTTGTAGGAACCAATATCCCTCAGGATATTGAGAATCAGCTTACTAACTTTTTGAAACGTAGGATGTCTACATTTGCATGGAGACACGAAGATATGACATGTATATCAAAAGATATTATAACTCACAAACTTGGAATTTACAAATCTTTCAGGCCCGTTCAACAAAAGAGAAGGAAATTTGCTCCGGAAAGGAATGCGATTATACAAGAGGAGGTTGAAAGGTTGTTGAAATCCAAGATGATTAGGGAAGTTAAATTTCCTAAGTGGCTAGCAAACGTAGTGATGGTCCAAAAGAAGAATGGGAAGTGGAGAGTTTGTGTAGATTACACAGACCTCAATAAAGCTTGTCCTAAAGACCCATTCCCATTACCTCATATAGATTCGATGGTAGATGCAACTACTGGTCATGAAATGCTGACCTTTATGGATGCATCCTCAGGATTTCAGCAAATCCAGATGGAACCATCCGACCAAGAGGATACAACATTCATGACACCCATAGGTATATACTGTTATACTGACATGCCTTTTGGTTTAAAAAATGCAGGAGCAACATACTAGAGGCTAGTCAATATGATGTTCAAAGACAAACTGGGGGACACAATGGAGATCTATATCGACGATATGGTGGTAAAATCCAAGAAAGTCGAGGATCACCTCCAGGATCTTGAATGTGCTTTCAATATCCTGGATCAGTATAATATGAAGCTGAATCCCGCTAAGTGTCACTTCGGAGTGGGGGCAGGAAAATTCTAGGATATATAGTGACCAAGAGGGGAATAGAAGCAAGCCAGAACAGATTAAAGCTATCCTGGATCTCAAATCACCTTCCAACATGAAGGATGTGCAGAGATTAACAGGACGGGTAGCAGCGTTGAACAGGTTCATATCAAGATCCTTGGAAAATGCAAGGAATTTTACGATATTCTGAAAAAGAACAAAAAGTTTGAATATGGTGAAAGACACGAAGTTGCTCTGCCAGAACTGAAGCAATATCTTTCAAGTGCACCCCTGTTGATGAAGCCCGAGGATGGTGACCCTTATCCCTATACCTTGCAGTATCAGGAAACACAGTAAGTGTTGTCCTAGTAAAGGGTCATGAAGGTCAGCAGTATCCTGTTTATTATGTTAGTAAAAGTTTGTTAGATGCTGAAACTAGATATTCACACTTAGAAAAAATTGATATTAGCTCTAGTCATGGCATCAACTAAGCTTAGACATTACTTTGAAACTCATAGGATTTATGTCAAAACCAATTATCCTGTTAAAAATGTGCTTAGGAAACCTGAGATGTCTGGTAGGATGGCCGTAACAACTCTAAATTTCGGTGTTACCTCTTTTCCTTTGTTTTCCTATTTGTAATCTCGAGATTCGATTTATAAGAAAAGTTCATGTTAATTAAATTATGTTGAATTACAGTTATATCGCATCTAATCGCTTATTGAATTGCATCGCAAATCTCATCGCATCGCAACTCGCAGTAATTGTATGGTTTTATGTTATTTATGTGTTATGTGTGTTTATGATTATGATTACACTCGCTATCGCATCGCTCTCGCATATTCGAATCGCTAAATCGCACTATTATATCAATTATAACGCTTAATATAACAACCTAATACGAACCAAATCGCCAAACGAACTCTTAACGCGAAATAATCGAAGAAAACTCAACACTTTGGACAAGTTCGCTCGAACTTGGGTGACCCCAAGTTCGGCCGAACTTGGCTAGCCAAAACTCAAACTCCCCACTCCCCCTCAAGTTCGCTCGAACTTGCCTGATTCCTCACAGAATCAGCAAGTTCGGCCGAACTTGACATCACTCTCTTGCATATCTAGCAAGTTCGCCCGAACTTGCATGAAACCATGCAAGTTCGACCGAACTTGACCCACCAGCTCTCCATTTTTGCCTTCTCCTATAAATACTCAGCCCATTCTCTCATTTGAACTTACTGCAATTTCGCTCTGAGCTCCCGAAACCCAAAACCCTCTGTTTTCTAAGTAAGAATCAACCCGATTTCAACTACAACAACGTTTATCAACGTTTTACAACGGTTTACAACGATTTTGCACAAGGCTCTGCCTTCGTTTTCATCAAATCTCTTCTGTTTACGAAAATATTCATCTTTTTCCATAAAACTTCTGCTTTTCCACTCAGATCTATGTTTAGATCTGAGTAAAACCTTTTAAACGTTGATTTTTACACAAAATACGGACTTTTGGTGATGTTTTGTTCATTTTTGATATGAAACGAAGCATTTATCATTCAAGATCCCAGATCTGGAAGCACAAGGACGTTTATGCTGGTTTACACAAGCCGGACTAACCCGAACGAACCATGAGTTCTCCCGGATTAGCCCACGCTTTTGTAAAACGGCTAAAACCGCTCTAAAAGACCTCTTCCGACCTAAGTTTGCTCAGTAGCACAGGGTTGGAGGGATGAACACTCGATTTCTTCAGCAAACGACGCGAAAACGCAAGATTTTGGACCCGAAAACATCAAGTTCGCTCTAGATTGCACTGATTTTTGACAGCAACAGTAGCCAAGTAAGCTCGAACTTGCCCTCAAGGGGTCAAGTTCGGCCGAACTTGAGTGAAAATGGCCAATATTCAACAGAAGACCCTCAAGTTCGCTCGAACTTGCAAAGTTTCTCAGGAAACTTCACAAGTTCAGCCGAACTTATCTCTCCTCTTATCATACCCTCATAAGTTCGACCGAACTTGTCAAGTTTCCTTGAGAAACTTACAAGTTCGCTTGAACTTGACTCTAACCTCAGCAATACTATACAAGTTCGCTCGAACTTGTATGTTTACATACAAGTTCGGCCGAACTTGCCTACTGCTCAACCCAAACTTAAGCGTTTCAACTTTTCGGAGACTGATGCACTTCCGTTCGCGTATGCAGGCTGATCCGGCGCTCCTCTTCACCTCTTGATAGTCGTCTACTATCTCCTAAATGCACCGACTGTGAGTATACTTGACCCGTTTTTGCTTTAATGCACTATTTGGGTGTTACATACATTCCTCTATCAAAATCACTTCACAACTCAAACTGTTTATCACACGTGAATAAACTGATTATGTATGCTCAATACGTGATACTAGAAACATGTGACTAGGACTTGTTTTCGTTAACTTGCCTCCTTAGCTAGTATGGTACTATAGTGTGGCTAACACCCGACGGGGTCTAATTAGGATGGACGTGCAAGCCTTCTCACGGTAGTTAGCATGAGAAATAAGCCTATGTTTATCTGTGTGATGTGTTTTGGTGTATCATCATATGTAATTAGACTATTTCACGAACAGTTTCTCTATTATGCCAGTATTACTAAAACCTGTATGCTCACCTTTACTTAATTGTATTGACTTGTATTTTAACGTATGTAACAGGTTGTGGATTTTAGCTTGGATGCTTTGGATGTAGCGTGCTTAGTTTAGTTGCTTTTGTTTAGTTTCCAAATGTAATAAATCTAGGGAAAATCGAACCTTATTGTTTTATGGGAAAATCATGTATTTCGTGACATTGTTGATGACGTATTGTTTAATAGTATGGGATATTAGACGTTAAAATATTTTTGATTGAATAGTGTTATGGAAATTTCTCGTGAGACAATCTGGTCGCCTAGTGCCACTAACCCCGATGTTTCTACCATCGGTTGGGGTGTGACAGATTTATATCAGAGCCCATAACCTTAGGATAATAGGTAGAATTGCCATGATTCGACCTAGTAGCATGTTTAAGTACCCGATTAACCTATCTTTGACTTAAATGTTAAGCTACTTGCTATAAATGCTTAAATGTGCCTTTCCTAAGGCTAACACAATATACACGCTTGGAAACGCTCGTATCACACAAAACGAGTGATCAAGTCAAGATTAGGTGTGAAAATCAAGAACTCTCGATGAGATCATTCATTCCGCGCAATCTCTACCGCACGAGATACCTTCGTTGAGTTAGGAGTGACATCCAAACCTCGAGGGAAATCTCCATTTCTATCTAGTGGAACGCCCGATGTGATCGGTGCGCGTAGCCACAACTAGGTAGGACGTTGCTAAGTTAGGGGTGAACCCCGCATCTTAGTAACAAATTCCGCCTCTCGATTTTCAATCTCACCAAAGTCTCGGTTATTCAGATGATTTGGAACACAGAGTAACCGGAAGGATAATGCCGTTAGCTGCTTGCGGTGAGAGCATCTATCTATTAGGCCAAAGCGTGGGTCCAAAGTCAAAGGATGATCGAACCACTTTGGATAGTCAACGTCTCAAAACCCCGGACACTCCCAATTGATTTAAGCCTATATCGTCGATTTACGCATCATCGAGTTTATTATTATTTATGTGTTTAAACTTTTGAGAAAATTTCGCTTTATTCGATTTCTCGCTTTATTTATTTCTCGCATTACCGATATCTCGCCTTATCGCTTTACGTTCCCTAAACGCATGCACAACTCGCACAGCTCTCGAAATCTAAGACGCTAAATTAATACACCAACCAAACTAATCGCTTAACCCGCTTACGCCTATGAGGTCATGCGTGCCTCATGCGCAATGTTACTCGCTTATCTCGCTTATATATCTCTTATACCTTGCTATTATATCGCATCTCGAACACGCTACGCTTTACTTATAAGAAGGTGAATATGTGCAAAATATGTGCTTACGTGGATTATGTGCTTACGTGGATTATGTGCTTACATGCCTACGTGCTATGTGCTTATGTGCCTACGTGTTTGCTTGCCTACATGTTTACTTGCCTATGTGTTTATGTGCCTTATATGAATAATAATCATAAATTTTTTAAACATAAACTTATTATAATCGGATTCTCATCCTATCAAATCCTTCAATGTAGATGTCTTCTATGGGATCACATACCAGGAGGAACCTCCAGCGCAGCAACGCTGACAAGCGTATCGCTACAATGGTAGCCAAGGAAATGGCTAAAGTCATCCCGCAAATCGTCTCGGAAATACATGATGTGAGCAGTAACTCATCGGTTGACTCGAAAGCTGAAAACCCCAAGTCACGATTCAGCTTCAAAAATTTCAAAGCTTGTGCACCTCTCGCCTTCACGGGCAACGATGGACCGACTTCTATGTTCCATTGGTTTGACGCCATTGAGGTCACCTTTAGGCAAAGTGGATGCCCCGATGACCTCCGCACGGTGAACGCTATAGGAGTCTTTCAGTCCCGTGCTCTCGACTGGTGGACCGTCGAAAGGAATAGGCGCGGTAATGATGAAGCCTATAATCTGTCTTGGGAGGAACTCAAGGAAATGATGATGAAGGAGTTCTGTCCTCCGCATGAGATTTAGAAGCTCGAGAACGAGTTTTGGGGCATAAAGCAAGATGGTCCCGACAATGCTGGATTTACCGCTCGATTCAAGATTTTGAGCATCATCTGTCCCAGCCAAGTTGATACAACCGAGAAAGCTATCAACAAGTATATCCGTAGTCTACCCGAATGTGTCGCGAATTTTGTGAAAGTTGCTTGTACTACAACCATCGAGGAAACCTACATGCTCGCCGCTGAGATCAATGATCAACGAGTTAAGATGGTTATTTCAAGAACTCTGTGAAAGTTGCCAATCAAACTGTCACCAAACCAACTGCTGCTATCGAATCATCCAGTGATCCGAAGGGAAAGCGTCAGGGATGCAAAAGAGGAAACCCTAGCAAGAACTACATCGCTGCTACACCGCTCAACTCTCAGCCTTATCAGGCTCCTGCTCAGGACGCACCCCCAACTAAACGTGCGTACATCGGTCCTCACCCACTGTGCCCTAAGTGCACCTATCATCACGTGGTGGGTGGAAACTGCCGTTTTTGCACAAACTGCAATATCTACGGCCACTTTACTGTCAGTTTCCGTACCGGCCCCCGTCAGCCAGCTCCTCGGGCTCCTCAAGCTCCAGCACGGCCAGCTCCTCAGCGTACTCCCTATAACAACCAGCAACAACAAGCAGCTCCAAAAGCACGTGTGTGTTACGTATGTGGTGATCCGAACCACTTTGCAAATGCCTGTCCAAACCGTACCGTCAAGCAAGAGCCCCAGCAACACAGCCCCAGCAGCAGCCACCACCGCAGCCTCAGCAGCAACAACAAGCTGCGTGTGGAAGGGCTTTCAACCTGAATCACCGCCAGGCCCAGAATGACAACAATGTTGTCAATGGTACGTTCCTTGTCAATGGTATTTATGCTTCATGTTTATTTGATACTGGTGCCGATAATTGTTTTGTATCGTTAGAATTCGAAAAGGTTTTAAAATGTAAGCATGCTAAACTCCCAAAGACTTTCGATGTGGAAGTCGCCACCGGAAAATCCGTCACCGTCACCTCCGTCCTACGTGATTGTTCTCTCGATCTCAACAACCATGTCTTCTCGATCAACCTCATACCTATGCAGTTAGGTAGTTTTGATATCATAGTAGGCATGGATTTTCTTCATGAAATCATGTTGAAGTTGTTTGCTTCGATAAAATGATTCGTTTCCCTCTCCCTAACGGTGATCAACTCCATGTTTACGGTGAAACTCCCTCAAAGAAGTTGATGCTTTTGTCATGTACCCGAGCACACAAATGCTTGCAAAAGCGATGTGTTGCCTTCCTCACCCATATCGTGAACCACGAGAAAGAAAAGAAGACTTTCAAAGATGTTCCCGTTGTTTGTGAATTTCCTAAAGTCTTTCCCGATGATTACCCGATTTACCCCTACTCGAGATGTTGAATTCCGTATCGATTTAGTTCCCGATGCTACTCCAGTTGCTAAAGCTCCTTATCGTCTCGCACCATCCGAAATGCGCGAGCTATCAAGCCAACTTCAAGAGCTTCTTGATAAAGGTTTCATATGTTCGAGCACTTCGCCATGGGGCGCACCCGTTCTTTTTGTGAAAAAGAAAGATGGGACGTTCCGAATGTGCATCGATTATCGTGAACTTAACAAACTCACGATAAAGAATCGCTATCCTCTTCCTCGTATCGACGACTTAGTTGATCAGCTTCAAGGTGCTACTTGCTTCTCTAAGATCGATTTACGTTTCGGTTATCATCAGTTACGCGTGTTGGATGAAGATATTTCAAAAACCGCCTTTCGTACTCGCTAGGGCCATTTCGAATTCGTGGTCATGCCTTTTGGTCTTACCAACGCACCCGCGGTCTTCATGTATTTGATGAACCGTGTGTGTAAAGCTTTCTTAGATCGTTTCATCATTGTTTTCATCGATGATATCCTTATCTACTCGAAGTCGAGAGACGAACACGCGTGCCATCTCTGTTTAGTCCTCGAACTTCTTCAAGGTAATCGCCTTTATGCTAAGTTCTCTAAATGTGAATTCTGGCTCGAATAAGTCCAATTTCTCGGCCACATCGTTAATAATCAAGGAATTCACGTCGACCTACAAAGATTGAAGCTGTCAAGAGTTGGATTACACCGAAGAATGCTTCCGAAATCCGTTCATTTCTTGGATTGGCGGGTTACTACCGTCGATTCATCGCCGACTTCTCAAAAATCGTCGTTCCGCTTACCGCTTTAACTCATAAAGATAAGCCTTTTGTTTGGGATTCCAAGCAAGAAGAAGCTTTTCAAACGCTCAAGCGTATGCTATGAAACGCTCCTGACCTCGCTTTACCCGACGAAAACGACGATTTCGTTGTTTACTGCGATGCCTCAAACCTTGGTCTTGGTTGTGTCCTTATGCAACGAGACAAGGTTATCACGTATGCGTCTCGACAACTCAAGATCCTCGAGAAGAATTACACAACCCACGATCTCGAACTCGGTGCAGTTGTTTTTGCATTGAAGATATGGCGACACTACCTTTACGGTACCAAGTGTACAGTCTTCACCGACCATAAGAGCTTACAACATATCTTCAATCAAAAGGAACTGAATATGCACCAACGCCGATGGGTTGAACTTCTCAACGATTACGATTGTGAGATACGCTACCATCCCGGCAAAGCAAACGTCGTGCCTATGCTCTAAGTCGACGAAGCTATGTGTATAGTGTTCGTGACTCTCACTTTGAATGATCTCGAAATCATGATTCGCTCCGCTCAGTTCGCTTGTTTCAACGAGAATACCCTGCAGGAAGAAATGAAATGTGGTGCTGAAACTCAGCTTGTTGTTAAACCTAACGGTATTTATTATTATCTCGATCGTATTTGGATTCCTACCCGCGACAATCTTCGTGAACTGCTAATGACCGAAGCTCATAAATCTCGATATTTCATTCACCCCGGTGCCGACAGGATGTACCAGGACCTTCGTCCTAAATACTGGTGGTCGTGCATGAAAAAGGATATCGCCGTGTACGTCTCGAAGTACTTAACTTGTTCAAAGGTTAAAGCCGAACATCAAAGACCTCTGGTTTACTCGAACAACCCGAGATCCCGATGCGGAAGTGGGAGACTATAGCTATGGACTTTATTACTAAACTTCCCCGCACTTCATCTGGTCACGATAGCATTTGGGTTATCATTGATCGTCTTACTAAATCTGCGCACTTTATTGCTATACGAGAAGACTTTAAGGTTGAACGGTTAGCCCGGATCTATACCGACGAAGTTATATGTCGACACGGGACGCCTTGTGACATCATCTCTGACCGAGACTGTCGCTTTACTTCGCGTCTCTGGGAGACTTTTCAATCCGCTCTCGGTACTACTCTCAATCTCAGTACCGCTTTTCACCCTCAAACCGACAGTCAGACTGAACGTGCGATCCGCACCCTCGAAGACATGCTTCGTGCGTGCATCATAGATTTCGGTGGCAACTGGGATACACATTTACCTTTAATTGAATTCTTGTACAACAATAGTTATCATACCAGCATTCATATGGCTCCTTTTGAGGCGCTGTATGGAAGAAAATGTCGATCGCCTATTGCATGGCACGAGATCGGAGAAGCACAAATCACCGGTCCCGAGCTAATCCAAGAAACGACAGACAAGATCCTCCAGATCAGAGACAATCTCTTGAAAGCTCAGAGTCGTCAAAAGATTTATGCCGCTAAACGCCACAAGCCCCTGCAATTCGAAGTGGGAGACCACGTTCTCCTAAAGGTTGCACCTTGGAAGGGAGTGATCCGCTTCGGGAAGAAAGGAAAGCTAGCGCCTCGATACGGTGGTCCCTTTAAGATTCTGGAAAGGATCGGTAAAGTAGCCTATCGTTTCGAACTACCGGTGGAACTTAATAACGTTCATCCGACTTTCCATGTGTCTAACCTCAAGAAATGCCTAGCCGAAGAAAACCTCCATGTACCTCTCGAAGATCTGCAAATCAACGAGACTCTCCATTTCGTGGAAAAGCCTGTCGAGATCATGGACCGAGAAACCAAGAAACTACGGCGCTCTCGCATCCCTATCGTGAAGGTCCGATAGGAAGGCAAATGCGACGCGAAGTTCGCTTGGGAATTGGAAAGTGACATGAAGGCCAAGTACCCACACCTCTTTGTTATAGCCACTACTTAAATTTCGGGACGAAATTTCCTAAAGTAGGGGAGACTGTAACAACTCTAAATTTCATTGTTACCTCTTTTCCTTTGTTTCCTATTTGTAATCTCGAGATTCGATTTATAAGAAAAGTTCATGTTAATTAAATTATGTTGAATTACAGTTATATCGCATCTAATCGCTTATTGAATCGCATCGCAACTCGCAGTAATTGTATGGTTTTATGTTATTTATGTGTTATGTGTGTTTATGATTATGATTACACTCGCTATCGCATCGCTCTCGCATATTCGAATCGCTAAATCGCACTATTATATTAATTATAACGCTTAATATAACAACCTAATACGAACCAAATCGCCAAACAAACTCTTAACGCGAAATAATCGAAGAAAACTCAACACTTTGGACAAGTTCGCTCGAACTTGGGTGACCCCAAGTTCGGCCGAACTTGGCTAGCCAAAACTCAAACTCCCCACTCCCCCTCAAGTTCGCTCGAACTTGCCTGATTCCTCACAGAATCAGCAAGTTCGGCCGAACTTGACATCACTCTCTTGCATATCTAGCAAGTTCTCGACCGAACTTGACCCACCAGCTCTCCATTTTTGCCTTCTCCTATAAATACTCAGCCCATTCTCTCATTTGAACTTGCTGCAATTTCGCTCTGAGCTCCCGAAACCCGAAACCCTCTGTTTTCTAAGTAAGAATCAACCCGATTTCAACTACAACAACGTTTATCAACGTTTTACAACGGTTTACAACGATTTTGCACAAGGCTCTGCCTTCGTTTTCATCAAATCTCTTCTGTTTACGAAAATCTTCATCTTTTTCCATAAAACTTCTGCTTTTCCACTCAGATCTATGTTTAGATCTAAGTAAAACCTTTTAAACATTGATTTTTACACAAACAACGGACTTTTGGTGATGTTTTGTTCATTTCTGATATGAAACGAAGCATTTATCATTCAAGATACCAGATCTGGAAGCACAAGGACGTTTATGCTGGTTTACACAAGCGGACTAACCCGAACGAACCATGAGTTCGCCGGATTAGTCCACGCTTTTGTAAAACGGCTAAACCGCTCTAAAAGACCTCTCTGACCTAAGTTTGCTCAGTAGTACAGGGTTGGAGGGATGAACACTCGACTTCTTCAGCAAACGACGCGAAAACGCAAGATTTTGGACCCGAAAACATCAAGTTCACTCAAGATTGCACCGACTTTTGACAGCAACAGTAGCCAAGTAAGCTCGAACTTGCCCTCAAGGGGTCAAGTTCGGCCGAACTTGAGTGAAAATGGCCAATATTCAACAGAAGACCCTCAAGTTCACTCGAACTTGCAAAGTTTCTCAGGAAACTTCACAAGTTCAGCCGAACTTATCTCTCCTCTTATCATACCCTCATAAGTTCGACCGAACTTGTCAAGTTTCCTTGAGAAACTTACAAGTTCGCTCGAACTTGACTCTAACCTCAGCAATACTATACAAGTTCGCTCGAACTTGTATGTTTACATACAAGTTCGGCGAACTTGCCTACTGCTCAACCCAAACTTAAGCGTTTCAACTTTTCGGAGACTGATGCATTTCCGTTCGCGTATGCAGGCTGATCCGGCGCTCCTCTTCACCTCTTGATAGTCGTCTACTATCTCCTAAATGCACCGACTGTGAGTATACTTGACCCGTTTTTGCTTTAATGCACTATTTGGGTGTTACATACATTCCTCTATCAAAATCACTTCACAACTCAAACTGTTTATCACACGTGAATAAACTGATTATGTATGCTCAATACGTGATACTAGAAACATGTGACTAGGACTTTTTTTCGTTAACTTGCCTCCTTAGCTAGTATGGTACTATAGTGTGGCTAACACCCGACGGGGTCTGTTAGATGGACGCGCAAGCCTTCTCCGGTAGTTAGCATGAGAAATAAGCCTATGTTTATCTGTGTGATGTGTTTTGGTGTATCTCGATATGTAATTAGACTATTTCACGAACAGTTTCTCTATTATGCCAGTATTACTAAAACCTGTATGCTCACCTTTACTTAATTGTACTGACTTGTATTTTAACGTATGTAACAGGTTGAAGATTTTAGCTTGGATGCTTTGGATGTAGAGTGCTTAGTTTAGTTGCTTTTGTTTAGTTTCCAAATGTAATAAATCTAGGGAAAATCGAACCTTATTGTTTTATGGGAAAATCATGTATTTCGTGATATTGTTGATGACGTATTGTTTAATAGTATGGGATATTAGACGTTAAAATATTGTTGATTGAATAGTGTTATGGAAATTTCTCGTGAGACAATCCGGTCGCCTAGTGCCACTAACCCCCGATGTTTCCGCCATCGGTTGGGGTGTGACAATGGCTAAGTGGTCCGTAAAATTAAGTGCATAGGATTTATATATGAACCTAGGAATGCTATAAAGTCTCAGGCTTTAGCAGACTTTATGGCTGATTTTAGTAGTGATATTCAAAATGAGGATGACCTAGAAGTACAACAATTAGATGAGAATTCAGGATCTTGGATATTATATACTGATGGTGCATCTAATGTCAAATGTGTAGGATTAGGGATACTACTAAAATCGCCACAGGGGGGACATATTACCCCAGGCAATTAGATGTGAATTTCCTGCTATAATAATGAAACTGAGTATGAAGCCCTAATAGCAGGACTAGAATTGGCTAAGAATATGAATGTTAAATGTTTACAAGTGTATGTTGATTACTAACCATTTCAATGGATCTTATGTAGTCAAAGGTGAAAAGTTAGCTGAATATCTCGAAATTGTTAAAAATTAGCAGGATATTTCAAAAATTTTACACTTGAACAGGTACCAAGAGAAGAAAATGCTGAAGCAGATGCTCTAGCAAATTTAGGGTCCACTGTCAGGATACCGGAAGGAACTCAGATACCAATACTACATATCCTGTATCCCGCTATGAAAGTTTTCAAATCTCAGGATAAGGAAGTAATAACTATCCAGGATCCTGGTGATGGATATCTTGAGGAAAATCCTGAATCCTGGATGACTCCAATTGGTGAAGTACCTTGAAGAAAGAGATATCCCAAAGGATGAGAATCCCAAAGCTTTCAGAATGAAGGTATCCCGCTTTACTATTATAAATAATGTTTTGTATAAAAATTTCCTTGCATGTCCATATCTGAGGTGCCTGGAAGCTCCTGAAACCAAAGAGGTACTTCAGGATATACACGAAGGAGATTGTGGCAACCATACCGGGGGCAGATCTTTATTCTCGAAAGTGTTGAGAACAGGATATTACTGGCCAACCATGAAAAAAGATGCAGCGGAGTATGCTCGAAAGTGCAATGCATGTCAAAGACACAGCAATATACTACATCAGCCTGCTGAACCATTATATCCCATTACATCTCCATGTCCATTCATGAAGTGGGGAATGGATATAGTGGGGAAACTACCTAAGGCTTCCGGGAGGAAAGGTCTTCATGCTGGCAATGACGGATTATTTTTCCAAGTGGGTTGAAGTAGAAGCATTTGTCCAAGTAAGGGATCAAGAAGTGGTATCTTTCATCAAGAGGAATATCCTGACAAGATTCGGCATACCGGTCGAGATAATTTGTGATAATGGCTCTCAATTTATCAGCAAAAGAACCACAGATTTTTGTAAAAATTGGGGAATCAAGATGATCACGTCAACACCGGTGCATCCTCAGGCTAATGGACAAGCAGAATCCTCCAACAAGATAATTGTCAATAACTTGAAGAAAAGGTTAGGTGCCAAGAAAGGAAGATGGGTTGGGAATCCCATTTATCCTATGGGCTGATAGAACAACTGTGAAGAATGCTACTGGGCAAACTCCATTTTCTTTGGTATTTGGGGCAGAAGCAGTGATTCCAACAGAAATGGTGATACCTACAGCAAGATCGAGCCTTCGGGATCCTGAAGCCTTATGTCAAGACTTAGATACTATCGACAAAGCAAGGGATGCAGCAAAGCTAAGGATGGCAGCACATCAACAAAGGATAGCTAAGTCATACAACAAAAATTTAAGAACCAGAAGATTCCAAGTTGGAGATTGGGTATTGAGAAAAGCCTTTCAAAACAAAACCAATCCTGCCGACGGCAAGTTAGCCCCAAAATGGGAAGGACCATATGAAATTGAATCAAGGTCAGGAAAGGGGGCATACCGGACTCAAGACCATGGAGGGAGATAGGATACCAAGATCCTGGAATGCTATACATCTTAAAGCTTATTTCAAGTGAGTTTAGGATTTACTTTCTGACTCAGGATGGTATGAATTCTATCTCTTTTAAATATGTTTAATTTAATATTCTTTGAAACCCAATACTGACTTAAGCATCGGAGGGGTGTTAGCTAAGCTAACACCCACCTTAGTTTAAAGGTGTTTTGTAGGATACTTTTCAGGATATTACTCCAAGATATGTACTCAAGACGGATCGAAAGACTAGAGGATTGGCCCCCTCTCTCACGTTTAAAGGATACAGATCCCTTTACAATTTAAAGGTATTCACCTTTCTCCCGAATTGGGTTTAAACACCCCGCCTGGAGCGCAAGTATCCGGGTATAGTTCAAGATAGCGGGACCAGTTCATGTAACAGTGGCTGACAATTTCGATATTATTGGCTATATCCTGGATCCTTAAGGTATATGAGGATTGATCACCCTCTCTCGCGAAAGGGTATTTTCATACTCTCAAAGGTTTAAAGGTTTTCACCTTTCTAAGTCTTGGAGTTTATACACTCCCGCCTGTAGCACACGGAAACAAGGGTTTAACCCCAGGATACTAAGGGTTTAACCCCATGATACTAAGGGTTTATCCCCAGGATGTTATGGGTTTATCCCCAGTAAAACTAAAGTTTTCAACAAAAACCAAAGATATGGCATGTTATGATTGTGTTCACACAGGTCCTTTTGTGATGAAAAATCACTAAGTCAAGAAATACTCAAGTATGTCATGCGTTGATGCAATATCCTGCACAGACAGGGGACATCCATGTTGGGGACATCTATGCTGGGGACATTGCATATGATTTGAAGATTAAGGTTGAAAATTATTGCCTAAGTGTCTCTGGTATGACTTTCCATTTTTCAATACTTGAAAGCCCTATCTAAATAATCTAAGTTTTCAACAAAGAAATGTTCAACCAGACTTTTGTCTGATATTTTCAAAAATAATAGAAGTACTGACTATTTTATCATATCCCGACCAGGATATCTGATCAGAATATTTCAAACATATTTCTCAAAATGAAAACATAACCAACGACAAATAAGGCTAAAAGATTAATCTATTATTAGCAACCCAAAATGTCACACTCTTGGTTTCGTCTTAAACCAAGACCTATCCACCAAGATGTGATAAGTTTTAAAGCATATGAACATTGATGACTAAGGGCTTCATCCTGAAACTCAGGATCCCTCCACCCCTAGTCATCACAAAGTACTAATGTTTAAAGTGCAGGAAAAGTAAATAGTTTAAGGTTACAGACCATCAAATTTAAAAAGTGGGCTCCGGCCTAGGCATCAATATCCATCATCGCCCACTTTGCTGCCCTTATACTGCAGCACCTTCAGCAGCATCCTTGGCAGCATCACCAACCACACCTTCACCATCACCACCAGCCTCGCCACCAGCATCCGCTCCAACATCAACTCCGGGATCCTTTTCAGCCTCAATTGCCACCTCAGCTGTCTTGGAAGACTCACCAGCTCCTGACTTGGAAGCATATGGCACAGGACTGCCGCCGAGATCCTTCAACTTCGCCTCCCAAGCACTAATGTTCCAAGAAGGGCATTTGAAGCTCGCATCCTTGGCCTCATAAGCCATCTTCAATCTGGCTTGGAGGAGGGAAATTACCACGGACCCTTTAAGCTATCACGGTAGGAGACCATATCTTGCTCATGTTGGGCTTGTGCAGCATCCAGTTTGGCCTGAGCGTCCAAAGTAGCTTTCTCGAGAGCGGCCTGAGCATCCTGGGAGACCTTTTTCAGTTTGTCCTCGTAAAAGCGGTCCTGGTGGCAGCCGTTGTCCTCAGCTCCTCGATAGTTGTCTCTGCCTTTTTGGCCCTGGCCTCATGAAAAACAGCTGTCCCATACGCTTCCTCGTACACAGCCAGCAAATGGTTTAGGCCCTACGAAGCCAGACACAGGTATCAATATATATGTTCAGGATATCACTTTAGTATATGCTTGCAGAATACAGTAACATTTTGGGGACAATTGTTATGGGTGAAATTCTGAGCCCATATCCTGAATTATATCCTGACTTTGTTATTTCTGATTACGATCAGGATACCGGACCAGGATATTGGTAACGTCCTGGTGCAGTATCCTGGCAGTTACTAATTATACACGTGCAGGTCATAGTTACAGGATCACAACGTTCATAAGACCCATTCATCTGAAGACTCAGACTAAATGGTTAGAAGAAAGACGTTGAAGCCGCTATACCTGGTCAATAACGTTCGTTAGGGAATATTCCAAGGCATCCCATCATTTTAGGAGAGTTTGTTTTCTTTGTAACTATAAATATTGGATAACCAGATCGATAGGACACAACACTCACATTCGCTACTCTCGAGTTCTCACACTTTCTCTCACAATTGCACTGGTAATTTTTTTAACACTTAGCAACGATCTGGGAATTATCCTGCACTGTATCCTGAGTTTTGGAGTAATAAGAAGAACAAGGCAGCTGCGATTGTCAGCTCCCGAGGTTTTATGCCGGAGATCTAGATTGATCAAGGGTTTTCCTCGTACATCACCTGTCAACCTTTACATTTTTGCTCATTATTTGATTATTGATACAGCTCGATATCCTGAGCCATATCCTGAAAACTGTTTTTACAAACAAGCAAACCAACACTTTTTTCATAAACACCATTAGCATACTACCTCACAAAACTAATTTGATCACTTAATTGCTTCGGTAATTTTTGACCAAAACAACTGGTATCGACTGAATTTCCGTCACATGTCGAAAATAAAACCCCGGTTATTATATATCAACATAATCAACCCTTATCATTTTCCCTTAAATTAATAGTTAAAGTTTACATTTTTGACCCTCCAATTATCTTACAGGAACAATGCATACTCCCGTCAATAAGAAGGATATCATTGTTAACTTTCCGGAGGTGGAAATATGATATTGAAGTCGACTGATTCTTGAAATATCTTTTCCAATGATCGCATTGAATTTGAATGTATCCACCACCTGCCATTAATCATCCCTTCATCTTCTTCATCAATCCACCCACAATCCCAACAACAAACATTCACAAACAAACGTTATAGGATCAGAAAAACCCACATAATAATATTCGGATGAAGAGAGGAGGTTCGTGGGAAAGTGGAGGATCCGAGAGTGGGGCGGAGACCCGGTTGGAATATTTCGGATGGGTTTATCATCTGGGTACCAATTCAATTGGCCGCGAGTTTTGTCACCTTCGGTTTTTGTATATTCGAGGCAAATATGTCATGATGTATAAGCGTGATCCTCATGAGAACCCTGGCATTGTATAATCTTTTTTTCATACCCGATTTTCTTCATATGCTTCATTCACATTATTATTATTATTATTATTATTATTATTATTATTATTATTATTATTATTATTATTATTATTATTATTATTATTATTATTATACTTGCATGATCAACATATATAGTGTAATCTACATATTGATTTATGTCATGTGTGTGTGTTTGTTCTTTTGGGTGACAAATGAATAGTATATCGTAACTATGTAGTGAATTAACATGTGTTACTTCTGCAAAGCTGACATAGGATAAGCGGATTTAGCAGGATTTGTTAGACTTAACCTCTCTGAGGGCATGATCATAGGAGTTTTTGAATACGTACGGTTAAGGTTAGGGATTTTTAGGGAGGCCTATAGATCTATTTTAGCTTTGTGGTGGTGTCTTGGCTTGCCCTATCACTTGTAGTTACTTTCTAGGTGGTTCTAGGGTTGTTCGCTAGCCGAACCGAGTTGAGTTAGGGCAAGCTCGGGCTCGGCTCGGCTTGGTATGGCTCGGATTTAAAGAAAAAAGTTGATGCATAGCTTTCAAATTCAGGGGTTGTTTGTTTACCTCTTAACGAGGCTCTTAATGGTTCAGACCTCTTACTGGTTCAGCACTTAATGATTCAGACTGTTTGTTTCGTGAGCAGATGTCTGAGTAGTTCAGACATTTGCCTCTGAATGATTAAGCATTATACTGAGTCTGAATGGTTAAGACCTCTAATCTGAATTGGTTAAGCATTTGTCTCTGAACGGTTAAGCATTATATTGACTCTTAATGGTTCAGACCTCTTACCGATCAGCACTTAATGGTTCAGACATCTTACTGGTTCAGCACTTAACTGCCAAACGACCCCTCAGTTGTCTAAAATATCATTCAGTTGAACATATCCAAAATCTAGTTCAACCACATACAAAATATGTTTCAAGTTTCAACGAAATACGCATAAGTTCATTAGGATCTTAATCAACCCCCAAATATGCCATAGATTTTTAATTGCAAACCTAAATACCCACAAATAATAACCATTTTTTTATTATATATTATATCTATACATTAATACAATATATCAAAAGTAAAATAATCCGAGCTGAGCTAACGAGCGAGCCATATCGAACGAGCTCCGAGCTTTTTGAACAACCCTGGGTGGTTCTTGACCCCTTTTATGTCCTTTTTTTCTTTTCTATTATACTACTAGTATGTAATTTATGTTATTTGTATATTTATTTAAAAAAATTTGTTGGGCTGGCGGTCTTATTGAAAGCAACTTCTCTATCTAATGCTATAGAGGTAAGGCTTGCTCTGGTCTCACCCTCCTAGACCTACCTTACGTGAGACATTACAGGGTATGTTTGTTTGTCTGTTTGTAACATGTGTTTATCAAAGGGTATTTGTTTTATGCTCTTCAGTGTAAGTATTTACTATCACTTGATTTTGGTTATGTTTATTTGAGTGTGCTTAATGCAGAAACCAATAAGGAGGGGTGTCGTTGGGAATACATTTATGGTGGAGGAACTCGGACGCCGAAAGTTCAATGATGGTGTAAGGCCACTTTGATAATTACAGTTTTTTTTCATAAACAAATTGGTTATAATTGATGTTAATACTGATTAGTTGAACAAGAGGAAAGTTGACTTTGTTTGCTTAAATTGTTGCATATCTTTTAGGATCTTTATGTTCTGAGGTTCTACAACAGGTTGGATGAGGAGAAAAAAGGAGAAGTAAGTGATGTATTTTTTGTATTTATATTATCTACAAAATATATATATAACTATTTAGTGATCACATAATTTTGTCAACTGTTTGATGGAGCCTTATTTCGATAATTATGTTGTTGCAAGATCGCTTGTGCTACAGCTGGAGAAACCCGAAAATGGATGGAAGCTTTTGATCAAGCGAAACAACAGGCCGAGTATGAGCTTTCTCAAAGTTCTACCAGAAACAGATTAAGCATGGAGGATGAGTATGTTGTCACGCTATTCGTCTCTGAATATTTCAAAGATATTACGTTACGTCTTTTTATAACTTTTTAAATTATAAAAATTACACATTAATTTCAAAATCTTCTATTCCTAAACAAATTGTGGTTTAGTTAATTTGTGTTGTATCTTTTAAACTATACTGCGTATACTTTATAATGCTTGTGGTCTCATTGTACCATTTTGTTTTGAAAGGATTGATCTTGAAGGGCGTCGACCTAGGGTAAGACGATACGCGCATGGTCTAAAGAAGCTCATAAGAATAGGACACGGTAAGGTGGTACGAATACTATTTCGACATACACAAAACATCATATTTCAGATAAGATGTTATGCTTTTGAATCATAGAAAAGGTTTGACCTTTTTGAGAATGCACTTTGACTTTGTTGTTATGTGTGTAGGCCCGGAGACACTTGTCAGAAGATCATCAAACTTGGGTAGACATCAAAGACCAAGCGAGTTCATGGAAGGGGACGCTGCAGATGTAGTTGAAGCACATGAGTGGCGATGTGTCCGCACAGTCAATGGTACTAACTTATGGTGTCCCGCTTTCCCTATACGTCTTTTTCTTGTCTAATTGGTATTCCGATTTCTGATCAATAATCAAATTAATATATGTTTTTCAACGCCATAACGTCTTCAATCTTACATACACTTTTGGTTTCTTCTAGTTCTTGTTTATTTGTATACCTTCATATGTGATGTTATTGTCTTTGATCATATGTCGGTATTCAGGTGTGAGACTCTTTGAGGATGTGTCTGACCATAAGGTACTTACTTGCATAACATACACATACATACATATAAACTGTTGCTTTGTAAATAACATTTGGTTATAATATTGTATTATTATGTATTGACTTTTCTCTATAAATGTTAGCCGCACGGCAAAACTGTTCTTGTGAAGGCGGTTGGTGCGGTGGATGCAAGTCCAGATACTGTTTTTGAGGTGGTTCTGAACCTTGACCGACTTCGTAGATACGAGTATGATGATCCACTTACGTGCATTTTATGATTCATACAATCTTTTAATTTTGTTTTCATTAACATTTAAACTTTCAGGTGGGATGCATTGACCGGTGACCTAGAACTCGTTGATTCTATTAGTGGACATTCCGATGTTGTTTATGGATCTTACGATCCCAGATACTTAAGTAGGTGTGTCACTCTTCAATTAAACATTTTTTAATTCTTTAACTCATATCATTAGTTGAAAACTGATGTACTTTTCTTATAGGTGGCAGTCTAAGCGCGATTTCATATTTTCGAGGCAGTGGTATCGTGGACAAGATGGAACATACAGTAAGTGAAAATACTTTAAACATCCAGTTAGAATAAAATGCATTTTCGTCCCTGAGGTTTGGCCAGTTTTGCGACTTTCGTCCAAAAGTTTGTTTTTCCGCATCTGGATCCAAAATGTTGGAAATCTTGCCATTTTCATCCAACTCGTTAACTGCATCCTTTTTTATCCGTTAAGTTAGGGTATTCCGTCTTTTTTGTTACCTTAAAGAGCAATTCCGATGCAGTTTTGATAGAAATCAAATGGCCAGAAATACAAAAGATTCAAAAGTTTTTAAAAAACAAGAATTAAATTACAAAATTCAAATAATAAAATTAATCTTCAAATTCCTGCATCAAATTCGGTCTTTTTCACTTTATGTAAAAAGACCGAATACCTGTGAAAAAGACCAAATTGCTCTTTAAGTTAAACAAAAAAGACGGAAAATACCCTTGACTTAACGTAGAAAAATTGATGGAGTTAACGAGCCGGATGAAAATGGCAAATATTTCAAACCTTTGCGATCCAAATGCGGAAATACAAACCTTTGGATGAAAGTCGCAAAACTGGCTAAACCTCAGGGACGAAAATGGTATTTTACTCATCCAGTTATTTACATGTGTCGTATACACAAGTTAAATGGATCCATTTTGAACCTATGGTGCAGCAATCTTGCAGTGTCCTGCAATACACAAGAAACGACCTACAAAGTCAGGATATCGGCGAATAAAAATTAATCGTAAGTAATTTTTTTTTGAAATTTGATACTTATTCCTATATCTACTAATGCTTAACTGTTTTCATTACAGCATCTTCTTGGGAGATCCGGAATCTTAGAGGTTTGGCGGGTTCTAATGGTGATAGATGTCTTGTAACACATATGTTAGAGATAGATTCAGGTGGCTGGTTTAAATGGAAGCGTGATCAGTGCGCAAAGTTTGAAAGGTCAATTGCTTATTCCTTGTTGAACCAAGTGTCAGGTTGGTGACCCTTCGAACCGTAATTCTTACACCGATAAACCCTTCAAGTGCATAACGGACATGTTTAATCTCTTACAATTTGTATCAGGTCTAAAGGCATACATCTCAGCAAACCCTGCACTTACATGTGAATCATCCACAACGCTAGTGGATACAAAAGCCTCTGATGTTTCTGGATTGATTAGTGAGTTTGAGGATGCAGAAGTTGCTGAGGAGTTTTACGATGCAATTGCTGCTGACTCGTCGTCGTCTTCAGATGATGACGAAGAAGACGGTGATGCTGAACTTGACAACAAGGTTTGCTGCTTTCTTTTAATTTTACCAATTATTTTAAAAAAAAATGAAAATGAATATTGATTGTAGTAACTATTTATTTTATTTATAATTTTATTAGGACCAGAGAGTGAAGCTGAAGAACGTGTCATGGGCTATTGCCAGCTTGGCTTTAAAGGCGAAGAAAGGTAGCCATAATGCCGTTTTTTACGTTTTTTGAATTAGTAAAGTTTGCTTGATCGTGCTTAATGTATGTCTCTGTGTGTGTATATATATATTTATATATTTTTGCGTTTGTCGAATCAGCTATGGATTGCAACAATGAGCTAGATCAACATGTAGATCCGGTTACTATTAATCCTAGTGACTTTTGTGGTTCATTGCACAAAGGGAAGAGCGATGGTGATAGTAATTGCTGGACATCTCCGAGTGGTGCCGGATTTAAGATCCGAGGAAAGACGTACTTGAAAGATAGCTCTAAGGTGACTTTTTCGGTTTTTTTCTTAGAATGTAAATAAAAATTTTCTAATTAGGGATGAGAATATCGACCCATTTACTTCCGAATGCGTTGATGTGGGTTGTGTTGCACTAAATAAATAACTAAAAGGGGAACTGGTCAAACAGGTTGAAAGTCGCCGATATTCTAATTTAAATGCATACAACCTCCATAATCAATGTTATTCAAAGATTTAGATTCTTATCGTCTTCTTTATTGTTGATTTGATCTAGGCTATTTTAAAATACGGTATTACTTTTTTTTTATTTTCAAATTGCCATGGTGATTTTTCTTTACAGAATTTACACATTGAACTTTATAAGTGTGATTTGACTGTCACATTGATGTGAAAATAAGCTTATTTTTCTTGATGCTAATAAATTTCATGTAAGTGCATATATTGTTTTGGTTATACTTGAAAGATTTTTATAACTTTTAGGTAGCCGGAGGGGATCCCCTGCTAAAGCTTATAGCCGTCGACTGGTTTAAACTAGAAAGTTCGAGCAGTAAAGTGGCTTTGCATCCCAAATGCGTTGTTCAGGTACGGTGTATTATTTTCTCATTTGTTGTTTTATACAGCTTTACTTATTACTTTGCATAACATCTTATTTTGCAACGCTTGCAAACTGCGTATTATTTTTGTTCTATGATTCTTCGTGGTGACTCTAGTGTCTATTTTCTGCTACAGACAGAAGCTGCGAAAAAACTTCCGTTTATCCTTGTCGTGAACTTGCAGGTACGCATTAACTTTGACGAATGTGCACACTACACGAACAATGCAACTCATTTGATCATACATTTAAAGTCGCGTATATATGTCGTTCTCGCAGTTCTCTACTTAAAATTGGTTTTTTTTTTGAACATCTACTTTCTTTAACATATGCAGGTTCCGGCTAAACCAAACTACAGCTTAGTTATGTACTACGCTGCGGACCAGCCTGTAAACAAAACCTCATTGCTGGGAAAATTTATTGATGGGGGTGATGCGTTTCGGGATTCAAGATTTAAACTGATTCCGAGTATTGTACAGGTATATTATCTCGTCATATATTAACGCAACCTTCTAATTTTTATTTCTTGTTTTGGGTTCATATTATAATAATGAGCAACAAAGTGGTGAACAGGGATATTGGATGGTGAAGCGTGCAGTCGGTACAAAAGCTTGTCTGTTAGGGAAAGCCGTAACTTGTCACTATTTAAGGCAAGATAATCTTTTGGAGGTATACACTTTCACTTTCTTCATAATTATATATTAACATATATATATATATATATATCATATTTCTTGTTTTGGGTTCATATTATAATTCTATATTTTTTTGTGCAGATTGATGTAGATATTGGATCTTCATCCGTTGCAAGGAGTATCATTGGCCTCGTTCTTGGATATGTAACAAGCCTCGTTGTTGATCTTGCCGTCTTAATTGAGGTCTTTTCTTATTTTATTACACTTATTTGCATCAAATTCATTTGGTAAATTATTCTCTTGTTAAACTGCAGGGAAGGGAGGAAAACGAACTACCCGAATATATTCTTGGAACAGTCCGGCTGAACAGAGTGAGGCTTGATACTGCTGCTCCTCTTGAATCTTAATGTTGATATATATGGTAAATATGTTGTCACTCCTGGTGTGTATGATCGGCTACATTGAGCTTCGAATATGCAGGATCGCTTTCAACCCATAGGACCCGCCCTGATTGTTTAGATTCTGCATCAATTGTGTCCATATGTTTTAGAATCATGAGAAACAATAGCATTTCTGTGCTTTTTTGGGCCTTATATTGTATGATCAAATGAGTTGCATTGTTAATCAAACCAGAGTTCAAAAACCATTTTTCTGTATTTTGCAGTCCTGGTTATAGGATAGTTTTTTTAAAGTTATTTTTTATGGTAATACACCACAAGTTATATTTTTAAAGTGATTAATAATTGAATCTATTCTAATAGAGTGACACTTTAGGCAAAATAAGTACAACATTATTCAGTAATCATGTTGTTTAGTTTTGATTACAACCAGAATCATGAATTGAAATAACCAGTTGACCTAAAGTCTTTTATTAAGATTAATAATTTTTTTACGTAGTGGGGGTAGCGAGTGGGTGGGTGTGACGATGAGGGTGGCGGATGTATAGTGAGTGGTTGGAGATTGCAATTTCATAATATCATACTTAGTATATCCCATCAATAGCAAAGTTAAGGTAGGGTGTGACGAGGGTAAGATGTAGACAGCCTTACCTCTATCCCATAGGAATAGAGAGGCTGCTTCCAGTGAGACCCCGGCTCGATAGTAGATTTGCATCAAGCCTTGGACATAAGGCACATAACACTCAGCAATTGAGTCAAACGCCAATTAGTGCATGTACCTTCTTGTCTTTCGGCTATCAACGCCACCACATGATGCATGATTAACCATCCCCCTCTTTTAACGTTATTTTCACAAATTAGTAAAATAACGTTAAAATTAGTGCACTTTCACTTTTGCCCTCCGAGCGCCCACACATGTATACATTATAGCCGGGCGTTGGAGATTGCAATTTCTTTGGTTTAATTCCTTTACAGTTCCAACGAAATGTTGAATTCTAATTCATTTTCACTGAAAACATAGTAATGATAAAATTCATATTCTAACTCCATTGTGAACCAAACACATTATATATATGAAATTTGGATTCAAATTTTACTAAATTTCGCAAAACAAATACACATCTAAATTCAAGAACTTACACACATCTGGTGTCCTTAATACTTTGATTTCAATGTCGATTGTAAATCTTTATTGTAATCGATACATTATCTTGATTCTAAGACACCTGCAGCAAATCTTATATTTAAAAAATCATGTGCCCAATCATATAAAATGGAATGGAGGACCATAAAACATGAGTTCTACCTTATCGAGCCCCATATTTCACTAAGTATCAAAACTATACACTAAATCCCGAAAATACCTTATTATTAAAGAGATATTACTCATCACATACCTAATCAAATTATCACTTAGCTAGAATTAAGCCCCTCTTTGCAGCGATTGTCGTAAAACTGTATCAAGTAATACCGATGATATATCACTATCAGCGACCATCAACACCGGAAAAACTCGTAAAAAAATAAATAAAAGCGAAAAAAATAACGCCGAGTGAAAAGTAGACATAAAATATTTGAATCACGCACGCTCGTTACAGAGAAATTAAACCGAAACGTAAAACAAAGAAAAAAATTAATTAAGTCAATCCAGGATCCGCGCGTTGCGACGGGCCAGTCAAACGGGAAAAATATACGAAAAATGTTGAACCGCACACGCACGGTCCGTTGCGTTAACTCACAAATTTAGAACAAAACGAAAACTTGGGAAAGATGAAAAGTATGATGGACCGAAATTGAAAATAAAAAAGAGTTTTGGTTAAATTGAAAAAAATGAAAAACTTTGGGTTCAAAGTAAAAAAAAACAAAGGGTATGAATTACAAAAGAAGAAAAGTTTTGGGTTAGAAATGAAAAAAGAAAAAAAACCCTATACATGAGGTACAACACCATAAATTACAAAAAAGTTAACAAAAAGTTTTTTTTTTTTTTGAAACTTGAGTAAACTCTTATATGAGTTAATTACGTTTTTCGTCCATGTGGTTTGTCAAAAATCACTATTTCAGTCCATTAGTTTAAAACTTGCTATTTCAGTCGCTATGGTTTCACTTTCGTAACAATTACAGTACACCTCCGTTGACCCAATCCATTTATCCTGTTAAGTTTTGGTGAAATGACTAAAATACCATTTATTTTAAAAAAACAATATAAAAACATGTCTCTCTCTCATCCCTATCTCTCTCGTGTTGCCCCCACCCATTACAACCTTCGTCCACCCACCACTGCCCCAGCACATCAACATCCAACGACCACCTCTATACACCTCAACCTCCATGCCGTCACCACCCAAAACCACCACCACCATTCTGATCAGCAACTACACCTGTTTCCACCGACCACCACCATTGTATCCTGGATTCAAAACATCCTGGTTTGTATTCAAATCCAACCAATAACCATACCAGGCTCTACAATCCCCGAGCTCCGGCGGAATCCGACCGGAAAAGGAATAACTCCCAAGTTTAAGAATGGCTAGATTCGATAAACCAACGAAAGCTGCCGGAACTTCTCCGCCCAATTTATTATTCGATAGTGAAATCCAGTTCAGATTGGTGCAGTTGCTTAAGCTAGCTTGAATCGAACCAGTAAGCCTATTGTTCTGAAGGTACAACACCTGTAACCTGGGTGGACTACCACCTTGACAAATTCCAGCAGGAATTTGACCGACAATTCGTTAGAACTCACATTAAACATCTCCAAATTCATCATCCCTGACAACGAATCCGGCAACTCACCGACAAAATATTAAAAAACGTAATTAACTCCTCTTATATATTATATATTTATAGAATAAACTCTAGTTAATGGTTAAATACTTATTTATTATCTGCACTAGGTTATGGACCCCGTGTATTACACGAGTTGAATAAAGAAAGTATCTCACAAAAGTAAAAGATGAAAAATGCCATTAAAAATTGCTTAAGGCCACCCATAATCAGAAAAATATGTCAATTTCTTTGAAATTTCAAGAAAAATAAAACAAATTAACCCAATTTAAGATTCTAATATATCTTAGATAATTATTGCTATTTATCAATATGAACATAAATTAAAACTTACAATTTAGACAACTTAAATTATGAATAATTTGAAATGGAAAGCTACACATAATAATTATAGCGCATATTTCATTAGTGAGTTTTGCTTTGATATCATGTTTTGTTTTTTGTGTAAGGAATAGTAAAATTTAATATTTTAAGTTACCACAAGATTTTTATACTACGATTTTAGGATTTTAATCCATTTCTTTTTTTCTCTAGGTTGCTATACCAGTGACAGTATCGTACCGAATCAAATTGATACCGATCAAAGCTGAATTCCTACTGCATTGTGCAAGGGATTCCACTATTTATAACTTTAACTTATATATTTGTTATTGTTAATAGCTAAAAATACTAAACTCACCCTATTAATTTATCCCACCAATCTATAACTTTAAATTATATATTTGTTATTGTTAATAGCAAAAACAACTAAACTCACCCCATTAATTTATCCCACCAATCAAATGTAACCTCAAGGAGCTATGTAAATATCTTATGCAATAATGATAAATAATTTATATATATGATTGATCATAAACTAAATTACAACAATAAGTTAAATATAATTTAGTAACTATATAAATTAATTTATATTCAATTTAAATTCAAAAGTATACATTCGTTAATCTCCAACTTTCTGTAGCTATATTTAACAAAAGTTTATATTTATATTGTGTGTGTATATATAAAATAATATTAGAATTAGATTAGACATGTGCGAATTAGATCAATATCCTTATGTTATATATCAATTATTTAATAATATTATATTTATTAGATTAATATCCTTTATGTTATTATATAATATTATTAATAATAATAAAAGACCAATATTAAAAGAGAAAATGCCACATGTCATTTAGTGGAATCTTTTATTAGTACTACACAGGTTTAAGGATATCAAAATTATAAATTATTTAATTTTATGATGTTTTCAGAAATTTACGTAAGTGGTTTTTTTTTATCATAGATGACATAACAGTTGGTGATGTGTAAAAAAACAATTGTTTTAAAAACAAACCAACTTTATATAGAAATTGTCTTATACTTTTATATATCGTCATGCCAAAACATAGGGCGAGAGGAAACTGTTTTCTTTTCAATTTAAACGGAATCCCCCTATTTAGCGGCATTAAATGAAATCTAAGGATAAACGTTCAAGTGCCAGTATTACTTTCAGATAATATAAGTGTCTCAATAACCTGATCACCCAATGATAGGACCTATAATTGAGTTCCATTATAGAAACCATTCCTTCAATCAATATTTCTTGATAACGTCACTGGAACACCGACCTTTGGTAATTATCAGTGGTTTGGCAAGCTTAAAAAATATAACTCCATTTAGGATATTCGGTGAGTATAAACTTGCATCGGAATTATTATGAAGATATTTTATCCTTAAACCCGTGTATTAAAAGGGTCTAATAACATTGAAAGTGTTTTTAAAGCATGGAAGTAAACCGGTTTTCAAGTATCGAATTAACCTATTCTTTACCATTTTTATTATTCTAATATAAAATAATAATTTATATAATAGTTGTTTTAAACATATAGTAAAAAAATCCTTTTAAAGAATAAGAAAGTGCTGTCACATTGGCATTATTTGAAATTGTTTATCATAAGTAGAATTGTTACTAATAACTAATTATATATTTCAGATAAGTCAATGATCAATATTTAAGTAAACAATAAAACTTTTAATAGTATTACAAGTTGTTAAGGATTTTTTCATTGTTTTGTATTAATAATAATAATAATAATAGTGAATTGAACGAGAGAACACCATGTGCCATTAAGTACACTCTTTATTAGCATTAGATTAGATATAATAATTACAAATAATAAAATACATTAAATATTTTTCATAACTAAACTAACTAATCCCGTGTATTACACGTGTTTAATAGTAAAAACGGTTTGTTTTTATAACACAATAAAATAAGTAGGTGTACTTGATAATCATCTCGTAAACTTGCAATCTATTTTCTATTTTGATCATACTAATCAATACAGAACACACTTCTGAAGTGCTTAACAACTCTTGATACAACCTTCAATTCTTTCGAAAACTTCTTAATTATTTTTAATCGTTAAAAAGTAAAGTAATGAAATAATCAAATAATGATTTTATTTTTGTAAGTTAAAATCTATGGGATCATAAAAAGCAAAAGAGGAAAATAAGAATCACACTATTTAATACATAATTTTAAAAAATATAAACAAAATAACAATGAATTAAAATTTATTATAAAAATAAGTTCAAATAATGAAAACGTACAAGGTTGACGAAAACGAAATAAAAAATGTATTAAATGTAATATCGAAAATGAAATCGAGTAAATTTGAAACGGGTATAAGGATCCACGTGTAAATTAAATAAGTATACGGTTTAGACGGATAAACAAGAATTAAGAATATGTGTCCCTATTTTTATGTATCAAATATAGCGTTAAAGATTATATAACTTAAACAAAAGTTGAACGTGTGTCGATAAAGATAAGTACCCCTTTTTATTTAAGATAAGTACTCCTGGTCAATAAAGTCAAAGTATGAATTGTTGTCTAGCATTAATATATGCATAGTTTAAAACATTTTTATAGTTGTCTAGCAATAATATATGCATAGTTTAAAACATTTTCATAGGTACTGGAAGTGATATTCCCCAAAACAACAAAATAGATATTGACACCGAAGAGAGTTTTGTTGATTAGGGTATATTATATATTTTTCTAAGTATCTTTATTTAAATCATATATTTTTTTATTAAGTGTATTAATCGTAGCTTTTAGTATATCTATCTAAAGAAAATATCAAATAAGAAGTATAATTTAGGTAGGAAATGTAGGAAGTAATAATAGAAGGACACGTGTCAAATAGTAAAAATTACAAAAAGGGCATTTTAATCCAAACAAGATCAAATACACTCAGATCCAACAAAACCCATTTCCTTTCTCTTCAACTCAAACCTATACCACCACCACCACCACTCCAGCACACTATCACCCACCGCCACCACAACCACCCAACCACCACTGCCATAACCACGACGACATCTGCCGCCAACCACCACCAACAACAACATCGATCTCGCGACCACCACTTATCCACACTCTTACCCGAACCCGACTCCCACAATCCGGTTAGCAACCATCACTCCGGCTCGAGCGACGATCCTCTCTGCAAGCGGCTCTACGGCACCTTCATCTCCTCTGATCCAGACCTCCGTCTTAAAAGTAGTGTTGAACCATTTTTTTGTTTTACAAATGAATGTGCAGGTTTTACATTTGTCTTAAAAGTAAGTGTTTGAACCTTTATTTCACAATGAATGTGCAGATTTTACATTAAAAGTGATGTTTTTATCTTCTCTCGTTCATCCCAACTCAAAATAATATATTGTGTTTTACAATTACCCAAAATAATGAATTGCGTTTTACAACATCAGAAAATAATTATTGTATTTGAGTTTTACAAGGTGCAAAATTATTGTGAAATAATTATTATTTTTGTGTTTTTCATGTGTGTGCATAATTATTTGGTGTTTTAAGATCAAATGTTTTTGTCTTTTAAAACTAATCTGCAGCACCTCAAAGTAAAATATATTGCGTTTTACAATATTATGCGATAATTAATATTTGCGTTTTATAAGATGTGCAGAATTTTTATGTTTTAAAAATAATAGTTTCTGTCTTTTTAAGACTAACTTACAGCATAGATGAAAAGTAATTCCTATTGCGTTTTACGTTAATATTGGTTGATTGCGTTGTAAAAGAAAATTGTGATTTTTGTGAAATAAAGATGTTGGGAAGCAGGCTAATTGACTTTTTGTGAGTTGCGATTAATTTATTGCTTTTTTAAATGGATCAAAAACTAATTGTGTTTTATATTTTTCAATAACTTCTCAATTTTTTGTACAGTAGTGTATTTTTTATAAAACACAATTGTATCATAAATTGTGTTCGTCCATTACGTATTATAACACAATATAAAACGTCTATTCTTTTGTTTTTTTTTGTCTATTACGTTTTAGAAAAGAAAAAAAAATTATTGTGTTTTTAGTCAATTACGTTTTAGGAAAAAAACATATTTTTGTGTTTTTAGTCAATTACGTTTTAGAAAAAAAAAACATTTTTTTTTGAGTTTTTGGTCCATTGCGCTTTAGAAAGAACATTTTATTTTATATTTATAGTCCATTACGTTTTAGAAAGAACACTTTCTTTTGTGTTTTTAGTCCATTTCGTTTTAGAAAGAACACCTTGTATTGTGTTTTTTATCCATTACGTTTTAGAAAAAACACTTTCTTTTTTGTTTATTGTCCATTGCGTTTTAGACAGAACAATATGTAGTTTTTTATCTATTGCGTTTTATAAAAAAAACACTTTCTTTTGTGTTTTTTATCTATGCGTTTTAGAAAGAACATTTTTTGTGTGTTTTAGTCTATTGCGTTTTAGAAAAAGAAAATCATTTTTTTCGTGTTTTTTTTCCATTGTGTTTTACGTATCTGGGTTATCGAAAACTTTTTTTCTCAAAAGTATAGCAATAATGTGCTCGTTTTAAAGATAAAAAAACGCTCGTTTTTAAGGTGCAATTTTTATAAAAAACAATGTCGTATGAAAGAGTTATTAACGTTTAAAAAACGAGGGGGAATTGAATGAGAGAGAAACTATTGACTTGGATGGACTAGATTACCCTTACTGAAAACTCACGCGCTTCTCATATTGACCAATTCAACCCCTTTAATCTCAGCCCTTTATTACTTAATGGATGGTCAAGATAACTTCATATCCTTTCTACCTAAAACGTACTTCCTATTATATCCTAACTCTATCTATCATCTATACATATAATAAAGTAAACCAAATATGAACACATGTCAATCATTCAGACCATCTAAAATTCTATTTTTCCACCTAAATCTCTTTAGTTTTATACTTAATACTAAAACCACATTTAAATTATGAACGTGATCTTGAAAATGAAATTGTATATAAACTTTGAGAATTATAATATATATCTATCCCAAAATCACATTTAAACTAGGAACGTGATCTTAATTTTTTTTGAACGCCTTCAAACTTTGAGAAGAACTATAATTTAATATACATCTATATAGATATTGCATTACAATTTTAAAAAGAAAAGATAACAACAAACATTGAGTATTTTATAATTAATATACAATCTATATATTGAATTACAGTTTTAAAAGAAAAGAATTGCATGTAAGTAGCTAACCATAGTAATTAAAAATATTATTTATTTATATAGCTTTATGTTTTTGAAACAATACAAAATTTTCAAATCAAAGTTGATACTAAATGTTTATTAGTGTTTATCTAACTTTTAGTTGGTATGCACAGTATAATCTATATATTTATTTTTATTTACAACGAAATTTAATAATATTATATTATATATCTATACTATACTATATAGATCTATCTATACATATAATAAAGTAAATCACATGAAGGACATATGGCGCTGTTTGAGTTGATCCCAATTATTTTTTTCCGATAAATAAATAGATATAGATAATATTTCTTAATAAGATTCAAATAAAAATATTATTTTAATAAATAGATATACATATATGGGTGGGGCTCGGCTACAAAGTCCATTTTCCTACAAAGTGTACAAAGTCATAAAACAACGCAATTTCAGCCATAAAACACATTCAAAACTCACAAATAACAGAGTGAAGATCACTAAAACACAATATCCAAACCCTAACAGTCTATAAAAACTTCAAATACACCATAGTAGAACTATGGATATAAAACACAACATGATAATCAATATAAAACACACTAATGTTAGTAATTCGACTTTTGAGCGTGTTTTATGGTTGACATTATAGGTGTTTTATGACTTTTTATACTTTGTAGGAAAAATGGATTTTGTAGCCAACTCCCACCCATATATAATATTTGTTAATAAGATTTAAATAAAAATATTTTAATGCATGAACTTTATCTTTTATCATTTTGTTTTCCATTTATTTTACCCTAAATAAATAGATATAAATAATATTTGTTAATAAGATTTAAATAAAAAATATATTATTTTAATCCATGAGCTATATCTTTTACCATTTTCATTTATTCATGTCTGAAGATTAATAAAATTGAATTATAATAAAATAAGCATAAATAACTAATGGCTTTACTAACATTTTAGACTTTTGATGTAAAAATATAAATATAAACAAAATACAAAATAAGAATTAAAGTTGGTAGGCATAATCCCTCCATTTTTTTATTGTTAGTTATTTTTATATTAATCATTTTTTATTAGTTGCTTTTATGCGCGAGACCGTATATATATACTTTCATATGGTAAGGGGATGCGGCAACTGAGCGACAAACGAACTGAGATAGTTTCACTTTGTCATTGGACTTATGTAGTATGTATATTCAACTCTCTTTTATGCACTTTTAATTTTAATTTCAATCAAGACCATTAAACCATTCAAATTAGATAACGATGAGAATATTACAAATAAGACAACCAATGTGGTGTGTAAGGAATTGTTTTAGTGAAATCTGAATTATTCGTTGTAGTTTTTTTACCTATCATATGGGTTTTTAAATTTATTTTATTTATATTAAAATTATTTTTATTATTTTAATTGAAACCAAACAAATTTAAAGTATTTTCATTTGTTAAGCCACGTGTATACGTGAGCTCTATCCTAGTTCGTATATTATATGAATTAAGATTTAGTGTTTAAACTAAAACTAATTTAAAAGACAAATGTGAGAGAATTATTTTGTTGTGCACATGATATTATTTGAAATTATTAATTATAATAGATATCACGATAATGTATTAAATACTAAAATTTGATATATTATTTGAAAAGTAATAATAAATAAAAGTTATGAGGTTGAAGGAAAAAAAATGCCATGTGACATTATTTGTAATATTTTATTATAAGTTAGATTAGATTAGATAATACACTATATGGTTTCAATTTAGTTTTTGTTCTTTGATTAGTTTAATATTTATGAATTAATTCTTTTTATATTAGTTCAAGAGATATTAATATTTATTAGATATTAGATTTAGATATTAAAAAATTTATTGTAAGATCGAAAGAAAAAATGTCTTGTAGCATTAATTAGAGTTATTTATTAATCTTAGTTAAAGATAAGGATATATATATATATATATATATATATATATATATTACTAAAATTAAAAGAAATATATATTAAATAAATATAAATATAGTTTTTAAGGTTGAAGAAGAGAATATCATGTGCCATTATTTAGGAGTCTTTTATTATAAGTTAGATTAGATTACATTTTGATTAATCAACTCTAGTAATTTAGATCTATCAATTTTCTATCATTTTTACAGCTGTGCAGTTAGTTATCCATTGTCCAAGTACACCCGCCCACACCGAACCACCTCTCATCTTTTCCCGCCAAAACGCCTGCAAATACGAACAAAACACCTCTCCTCACGCAGATCGTTTCTAAAAAAATGAGAGAGAGAGAGAGAGAGAAAAAACATCAAAGATGTCAGGCTAGGTGCAATATACTACTACAGCGATAAACCTCACGGCGGCGGCCTTGATCTGGAACAGGGGGAAGCCGCTCCGAAACTCTGAAACTTTGCTTGTCAGAATGTGTTTCCGTAACAGAGAAAGCCTCATACAAAAAAACCCTAAGTTCCTCCTCGTTAATCTCTCTGATCTTCTCACATATGATAAAGATCAGGATCTTTGAGATTTGCTTCAAAAAAACCCTTCCGATTACCTCCCTCTGGTACACTACTTTATTATTTTAACCCAGGGGAGTAAACGAGCCGGCCAAGCGTTCGTTAAAATTTACGAGAGTTTGAGCTTGGCTTGGTTGCAGCTTTGTTTTTGAAACTTGAGCTCGACTCTTTTCGAACATATTATAATGATTTAGGGTCTAACCCAACCCATTCGTAATTATGCATATAACGTGTGTACGTATTTTAAAAATGAAATCGCGTACCGTCGCACGTTAAGAGGCTATTGTACGTTAACCTTGCCCTGTATATGTATATATAATTAAGAAATTTTATAAATTATAATTTTAATTATAAAATATATATCTAATATATTTGTAACTGGAACTGGTATGAAATGGAAAGAAGGAAATCTGATTGTATTGAATGAATGTGTGTTTACAAATGAAAAGAACCCCTCTATTTATAGGGGAAGGATGGACGACAAGTAAATGCTAATTACATATAGGAACACCTATAATTGCATGCAAAGACATCTATAATTGTAGTTAGGGACCTCTAGTTAACAACTAGGTCCTTCAACTATTTACAACTAACACTCCTCCTCAAGTTGGAACATAGGTGTTAATCATGCCCAACTTGTTACATATAAGTCTATCTGTGTAACACCTCGTGTTTTTGCGTCCAGTAATTTTCCGACACGCGTCCCGGTAATCCTGGTGTTGCCACGTGCTAAAACAGGAGGGACCAGAGTCATTGAGTTATGTTATTATATCTTCGATGTGCCTTGGAATGAAATTGAGGGGCCAAATATACAAGAAACGAAAGTATAATTAAGTTGGGAGTGCAGGGGCCAAAGCTGCCAAACTTCAAACAAGTTTGGGGGCCGCCGCGTAGCACGAGGGGCCTATCTGGGCAGAATGTTTGAATTTGTTGCCAGCTTCACTTGGACACTACTTCTACGAATTTGTGCCACCTTGCTTGCATTCCTGCCACCATTTGACACATCTAGAACACTTGTAGACACCTGAATTCATACACAACACCTGGCACCCCCTCTACACTCCTCAAGTGACTCATATATGATGCACTCTATGTTGCAACTTTCTTCTTCACTACCTCATTTGCAAACAAGCTCACTTTGGAGAAGTTCCAGGCAATCTTGAGCATTCCTCCGAGTTCTTAGCATTCCCTGGACCTTGTGTAAGTGTTCCAAATTCATGCTAAGCCATTTCTTTGAGTTTTAAGCCATAGTCAAAGTCTTGTCGTAAATACGCATTGACTTTGAGCTAGGGCTTTGATAACTAAGCCATTGTGCGTAACGAAAGTTCCTACGTGATTGTAATGATGGAGGTGTTAATCCCTCAAGTGGGCATCTCCAGATTACCACGAATTCGTGGCCAATTGACGAGTCAAACGAAAAGTCAAAGAAAGTCAAACTGTCTAGATTTGTAAAAATTCATAACTAACAATCTAGATGTTATAAAATATGTTTTGATGCACTAATAACCTTAAAATAAGTATTAGAACTTATATCAACTGATTTGGCTCGTCAAGTGTTGGTCTAGGGTCGGTTTGTAACCGAAAGTCGCTATATTTGACTTTTCATTGACTTTTCGCTTCTGACCCGATTTAGCCATTTTGGCTACTGAATTTTGATCACTTTAAGACCATAATTAAGTTTAGGATTACCTCCTAAAGTTGCTTCAATCGATTCATTAGAAATCTAAGTTTACATACAAGTTCCGCTAAAATTACATAAACTTTGCAAAAAGGTCCTTTTTGTGCAAATCATGATTTTAAACACCCATGCATGTAAATATAAAACATAAACTGATTTGTAAACATAATTTGATTATGTTGATGTCAAGAATCTGATTATAATTTAAGTTTTCACAAAAGATGCGTTTAAGGCATTAAAATGACTAAAATGCCCTTTTCGGCATTTTAGAAACACTTATCATGATTTTATGATCAAGATGATATATTTAATGATGTAATATGATAAGTAGGACCATTTGGGATGTTCATTCAGATTATAACCTGAATGAAGGCTTAAGATTCGTTAATTGCCGATAAATGATTAAATTACCTTTATTCACGCAAAATAATTTTTATCAATCTTTTTATGACCAAAACTTAAACCTACTGATGTAATAAGTTAAATGACATATTATTGATATATAAAACAGGTCATAACTTCTGTTTAACTTAAACATCGATTTAAACGGCATTTTAGCGACTTTTACGCCTTTTTAGCGCATAGTATGGTTTAAAACCATAACTATGAGCTAAGACTTGATACCTACTGATTTATAAACTTATTTTCAACATCTTAACAGTAAGTACAAGCCCCGAACCCAGAATCCCAATTTTGGTTTCAAAGTTATGTGTGAAATTACTAAAATGCCCTTGCGGACATAGATTATTTCAAAATAGTCAAACACACATATATTTGATATCCTACTGTTATAACATCATTAAATAAGTATTTTTGTAGAATATTAACAACCTTGACATCAGATTCATTTTAAACATCTTTTATAAACATTAAAATGACCAAACCCTTGTAAGGCATAATTTAGTTTTAAATATACCTCGGGCCTATCTTTTGCTAAGCTATTGATTTTATAACATATTTTAAACATATATTCATATGGAACTTATATATGACTCTCTCAGTTACCCGGTTTCGCCTATGTGCGCTCGGTTAAGCTTACGTAGCTAATTTACGTACTTAAAACAAAACGGGTTTAACTTCGTCAGTTCTCTATCAAAATCTAGAATGTTGTTGGTTTACCCATGTTAGACAAGTTTATATACTTGTCGGGTCCAACTAACATCCTATTCCGATCACCGCTTAATCTAGCGTATCGTACTATATTGTTTTAGCGTAAGACTAACCGGTTCGAGTCTAAGACTTAACTAAGGACCCGTTAGCATTCTAATATTGGTTAATAATTACCATCCGCCTTCCGGTAGATTGTACCTGTACTTGCTTTGATCTACGGCTGAGTTTTGGACTTCACGAAGACTTAACTTCAGGTAAATACTCTTTACCTAGTTTCCCTATACGGGCTTGGGATACAGTAAATTATTACCGCTTGGTCGGGTATGGAAATTATGTTTTATCCAGTTGTGATAATTAACTAAAAATTGCATAACCCAGTTTTGATCTGTTTTGTCTGAAACTCAAACATTGGGGGTGGGCTTGATCGTGTCCGGGATATCCTTGGCTCACTAGAGTGTTAGTGGCCACGACTAAAGCATGGCGTGTAGGCATACACTAGGTAATTGCTAACTGCTTTCTTTGTGAAAGTTCAGAGTGGTGTGTCAGTCGATCATGTCTCGGTTTCTGTACCGGGCCCCATATGTAAAAGCCTGACATGTAAATCCGTATACAAGGTCATTTGTACTGTTCCAAGTTATTTTACAAAATGTGCTAATGCACCTAAATCATTTTCGAAAGGGTTTTCAAAATGAGTCGGTTGACAGTATTTACCAGTGTAAACTGACGTATTTTCAAAGATTAAAATACAGGTACAAGTACGCAATAGGCCAGAAGCTGCAGGGCGTTGACATTAAAGAGTTGCGACCTTAGAGTTAGAGCCTGTAGAGTCTGATTTCATTTTGTATGTTATCCGATCCGCCTGTGGATCTATTACAAGCCCTGTCTGTATATTATTTGTGTTTTCCGAACTCTGGACACTTATGGTTTGTAATACTTTATATTTTACTCCAAGCCTTCCGCTGTATTGCTCTGTGTTGTAATTGGTTATGATGATATCAACTGTACATCACGACACTCCCCACCGGGCCCACCGGAATACACGTGGAAATCGGGGTGTGACAGGTTGGTATCAGAGCCAACGTTTGAGGGAATTCGACACTTGTCTTTAGTGTTTGATCTCAAACGACACAGTAACATATTCCTTAGACTCCCGAGTCTAGGCTATGACCTACGATTACTCACTACCTTATTGATATTATTTTGCCTTGTTTTGTGTTTTGACTTATATTTGAGGCAGGACAATGCCGCCTAAATTTTCGAGAGGAGCAAAAGGAAAGGGATTGATGAGGAGTGGATCCCCAAAACAAGGGCCTTCTAACGCCCCCATATACAACCCCTATGAAGGATCGGACGATTCTTCATCACCATGGGAACCTTACCCTAACTTACCTCATGAGTACTCACCACCACCAGACTCCCATCATCCGCAAATTCGCACAATAGCCATCAATCCTACCATTCACATTCCCATTCTCTTCAAGGGAATTATAACACCGATATACAACTTCTTCACTTTCGGTAACTCCACCCGAAGATTCTCCTAAACTTATGGAAGAAGATTCAGAGCCCGAAATACCAGCAACAGGATCGATGGTCACCCCATTGACATATCCAGCGGTTCTAACTCGTACAATGGAACCCCTCATCATTACACTGATAGATATGAAGAAAGGTGGGGACAATACGTTTTCTACAATACTCCTTCAGTTCATGATACCCCATCCTACCACAACACACCTTCATACCACACTCCACCACAAGAACCACCAGTGGAGCAGCCACTACCACCTCCACCTCCAAGAAGACATGGGGGGCGCATGTCAGTACGCCTAGGACCGAGAGTAGGGTCACTTTCACCTAACCCTTACCCTATTATTCCCGAGGACCCACAAATGGGTGGACCCTCACATACTTCACCTTTTATGGAGAACCAACCACAACCAACTGTTGAGCCTGAGCCTCAACCACCATTTCCTACAGGTGAGCCGTCACCACTACCACCATACCACAGGGTTTTGATAACCCTATCCCTTCTTATTCAAACCCATCTGGATATAACCCATTTGAACCTTCTACCTGGCCGGAGCATAGCCACAGTCATAATGTACCTCTTCATGACCCGTATCTAGAAATGGCCATGAATGCACACTATCCTAACCCCTATCCCTACCAACCAAGTGCATATCATATTTATAGTTATCAACATCCGGTTGCACCATCTCAACCCCAACCTCAAACGCAACCTCAACAGCCACCGCCAACAATGAAAGTTCTTACTGAAGCAATAGAAAAAGTCAAGGAACTTCAGGAACAAACAACCAAGGACAATAAGAAGAATAACAAGCTGTTGAAAAGGCTAGTAAAGAAGCTAAGAGGGAAAAAGGATTAAAATTCATAACTATCTTTATATTTTGTTATTGTAAATTAAGTCCCTATGTGGACAAGTCTTATTTAGTCCCTGCGTGGACATTTTAATTATTTCAAGTATAGTCCCTGCGAGGACAATTTTTCCTTTATTAAAGTCCTATTTATGGACACTATTGTACCGCATTATTATTATTAATGGAATTTTGGAATTTTAGTTATGTATTCCTCTCACCAAGTTATTCAAGCGATCGTCTCGATTTTTATTCGCAATTTATGAACTACGAAATATCCCAAAAAGATCCTCTTGATGATTTACACCCGCCAAGTGATTAGATCACATGAATTGGCAAAACGGTAGTTATATGGTTTTCTACCATGATAGTTAAGGTTGAATTTTCCCTTCTATCCACCTAGTCTACCTGATCTTGACTAGTTATTTAAATCATTTTTAGAGCTTATCCTAAAAGTTAATATATTCAAGATATTAACCTCCTGGTAAGTGTGACTTGAGGAACCACACGAACTGTCTAGGTAATGGACTCCGTTCAAATCTACATGTCTATTTTGATCCTGATCAACCATCAGTATTGTTATGGGTGGAATTTCGAGCTTATATCCCGAAGGCATATCCTGATATTATATGTTGCGACAAGGATACTAAACCAGGATATTGGTAACATCCTGCGGGGGTATCCTGCTCGTTAACTAACGATTTTCTTTGGTTGCAAGGTACCAACGTTAAAGGACTTGGTCTACCTGAAGATTAGCTCAAGGTAATTGAAAAATGGATGTTGATGGCGGAAGAATGGGTCTTGTAATGGTCAGAATAGAAGAAAGCCATATTCTGCGAGAATTTCGGATGCTGGTCAATGCTATTAGTGTTGTAACGATTATATGAGCTGAAGACCCGGACTTATAGTTAATATTCACGTGGAAAACAAGCTGAAACAGTCCCCCAACGTTCAGAAGGGAATATTCCAAGCATCCCGAGAATATAGGATAGTTAGTTATTTCTTGTAACTATAAAAAGGGAATGCCAGATCATAGGAACACACACACTTTCGCTCCATACCAACACCCCATTTCTTTCCAGCAACCACACATTAACACTCACAACTTGCAATCATTGTAACACTTAGTAGCGATCTGGGCATTATCCTGCGCTGTATCCTGATTTTCAAGCAATAAGAAGAACAAGGCAGTTGACTATTGTCACCTCCCGAGGTTTTGTGCCGGCGATCTAGAAAGATCAAGGGCTTTCCTCGTATATCTTGTGTCAACCTTTACTTTATTTGCATTGTTTTTACAAATTGACATAGTTCTATATCCTGGAACTATATCCTGAAACTGCGTATATTTTCAACCAAGTTAACACATTTTTATCAAGTCTACATAGCACATACCTCACAAACTAAATTTGATCACTTAATTGCTTCGGTAATTTTTGACCAAAACAATTTGGCGCCCACCATGGGGCAAGTGGTGCTATTTTTAATCAAAACTTTTCTAAGATCACCAATCGGTTCTTTATTCTCTAATCTTTTTGCAAGATTATTTTTGATCGCTTCTCAGTCAGGTTTGAGCTCTTCTTCGGTGCCCGCATCAACCTCTGCTGTAACTGGTTCATTACCTCTTCCTCTCCACCAGTCCAGACTTCTCAGAGAAGGAGCGAAAGCCAAACAGCTCGGGACACCACTGCTGTTGAAAATGCTTCCAGATCCGGAGTTTCGAGAAGAACTCTGATTTTTGCTTCTAATGATGAAATCTTATCTTTGTTTGGTAGTAGACAGGATCAAATGAAAAAACAACTGGAAACTAATCAACTCATGATGAAGGAAATACAACTCTTGAAGTTCAACTCCAAGAGACTTGCTAAGGATATTGTTACCCCTTTGCATCCCAGGATGTTGAACTTTAGTTCAGCAGCATATACTGAGTATAATCAGGGCAACGTCGTACCAAGTCACTCCCAGAGCAATATCCCAGAAGTCCCCTTATCCGCCAGGATATCGACTGTCAGGGATCCAGGATATGCTCCAGGATATGGCCCCAATCGCCAAGCTGTAACTTGTCCATTAATACTAATATACCGACTGCTAACAACTTCGAATCTTCGCAGGATACAAGTGCAACATCGGCATTATCCAAGGAACTCCAGAAATTAAAGGATATGATATCAAGTGTGCCTGGAGTAGTGCAACCAATACCAGAAGTGTCCCAGGATAGTCACAACATATCCCGTTTTGTTCGCCATATTTGTGATGCTGAAATTTCAAGAGATTCCAAACACACAACATGAAGCTTTTTGATGGGACGACGGATCCTGAAGAACATATTGCTCAATATAGGGATAGGATGGAAGTAAACCCCATCCCACCAGACCTTAAGGAAGCGTGCCTATGCAAAGGCTTTGGTTCCACTTTGACAGGATCAGCCTTGAAATGGCTTCTAAACGTTCCACCCTATTCCACTACGTCTTTTGCACATTTAATTAACTTATTTAATATCAATTTTCTTGTAGCAGGAGCTTTGAGAAATTAACAAGTGACCTTTACAGGATCACACAGGGACCACAAGAACCCCTAAGGGATTATGTTAACAAATTCAGTAGGGAATCCATGGATATCCCGGACCTTGATGTTGCTACAGCAGTACAAGCGTTCAAAATGGGATTATAGAAGGATTCCCAATTTCATCAGGATCTTGTGATGAATCCTTGCAGGAATCTGGATGAAGCTCGGAATAGAGCTCTAAGATATATCAGGCTTGAAGATGACAAGAAAATGCAAGAGAGGATGAATGCATCCTCAACAGACAAATCAACGAATAGGAAGTCGGAATCCTCATATAAACCATATCGCTCTAAGCCTTATGCTAAAAATGACAACAAAAGAGTGAATGCTGTTGAGGATGAAGATGCTGAAGAATATCCATAATTGTCACAATATTGTTTTTCAGTAAATATCCCTGAACTAATATATGCCATGCAGGGACTAGGGGACAAAGCGAGGTGGCCAAGAAAGAACCAACAAAAGGCTGATTGGAAAGATAAGTCCAAGTGGTGTGCCTTCCATGAAGATTTCGGACATATGACAGAAGACTGCATAGCCTTGAGGAAGGAAATAAGCTACTTGCTGAGCAAAGGCTACTTAAAAGACCTTCTTGGCAGAAAGAAGAATAAGGGTCAGGATACTGAGAAGGATCCTGAACGAGCAACATCTCCTCCTCCAGACGCCAAGATAATCAATTTCATATCCGGAGGGTCCGATATATGTGGAACCTCATACTCAGCGGCCAAGAGACATGCCAAGGAGGCTAAGGCAGAAAGAGGAGATAAGCCGACGAGGATGTCAACACTTACAACTGACAAAGTGATAACATTTGATAGTGATGATCGGGATAGCATTTAGGATCCTCATCATGATGGTCTGGTAATCACTTTGTATATTACTAATCATTTTGTGCGCAGGATATTAGTGGACAATGGCAGCTCGGTTAACATCATTCAACTAGAGACCCTGAAGAGGATGAACATCCTAGAAATGGAAATTACCTTGAAATCCACTGTGCTCGTAAGATTCAGTGGAGAAGCAAAGAACACTGTTGAAGAAATAAAGTTGCCTGTATATGTTGAAGGAGTGAATTCAATGCAACGGTTTTGTGTTATGGATTCATTATCCTGCTATAATATTATATTAGGCAGGCGATGGATTCATGATATGAAGGCTGTACCTTCCACCTATCATCAATATATCAAGATCCCTACTCCTTGGGGCGTAGTCAAGGTGGAAAGCGATCAACAGGAGGCGAAGGAATGTTATTCCTCTTCAATGAAGGCCTCAACAAGATCTAAAGCATGATAGCAATTAAAGATACAAGCCCAGGATATCATGGAAACTTCGGAGCAGGATGTTAAGAAAGTTATCCTGGATCAGGATAATCCAAATATCTCGGTGCTTGTAGGGGCCAATATCCCTCAGGATATTGAGAATCAACTTACTAACTTTTGAAATGCAGGATGTCTACGTTTACATGGAAACACGAAGACATGACATGTATATCAAAAGATGTTATAACTCACAACTTGGAATTGATAAATCTTTCAGGCCCGTTCAATAAAAGAAAAGGAAATTCGCTCCTGAAAGAAATGCAATTATACAAGAGGAGGTTGAAAGTTTTCTCAAGTCCAAGATGATTAGGGAAGTCAAGTTTCCCAAATGGTTAGCAAACGTGGTGGTGGTTCAAAAGAAGAATGGGAAGTGGAGAGTTTGTGTAGACTACACAGACCTCAACAAAGCTTGTCCAAAGGATCCATTTCCACTGCCCCATATAGATTCCATGGTGGATGCAACTGCTGGACATGAAATGCTGACTTTCATGGATGCATCCTCAGGATTTCAACAAATCCAAATGGAACCGTCCGACCCAGAGGATACATCTTTCATGACACCAACATGTATATACTGTTATACTGTTATGCCTTTTGGTTTAAAAAATGCAGGTGCAACATACCAAAGGCTGGTTAATATGATGTTTAAAGACAAACTGGGGGACACCATGGAGGTATATATTTTGATGATATGGTAGTGAAATCCAAGAAAGCGGAGAATCACCTCTAGGATTTAGAGTGTGCCTTCAATATCCTGGACCAGTATAATATGAAACTGAATCCTGCTAAGTGCCATTTTGGAGTGGGGCAGGAAAGTTTTTAGGATACCTGGTAACCAAAAGAGGGATAGAAGCAAGTCCGGAACAGATTAAAGCCATCCTGGATCTCAAATCGCCATCCAACATGAAAGATGTTCAGAGATTAACAGGAAGAGTAGCGGCATTAAACAGGTTCATATCAAGATCCTTGGAAAATGCAAGGAATTTTATGATATCCTGAAAAGACAAAAAGTTTGAATGGGGTGAAAGACATGAAGCTGCCCTGCAAGAATTGAAGCGATATCTTTCCAGTGCACCTTTGCTGATGAAACCTGAGGATGGTTAACCTTTATCCCTATATCTTGCAGTATCAAGGAATGCAGTAAGTGTTGTTTTGGTAAAAGATCACGAAGGTCAACAGTATCCTGTTTATTATGTTAGTAAAAGTTTGTTAGAGCTGAAACTAGATACTCATACTTATAAAAATTGATATTAGCTCTAGTCATGGCATCAACTAAGCTTAGACATTACTTTGAAACACATAGGACTCATGTTAAATCCAATTATCCTATTAAAAACATGCTTAGGAAGCCTGAAATGTCTGGTAGAATGGCTAAGTGGTTCGTAAAATTAAGTGATATGATTTAATATATGAACCTAGAAATGCTATAAAATCTCAAGCTCTAGCAGACTTTGTGGCTGATTTTCGTAGTGATATTCAAAACGAGTCTGACCTAGAAGTACAACAATTAGACGGGAATTCAGGATCTTGGATATTGTATACTGATGGTGCATCTAACATAAGAGGTGTAGGGTTAGGTATACTACTAAAATCGCCACAAGGGGACATATTACCCCAGGCTATTAGATGTGAATTTTCTGCTACTAATAATGAAGCTGAGTATGAAGCTCTGATAGTAGGATTAGAATTAGCTAAGAAATTGAATGTTAAAATTTTACAAGTGTATGTTGATTCCCTGTTGATTACTAACCATTTCAATGGATCTTATGCAGTTAAGGGTGAAAAGTTAGTTGAATACCTTGTAATTGTTAAAAAAATAGTAGGATATTTCGAAAATTTTACACTTGAGCAGGTACAAAGAGAAGAAAATGCTGAAGCAGATGCTCTAGCAAATCTAGGATCTACTGTCAGGATACCGGAAGGAACTCAGATACCAATATTACATATCCTGTACCCTACGACAGAACTGTTGAAGTCTCATGATAAGGAGGTCCATACCTAAGGTGCTTGGAAGATCCTGAAACTAAGGAAGTACTTCAGGATATACACGAAGGAGATTGTGGTAACCATACTGGGGGCAGATCTTTATTCTCTAAGGTATTGAGAATAAGATACTACTGGCCAACCATGAGGAAGGATGCTACGGAGTATGTTTGAAAATGTGATGCATGTCAGAGACATAGCAATATACTACATCAGCCTGCAGAACCATTATATCCTATCATATCTCCTTGGCCATTTATGAAATGGGGGATGGATGTAGTAGGAAAACTCCCAAAAGCTCCGGGAGGAAAAGTCTTCGTGCTAGCAATGACGGATTATTTCTCCAAGTGGGTTGAAGCAGAAGCGTTTGTCCAAGTTAGGGATCAAGAAGTGCTATCTTTCATCAAGAGGAATATCCTGACAAGATTCGGGATACCGGCGGAGATAATTTTGTGACAATGGTTCTCAATTCATCAGCAAGAGGACTACTGATTTTTGTAAAAGTTGGGGAATCAAGATGATTACGTCAACACCGGTGCATCCTCAGGCTAATAGACAAGCAGAATCCTCCAACAAGATAATTGTCAATAACTTGAAGAAAAGGTTAGGTGCCAAGAAAGGATAATGGGCTGAAGAACTACAATTTGTATTGTGGGCAGATAGAAAAACTGTGAAGAATGCTACTGGGCAAACCCCATTTTCTTTGGTGTTTGGGGCAGAAGCAGTGATTCCAACAGAGATGGTGATACCCACAGCTAGGTCAAGCCTACGGGATCCTGAAGCGAATCCTGAAGTCTTGTATCAGGAATTAGACACCGTAGATGAAACAAGGGATGCAGCAAAGCTAAGGATGGCAGCATATCAACAAAGGATAGCTAAGTCATACAACAAAAATTTAAGAACTAGAAGATTCCAAGTTGGAGACTGGGTATTGAGAAAAGTTTTTCAAAACACAACCAATCCTGTTGACGGCAAGTTAGCCCCAAAATTGGAAGGACCATATGAAATTGAATCAGAGTCAGGAAAAGGAGCATACCGACTCAAGACTATGGAAGGGGATATGTTGCCAAGATCATGGAATGCTATACATCTTAAAGCTTATTTCAAGTGAGTTTAGGATTTACTTTCTGACTCAGGATGGTATGAATTCTATCTCTTTTAAATATGTTTAATTTAATATTCTTTGAAACCCAATACTGACTTAAGCATCAGAGGGGTGTTAGCCAAGCTAACACCCACCTTAGTTTAAAGGTGTTTTGTAGGATACTTTTCAGGATATTACTCCAAGATATGTACACAAGACGGATCAAAGACTAGAGGATTGGCCCCTCTCACGTTTAAGGGATTCAGATCCCTTCACAGGTTTAAAGGTATTCACCTTTCTTCCAAGTTGGGTTTAAACACCCCGCCTGGAGCGCAAGTATCTAGTAATAGTTCAAGATAGCGGGACCATTCATGTAATAGTGGCTGACAATTTCGTTATTGTTGGCTATATCCGGATCCTTAAGGTATATGAGGATTGATCACCCTCTCTCTGCGAAAGGGTATTTTCATACTCTCTAAGGTTTAAAGGTTTTCACCTTTCTAAGTCTTGGAGTTTACACACTCCCGCCTGTAGCGCATGAAACATGGGTAATATCCCCAGTAAAACTCAAAGACTTAAAGGTTTTCACCTTTTCAAGTCTTGAGGTTCTTATACTCCTGCTTATATGCATGGAAATGGGTTTAACCCCTAATAAAATTCAAATTTTTTGGATAATCCCACGAATACCCTTAAAGTGAACATGTGCAACTATGTTTGAAAGAAGATTGCTAAGTTCAAAGATCAATTGGAAAATTACATAAAGGATGATATCCTGATGCGATATGCTGATCCTGCACAAATATGGGACATCTATGCGGGAACAAGAAGATAACATATGCTGATATTGAATCCCACTGGGGACCTTACATGTGGTCCTAAGGTTTATTGTAAACTTTCCTCCTAAATCTTTCTGGTATGAATTCTTGTTTAAATTTCCTTTAAGTATAAGGGCCTTATCTAAACAAATGAAATTTATTAACTATAGAAGTTTGTTTCATATAGAATCTTTGTCTTCCTTAAAATGTGTTTCTATAAAGGGAAATATTTTTAACTATCACCAGTATCCTGACCAGGATACTTAATGAGAATATTTGCAAACATCACAGGATAAAAGAACAATGTAATGTAGAGGTAACACAAGGATAAGGCCAAAAATTAAAGTTATATCAACCATTTAGAAGATTACACCATTGGCTTTGTTTTGAACCAAAAACCATCCACCAAGGGTGTAATTAAGTCTAAAGCATAATAAAGATAACAGTTGAAGGTTTCATCCTGAAACACAGGATCCCTCCACCTCCAACTGTTATGATTGATGACCAAGGGCTTCGTCTTGAAACTCAGGATCCCTCCACCATTGGCCATCGCATTGTTCTAATGTTTAAATACAGGAAAAAGTAAAACACGACCATCAAATTTAAAAAGTGGGCTCCGGCCTAGGCATAAACATCCATCATCGCCCACTTCGCTGCCCATATGCTGTAAAACTTCAGCAACATGGCAGCATCACCAACCACGCCATCACCAGCTCCACCTTCCTCATCAGCCTTGCCACCTGCATCCACCGCTGCCTCAACTACCTTGGAGGACTTTCCGGCTTCCGCTCTAGCTGGATGCTCATAGGAGAAGGCTGTGGCAGTAGTAGCAGGGAGATCAACACCCTTCCTCTTCTTAGATCCTTATGCTCGAGACCTAGTCAGAGAGGAAGGCTTAGGAGCAACAAAAGAAGGTTTAGACCTGGTGGCAGCGGAGGGCTCCTTTTTCACCAAGGCAGGCTTAGAAAAGCTGTCAAGCTCCTCTAGATCAAAAGTAGCAGGGTCCTTGGTGGAATCCGCGAAGGGAGTAATTCTAATTTTATTATATGATAATATTCTGAAGTAACCAAACATATGCAGGAAAATTTAAAACAGATATCCTTACCAAACATGCCAGAAAACTCTACCCACTTATGAGAACGCATAACCTTGGAAGTTGCACGAAGTCACATCAACGTCTACATCCCATTAAGTGCATCAAACAACGCAAAGAAAAATATACCCGTTTGGATTTCAGGATCCCAATAGTTACATTTTTGGGGACAATTGTTATAGGTGGAATTTCGAGCTTATATCCCGAAGGCATATCCTGATATTATATGCTGCGACAAGGATACTGAACAAGGATATTGGTAACATCCTGCGGGGGTATCCTGCTCGTTAACTGACGATTTTCATTGGTTGCAAGTTACCAACGTTAAAGGACTTGGTCTACCTGAAGATTAGCTCAAGGTAGTTGAAAAATGGACGTTGACGGCGGAAGAATTGGTCTTGTAACGGTCAGAATAGAAGAAAGGCATATTCTGCGAGAATTTCGGATGCTGGTCAATGCTATTAGTGTTGTAATGGTTATATGAGCTGAAGACCCGGACTTATAGTTAATATGCACGTGGAAAACAAGCTGAAACAGTCCTCCAACGTTCAGAAGGGAATATTCCAAGCATCCCGAGAATATAGGATAGTTAGTTATTTCTTGTAACTATAAAAAGGGAATGCCAGATCATAGGAACACACACACTTTCGAGCTCTCATACTCATACACTCTCATTTCTTTCCAGCAACCACACATTAACACTCACTACTTGCAATCATTGTAACACTAGTAGCGATCTGGGCATTATCCTGCGCTGTATCCTGATTTTCAAGCAATAAAGAACAAGGCAGCTGGCTATTGTCAGCTCCGAGGTTTTGTGCCGGCGATCTAGAAAGATTAAGGGCTTTCCTCGTATATCTCGTGTCAACCTTTACTTTATTTGCATTGTTTTTACAAATTGACATAGTTCTATATCCTGGAACTATATCCTGAAACTGCTTATATTTTCAACCAAGTTAACACATTTTTATCAAGTCTACATAGCACACTACCTCACAAACTAAATTTGATCACTTAATTGCTTCGGTAATTTTTGACCAAAACAAATATAATGATCATTTTACTTAACACCCATTAGTGGTGTGATGCTTACGAGATATAGTCCATTAGTGACAAATGATAGCTGTAGTCTACGACTCCCTGTCTCGAGGTAGTAAAACTACGTTCGAACCTCAAAACTTCGCGATTCTTTTGTGATCTTGGCATTGTGTAAACCAATACATTGCGGCTAGCTCTTGACGCTATTCTTTTGTCCTTTGTGACAAACCTTTGTGGCATACTTAAGCACCCCCATAAAATTAACAAGTTTGTATGGCTTTATTATGCTATACCATACGTTACAAGTCATCAAGGATGTATGACTAATTTAAATTATATTATTAATATTATAGTTCCATCAAGCAAAATGGTGGATTCTAACGAAATGAATAGTCAAAGGAAGGATGATGCCGCAAATGAGAACATCGTTGTAACCAAAAGAGATCTTCAAGCACTCATTGCCACAGAAGTTGAAAAGGCAACAAAGGATCATGCTGATAAACCATTAGAATCAAGTGCTTCACATTCTAAACACTTGTCCAAGCACTCCTCCAAGCATACCACCAAGCAACACTCAAAACCTTCTTCAGAAAAGAAGGAATACTCGGAACACTCCTCGAATGTGAGGAGAAAGAGAGAGGAATATCAGAAAAAGACTAAGTTTTCAAAGGACGGTTGCTCGTATAAGTATTTTGTGTCTTGCAAACCGCGAGATTTTACTAGAGAGAAAGGAGCATGGAAACTCTGAGGTGGTTTGACGAGATTGAGACTGTTGTAGAAATTAGCGGATGTGCGGAAAAGGATGTGGTGAAGTATGTTGCACAATTATTCAAAGGGTGCTTTAATATGGTGGAAGTCAATGATTCAATCATCTGGGAAAGTTCATTTGTATAATTTGAGCTGGGAAAAATTTGTTGATCTGATAAAGGAAACTTACTATCCACCTCATGAGGTGGAAAAGATTGAAACAGATTTTCTGGGTTTGCAAATGAAGAATTTAGACTGCAGGAAGTATTTGTCTGATTACAACTCAATGTCGAGATTGGTGCCTTACCTAATTACCCCCAAACCCAAATGCATCGCGCGTTTTATTGGTGGATTGGAACCAGAGATCAAGGGGATGTCAGGGCTTCAAGGCCCGAAACTTTCAGATCTGCAGTAGAGCTAGCATTGACACTCACTCAAGACTTGAAGAGGCAGCGATCCATAAAGTCTGAAGCAGAGGGAAAGAGAAAAAGAGAGGATGACCAAAGTCATCGGTCGAAAAAAAATCGAAGGTTTGGGTTAAATCGGTTTTAGCAAAAGTCTAATGATAGGCCAAGATGCAGGAAGTGTAACCGAAGACACTTTGGATCATGTAGGGATGACTCGCAGTCCAAACCCCGGCTATCTGTAAGAAGATGGGGCACAAGGACCTAAATTGTAAGGATTTAAAGGAAGCCACTTGTTACAATTGTGGTGAGAAGGGGCACATCAAACCCAACTGCCCTAAGTATAAGAAAGAAGACACTGTTAAGGACGATGGGTCGACGAAGGGAAAGGCTCGTGCTTTCCAGATGAAAGCTAAGGAGGCCGTGAATGACGACAATGTGATACATGTACGTTCCTTATAAATGATGTTTATGCAAGAGTTCTTTTTGATTTAGGAGCCGATAAATCTTTTGTAGATCATAAGTTTAGTGCCTTATTAAACTTGCCTGTAAGAACTCTAGACGTAACCTATGACGTAGAACCGCTGATGGAACGATTGAGACCGCTTCTACGATTCTAGAAGGATGCTCCATATTCATCAAGGATCATTCCATTATTCACTTCTGCCAATGAAATTGGCGGGATTCGATGTAGTTCTTGGTATGATTGGTTGTCTAGTAACCAAGCCCATATAGCCTGTAACAAGAAACTCATCGAAATCAAAACCCCAAATGGAGATGCACTCGCTATACAAGGAGACCGATATTATGAGTTGTCGGAAAAAGCATCGTTACTCAAAGCATCGAAATGTTTGAAGAAAGGTTGTGTAATTTATATGGCACAAGTGACCATTGACGAGCTAAAGCCAAAGATTGAAGATCTGTCGGTTATCTCTGAATTTACAGATGTTTTCCCCGAAGACTTGCCTGGACTGCCTCCAGACAGACAGGTAGAGTTTAGAATTGATATTATACCGAGAGCCGCTCCTGTTGCAAAAGCTCCATACCGATTGCACCTACAGAAATGAAGGAATTACGAACCCAGCTGGATGAATTACTAGAAAAGGGTTTTGTTCAACCCAGTTCCTCACCTTGGGGAGCTCCAATCTTGTTTATAAAGAAGAAAGATGGGTCAATGCGAATGTGCATTGACTACCTTGAGCTAAATAAGTTAACAATCAAGAACCGCTACCCATTACCTAGGATCGATGACTTCTTTGATCAACTTCAGGGAGCAAGCTACTTTTCAAAGATTGATTTGCGATCTGGATATCATCAACTCAAGGTTCGCACAGAAGATGTTCCGAAGACAGCATTTAGGACAAGATATGGACATTACGAGTTCTTAGTGATGCCTTTTGGGCTCACAAATGCCCCTGCAGCATTCATGGATTTGATGAACATGGTCTGCAAGTCATATCTTGATAAGTTTGTCATCGTCTTTATTGATGATATACTTATCTATTCTCGTAATCAGGTTGATCACGAGAAACATTTGAAATGCATACTAAAGTTGTTAAGACAAGAAAAGATCTACGCAAAGTTTTCAAAGAGTGAATTCTGGTTACGTGAAATACAATTTTTAGGTCATGTTGTAAGTGAGCATGGAATTCAAGTCGACCCCGCTAAGGTCAAGGCCGTTATGAATTGGCAAGCCCCTAAAACCCCATCAGAGATACGAATCTTTTTGGGATTAGTTGGTTACTACCGAAGATTCATCAAAAATTTCTCAAGAATTGCTACGCCCATGACTACTTTGACTCGTAAGGATGTTAAGTTCAATTGGGGTCCAAAACAGCAGGAAGCTTTTGAAGTTTTGAAGCAGAAGCTAAGTAATGCTCCTGTGCTAACCTTACCAGAAGGAATTGAAGACTTTGTGGTTTATTGTGATGCATCGCACACCGGCATGGGATGTGTGCTCATGCAAAGAGGAAAGGTAATTTCTTATGCCTCACGATAGCTGAAAGTTCATGAAAGAAACTACACCACGCATAACCTGGAATTAGGTGCTGTGGTGTTTGCGCTCAAGTTATGAGGCATTATCTGTATGGGACGAAGTGTATTATATACACTGATCATAAAATCCTCCAACACATGTTCAATCAGAAAGACTTAAACATGCCACAACGGCGATGGATGGAACGCTTAACGATTATGATTGTGAAATTCGTTATCACCCAGCCAAGGCAAATGTGGTTGCCGATGCCTTAAGTCGCAAGGATAGGGTCAAACCCATTCAGTTAACGCCAAAAGAATGGAAATAAAGAACAACTTAAATGAAAATATTTTAGATGCGCAAAAACAAGCCTTGTAGAGGCAAATCTTCCAAGTGAAGAGTTGGGTAAAGTTGTGGAACAACTCACGCCGGGAAGTGACGGAATCCGTAGATTCTGTGGACGAATTTGGATTCTAGTATTTGGAGGACTTAGGGATTTAATTCTCCAAGAAGCGCATAGTTCTAAATACTCTGTTCACCCAGGTAGTGATAAAATGTACTAAGATTTGAGGCCCAACTATTGGTGGGCAGGGCTGAAGAAATCTATAGCTACGTATGTAGCTAAATGTTTGACGTGTTCGCAAGTTAAGGCCGAGCATCAGAAACCGTTGGGATTACTGCAGACCGTTGGAAATTCCCATGTGGAAATGAGAATGCGTAACTATGGATTTCATTACCAAATTACCAAAGACAAATCATGGAAATGACGCGATATGGGTAATTGTGGATAGGTTGACTAAATCGGCACACTTTTTGCCCATTAAGGAAACTTACAGTTCGGATGAGCTGGCCAAACTGTATGTGGATGAAATTGTATCCTTACACGGCGTGCCGGTATCCATTGTGTCCGATAGAGACACCAGGTATACTTCTCACTTTTGGAAGAGCTTTCAGCAAGCCTTGGGCACACGTTTGAACTTTAGTACGACATACCACCCGCAGACATATGGACAAAGTGAACGTACTATACAAGCGTTAGAAGATATGCTACGCTCTTGTGTGATTGATTTAGGTGGTAGTTGGGATAGTCACTTACCACTTATTGAGTTTTCCTACAACAACAACTACCATAAAAGTATTAAAGCTGCACTGTTTGAAGCATTGTACGTCCGGAAATGTAGGACACCCGTTTGTTGGGCCAAAGTTGGCGAAGCACAACTTACAGGACCAGAGATTGTCCTATAGACGACTGATAAGATTTTGCAAATTCGTGATCGTCTTAAAGCTGCTAGAGATCGACAGAAAATTTTTGCGGATCGGAGGCGTAAACCTCTCAAGTTCCAAGTAGGGGACAAGGTCTTGTTGAAAGTGTTGCCTTGGAAAGGGGTTATGCGTTTTGGAAAGAAAGGCAAGTTAAGTCCATGGTACATTGGACCGTTTGAGATTATCGAACGTATTGGATCTGTGGCATATAAGTTGAAGTTGCCGGAAAAGCTCAGGGGAATCCATGATGTATTACACATCTCCAATTTGAAGAAGTGTCTGGCAGATGAATCGTTGGCAATGCACACGAAGACATGCAAATCGATAAAAACCCGCGTTTCATTGAGAAACCCGTAGCGATTGAAGATAGAAAGGTTAAAAAGCTTCGTAGGAAGCACGTGCCAATTGTGAAAGTTAAATGGGACGCTCGTCGAGGTCCCTAGTATACATGGGAGGTTGAGTCCGTTATGCGACAGAAGTACCCATACTTGTTTGATTGAAATCTCGGGGTCGAGATTTATTTTAAGGGGGTGAGGATGTAACACCTTATGTTTTTATGTCCAGTATTTTTCCGACACGCGTCCCGGTAATCATGGTGTATCCACGTGCTAAAACAGGAGGGACCAGAGTCGTTGAGTTACGTTATTATATCTTCGTTATGCCTTGGAATGAAATTGAGGGGCCAAATATACAAGAAACAAAAGTATAATTAAGTTGGGACTGCAGGGGCCAAAGCTGCCAAACTTCAAACAAGTTTGGGAGCCGCCGCGTAGCGCGAAGCCCCGAGGGGCTTGCCGTCGCATAGCGCGAGGGGCATATTTGGGCAGAATGTTTGAATTTGTTGCCAGCTTGCACTTGGACACTACTTCTACGAATTGTGTGCCACCATTTGACTCATCTAGAACACTTGTAGACACCTGAATTCATACCACAACACCTGGCACCCCCCTACACTCCTCAAGTGACTCATATATGATGCACTCTATGTTGCAACTTTCTTCTTCACTACCTCATTTGCAAACAAGCTCACTTTGGAGAAGTTCCAGGCAATCTTGAGCATTCCTCCGAGTTCTTAGCATTCCCTGGACCTTGTGTAAGTGTTCCAAATTCATGCTAAGCCATTTCTTTGAGTTTTAAGCCATAGTCAAAGTCTTGTCGTAAATACGCATTGACTTTGAGCTAGGGCTTTGATAACTAAGCCATTGTGCATAACGAAAGTTCCTACGTGATTGTAATGATGGAGGTGTTAATCCCTCAAGTGGGCATCTCCATATTACCACGAATTCGTGGCCAATTGACGAGTCAAACGAAAAGTCAAAGAAAGTCAAACTGTCTAGATTTGTAAAAATTCATAACTAACAATCTAGATGTTATAAAATATGTCTTGATGCACTAATAACCTTAAAATAAGTATTAGAACTTATATCAACTGATTTGGCTCGTCAAGTGTTGGTCTAGGGTCAGTTTGTAACCGAAAGTCGCTATATTTGACTTTTCATTGACTTTTCGCTTCTGACCCGATTTAGCCATTTTGGCTACTGACTTTTGGTCACTTTAAGACCATAACTAAGTTTAGAATGACCTCCTAAAGTTTCGTCACTCGAATCATTAGAAATCTGAGTTTACATACAAGTTCCGCTAAATTACATAAACTTTGCAAAAAGGTTCTTTTTGTGCAAATCATGATTTTAACCACCCATGCATGTAAATATAAAACATAAACTGATTTGTAAACATAATTTGATTATATTGATGTCAAGAATCTGATTATAATCTAAGTTTTCACAAAAGATGCGTTTAAGGCATTAAAATGACTAAAATGCCCTTTTCGGCATTTTAGAAACACTTAACATGATTTTATGATCAAGATGATATATTTACTGATGTAATATGATAAGTAGGACCATTTGAGATGTTCATTCAGATTATAACCTGAATGAAGGCTTTAGATTCGTTAATTGCCGATAAATGACTAAATTACCCTTATTCACGCAAAATAATTTTTATCAATCTTTTTATACCAAAACTTAAACCTACTGATGTAATAAGTTAAATGACATATTATTTATATATAAAAACAGGTCATAACTTCTGTTTAACTTAAACATCGATTTAAACAACATTTTAGCGACTTTTACACCTTTTTAGCGCATAGTATGGTTTAAAATCATAACTATGAGCTAAGACTTGATACCTACTGATTTATAAACTTATTTTCAACATCTTAACAGTAAGTACAACTCCCGAACCCAGAATCCCAATTTTGGTTTCAAAGTTATGTGTGAAATTACTAAAATGCCCTAACGGGACATAGATTATTTCAAAATCGTCAAACACACATATATTTGATATCCTACTGTTATAACATTATTAAATAAGTATTTTTGTAGAATATTAACAACCTTGACATCAGATTCATTTTAAACATCTTTTATAACATTAAAATGACCAAAATGCGATTGTAAGGCATAATTCAGTTATACCTCGGGCCTATCTTGCAAAGCTACTGATTTTATAACATATTTTAAACATGCATTCATATGGAACTTGTATATGACTCTCTCAGTTACCCGTTTTCGCCTATGTGCGTTCGGTTAAGCTTACGTAGCTAATTTACGTACTTAAACCGAAACGGGTTTAACTTCGTCATTTCTCTATCAAAATCTAGAATGTTGTTGGTTTACCCATGTTAGACAAGTTTATATACTTGTCGGGTCCAACTAACATCCTATTCTGATCACCGCTTAATCTAGCGTATCGTACTGTATTTTTTAGTGTAAGACTAACCGGTTCGAGTCTAAGACTTAACTAAGGACCCGTTAGCATTCTAATATTGGTTAATAATTATCATCACTCCAGACTAAACGCCTTCAGGTATATTGTACCTGTACTTGCTTTGATCTACAGCTGAGTTTTGGACTTCACGAAGACTTAACTTCAGGTAAATACTCTTTACCTATTTTCCATATACGGCTTGGGACACGGTAAATTATTATCGCTTGGTCGGGTATGGAAATTATGTTTTATCCGTTGTGATAATTAACTAAAAATTGCATAACCCGGTTTTGATCTGTTTTGTCTGAAACTCAAACATTGGGGGTGGGCTTGACCGTGTCCGGGATATCCTTGGCTCACTAGAGTGTTAGTGGCCACGACTAAAGCATGGCGTGTAGGCATACACTGGGTAATTGCTAACTGATTTCTTGGTGAAAGTTCAGAGTGGTGTGTCAGTCGATCATGTCTCGGTTTCTGTACCGGGCCCCATATGTAAAAGCCTGATATGTAAATCTGTATACAAGGTCATTTGTACTGTCCCAAGTTGTTTTTAAAATGTGCTAATGCACCTAAATCATTTTCGAAAGGGCTTTCAAAATGAGTCGGTTGACAGTATTTACCAGTGTAAACTGACGTATTTTCAAAGATTAAAATACAGGTACAAGTACGCAATAGGCCGGAAGCTGCGGGGCGTTGACATTAAGGAGTTCCGACCTTAGAGTTGAGCCTGTAGAGTCTGATTTCATTTTGTATGTTATCCGATCCGCCTGTGGATCTTATTACAAGCTCTGTCTGTACATCATTTTGTGTTTTCCAAACTCTGGACACTTATGGTTTGTAATAGTTTATATTTTACTCCAAGCCTTCCGCTGTATTGCTCTGTGTTGTAATTGGTTATGATGATATCAACTGTGCGTCACGATACTCCCCACCAGGCCCACCGGAATACACGTGGAAATCGGGGTGTGACAGGTTGGTATCAGAGCCAACGTTTGAGGGAATTAAACATTTATCTTTAGTGTTTGATCTCAAACGACACAGTAGCACATTCCTTAGACTCTCGAGTCTAGGCTATGACCTACGATTACTTACTACCTTATTGATATTATTTTGCCTTGTTTCGTGTTTTGACTTATTTTTGAAGCAGGACAATGCCGCCTAAATTTTCGAGAGGAGCAAAAGGAAAGGGATTGATGAGGAATGGATCCTCAAAACAAGGGCCTTCTAACGCCCCGTATACAACCCCTACGAAGGATCGGACGATTCTTCGTCACCATGGGAACCTTACCCTAACTTACCTCATGAGTACTCACCACCACCAGACTCCCATCATTCGCAACATTCGCACAATAGTCATCAATCCTACCATTCACATTCCCATTCTCTTCAAGGGAATTATAACACCGATATACAACTTCGTTCACTTTCGGTAACTCCACCCAAATATTCTCCTGAACCTATGGAAGAAGATTCAGAGCCCGAAATGCCAGCAACAGGATCGATGGGTCACCCCATTGACATATCCACCGATTCTAACTCGTACAATGGAACCCCTCATCATTACACTGATAGCTACAAAGAAAGGTGGGGACAATACGTTTTCTACAACACTCCTTCAGTTCATGATACTCCATCCTACCACAACACACCTTCATATCACACTCCACCACAAGAACCACCAGTGGAGCAACCACTACCACCTCCACCTCCAAGAAGACATGGGGCGCGCATGTCAGTACGCATAGGACCGAGAGTAGGGTCACTCTCACCTAACCCTTACCCTATTATTTCCGAGGACCCACAATGGGTGGACCCTCACATACTTCACCTTTTATGGAGAACCAACCACAACCAACTGTTGAGCCTGAGCCTCAACCACCATTTCCTACAGGTGAGCAGTCACCACTACCACCATCAGGTTTTGATAACCCTATCCCATCTTATTCAAACCCATCTGGATATAACCCATTTGAACCTTCTACCTGGCCGGAGCATAGCCACAGTCATAGACCTCTTCATGACCCGTATCTAGAAATGGCCATGAATGCACACTATCCTAACCCCTATCCCTACCAACCAAGTGGATATCCTTATTATAGTTATCAACATCTGGTTGCACCATCTCAACCCCAACCTCAAACGCAACTGCAGCATCCACCGCCAACAATGGAAGTTCTTACTGAAGCAATTGAAAAAGTCAAGGAACTTCAGTAACAAATAGCCAAGGACAATAAGAAGAATAACAAGCTGTTGAAAAGGCTAGTAAAGAAGCTAAGAGGGAAAAAGGATTAAAATTCATAACTATCTTTATATTTTGTTATTTTAAATTAAGTCCCTACGTGGACAAGTCTTATTTAGTCCTGCGTGGACATTTTAATTATTTAAAGTATAGTCTGCATCTGAGAATCCAGATATACGTCCATCTCCATCTTCTGTAAAAGCACCTACACGGCAATGATCCTGATCAGAATACAAGATCCCTAGACCTGGTGTTGTCTTGCGATATCGTAAAACACGAAGAGCAGCATCCAATGTCCAGTGTATGGAGTGGCCATGAATTGACTTAGGACACTGACGACAAAGGATATATCTGGCCGTGTAACTGTTAAATAATTAAGCTTTCCAACCAATCGTCTGTATCGTTCGGGATCCTTTAGTGGACTACCATCCTCTGGAAGGAGCTTCCTTGTAGGAAGCGTAGGACTTTCAACCGGTTTGCAACCCACTAAGCCACACTCAGTTAGTATATCAAGGACATACTTCCGTTGAGAAAGGAGTATTCATTATGGGGTACGAGATACTTCTATGCCAAGGAAGTACCGAAGTCGACCTAAGTCACTAATATGAAACTGAGACTGACGAAACTGTTTGAGCTTGGTAATCCCATCTTCATCATCCCCTGTAATTATGATATCATCCACATAAACAACTAGAATAATCCTTCGGCCCTGATGATGTCTAAAGAATACAGAGTGATCATATGCACTACGAACCATCCCAAACTCTCCCATAATACTAGAGAAACGGCCAAACCATGCCCTTGGAGATTGTTTGAGACCATATAGGGAACGGTGTAGTCTGCATACTTTGAGGCCTCCTCCTCAACAATAAACCCAGGTGGCTGCTCCATATAAACCTCCTCCTCAAGAACACCATTGAGAAAGGCGTTCTTGACATCAAGCTGGTGGAGCGGCCAATGATGAATGGCAGTAAGAGCAATACAAATACGCACAGAGGGCATCTTGGCAACCGGGGAGAAAGTCTCGTCATAATCAATTCATAAGCTTGAGAGTAACCTTAGCTACCAGACGAGCTTTCAGACGATGTAGCGAACCATAAGGGTTAAGTTTAATTGTGAAAACCCAATGACAACCAACAACACGCTTACCAGGAGGAAGCGGTTCAAGATGCCAAGTCTGATTGGCCCACAAGGCCCTAATCTTGTATTCCATGGCTTGACACCATCGTGGGTGAGCTAGAGCTGTCATCACATTCTTGGGAATCGGGTAGGAATCTAGGGAAGTGGTAAAGGCATGAGACTCGGTAGAGAGGTGAGCGTAGGCAACGTAATCCTGAATGGGATAACGAGTGGAGCGTCTAGGCTCCCTGCGGAAGACAATAGGGATATCGGGGTATGGTGCACCCGTAGGGTCATAAGCAGGGGTACCTGAGGTAGTATGGGTAGTATATGGTAAGGATGTATCAGGTTCAGTAATGGCAGGAGTAGAGGACGTATCTGAGGCATGAGTAGGCTGGGGAATAAGGGTTGCTAAGGTCTAATCCTTACCTCGCCGAGAATATGTGAAGAGTAATGGCAGAGGATCTGTCGGAAGACCCGAAACTGTAGAAGTTGGAACCATGGTGTCTGAGACCGAAGGGGTAGAGGGAACAGATGACACAGGAAAGGTAGGGATTATGTGAGACTCAGGTATATCAGGATCAAGGAACAGGTCAGAAACTGGAATGGAAGATTCTGGAAAGAAAGGACGCAACGGACCAAAAGTGACGTCAGCACTGGTAAAGTATCGGCGAATGGAAGGACTATAACACCGATAACCTTTCTGGACACGCGAGTAACCAACAAAGACACAACGAATGGCTCGAGGGTCGATTTTAGGGACTCCGGGACGATGATCATGGACATAAGCTACACATCCAAAAAATTTGGGGCTCAAGAGGAAACGGAGTTCCTCTAGGAAACAAAACAGAGAACGGGGTTTGACCATGAAGAACGGACGATGGCATACGATTAATCAGATAAGCCGCAGTAAGAACAACATCACCCCAAAAGTGACGAGGAACATGAGAATGAATCATGAGTGTGCGAGTAACATCCAACATATGGCGGTTCTTGCGTTCAGCAACACCATTCTGTTGAGATGTATATGCGCAAGAAGTCTCGTGAATAATACCTTGTGATTTGAGGTATGTAGAGAAATCTGTGGACAAATATCCTTTAGCATTATCGGTGCGTAAGGTTTGGATGGATGTTTTGAACTGGGTCTTGACATATGCATGGAATTCACGAAATATCGAGTTGATTTCACTACGGGGTTTCAATAAGTAAACCCATGTAGCACGAGAGTAATCATCAATGAAAGTAACAAAATATTGAAAACCCAATGTAGTTTTAACTAGACATGGACCCCATACATCTGAGTGGACAAGTTCAAATATGGAAGTGGTTCGGCTTGACACTTTTGGGGGATAAGGACGTCGAGTATGTGTGCCGAGCTGACATGACTCACAATGGAAGTTATCGGGAATAGAGATGCCAGGTCTCATTTTTCGTAGGATGGCTGCTGAGGGATGGCCTAGCCGACAATGAGTTTCAAAGATACAAGACTCGCAGATGTTTGCTTTGGGATGTGACAATAAGGACATTTGATAGAGACCTCCTGATTCGAGAAATTTTCGGTTAGTACCTAGTTCATATAGGTACAATGAGTAGGATAAAAGGTAACAGAACAATTATTTCGTTTAGTAATCTGACTAACAGATAACAGGCTGGCAGGGAAGTCAGGAACAAGAAGAACAGAGGACAGTTTAGGCTATCTGGGTTCTGAATGGATCCGATGCCGCATACGGGGCACGGGGAACCATCTGCAAGTTTAACCAGTTGGTAAGAGGTATTATGAAGGCTAGTGAGAATTCCTTGATTCGCAGTCATGTGATGAGTAGCTCCAGAATCAATAATTCGGGATAAGTCAAAGCCAGAAAACGTACCTGGTTGTACCGAGTTGGTTTGAGGACCCGATGACCGAAAAGCAAGGAACCGTTGAAGCAAATCATACTCCTCATTGGTGCATGTAATAGTGTGATTTCGTTTGTCTCCCATCTGAAGAAAAGCTGAGTTGAAATCCGAACACGCGAACCGAAGCAGAAAACCAAATCGTGTTGAAGCTCGTTTTAGCTTGGGTCGTTTCGTGTTTTTCAGTTGTTTTTGTATCTGTAAGTTTTGATTAGTGCAATTAAGTGTTTTTATAATTTTTATGTTGATATTGTTAATTTCAACAACCGTCTTTTATAAAATTTATAATCTTAATCATAAAATTTGTCAACCAACTGTCTTCTCGATAGGATTTTGCGTAACCAGAATGAACAGATGCGGCTTCTGACACTGCCGTATGCATGATGACATGGGGTGGCTGATGACTGGATTGTTTAATTTCACTACGCCTTTTATAAAATTTATAACAAAAAATCAACAAATTTTTATAATAAAAAAAACCAACTTAAATAATTTTTTTAAAAACAAAGCCTAAAATATACTAACAACTATATGCTGCCCTCGAAAAAAAAATTCTTAAAGGGAATGCATTGCGCTATATGATTCCCCAAGTCTCCTAATCATTGGTTTGAAAAGTTTTACTTCACGTACACTATGGGAAGCGTATAGCTTAATACACCTGGATCCAGAGGAACCATGTTGCCCTATATGATTCCCCTGGTCCCCTAATCATTGGTCTGAAAAGTTTTTACTTCAAGTACACTATAAGAAGCGTATAGTTCTATACGCCTGTAGCCAGAGGAACCATATTGCCCTATACAATTCTTATAGGATTCCAGAGATGTACAAATAAAATAGGGGGAATGTGTGGATAACCAAAGCCTTATGCTATCATATTGTTAAATGATATTTGAATTTTGATGAAATTTAAAAAAAAGAACATTTTTTTCATTTTACATTTAAACCCGAAAACCGAACAACTCGACCCAAATAGCCAAACCCGATCAACCCGAACTTTTAATGGGTCGTTTAAGAGGTCACTTTTCCCTAGGCAACAAACAAAAAAACCCGAAACCTTAAAAAATAACCCGAAAAACACCCTAAGCTAAATACTGAATACAATTTTTGTTTTGTATGTAGTTCTTTGAGTTTGTTGAGAAGACAGCTCAGGTAGCCGTGTATACTTCTGGAAAAGGTCCATCTGCTGATGGTCTTATGAGTTCGATAAGTCAACGCTACTGACCGAGCTATGACCCGTAAGAGTTACACCTTGAACAACGAACATTAAATCCACTTAACTTGGTTAACGGTGACCACATACAATTAACGGAACAAAATATATAATTATCTAGAATAATTATATATCCAGGAGAAATGGGATTTATTATTTATACGGGTTATAAATAATATAACGTTTAATTACATATTTAATTAAACTTTGTATTTCGGGCTTCGTATCGCATTTGTTTTTCGGGCTTCGTATCGCATTTGAGCTTGTACTAGACGTGTTGGGCTTTAGGGGTTCAAGAGATGATTAGAGGTGATTAATAAGGTTATAATTATTAACCTAATATAGATTATGATTAACTCTAATCATCAAATACAACACGCATACTACAGCCGTCAAAGAAAAAAGATTGAGTTCCTTTTTTTTTGTGATACCTCAGACGCCACTTCAAAAGAAAGTGCAGCCCCACCTTTTCAATTGCTTTGTATTACGACCGGCGAAGCCAAAACCATCCCCGCTCGGTTCGTTTTGTGTCTAGCAATCGTTCGTTGTACCTTGGGGTTTCATACGGTTAATTATTAACCACAAGGTATATTTAATATCATCAGTAGATTAATAATACGTGTACTGTATTTACATGTTTGTAACCATGATTCTGTTCGATTCATTTTTGATGTTGTTTAATTATAATATTCCGCTGTGTTTTTATTAATTATATATTTAGTTACTAAATATATCAAACCGGTTTTGATAAAAATTAAAACTGACACCAATAATCTCAACAAAGAGCACTATAAGTCGTCATAATATTTTCTTTCAACTTACTATTTTCATTAGTTTATTTTTTATTTGAAATTCGTTTTATTCAACGTGTGTTTTATCTGGAAGGAGGGGCCATAGTAGATTAGAGTATGTATATGCTATAAATATGCGATTTTGTCACATCAACTAACTTTAGCTCCTCAACTTTAATAATAAACAACTTTAGCCCTAAACTTTGATAATGACATATTTAGCCTCTTAACTAAAACATCATACAACTTTAACTCTCGCGATTTGCTTATTTTTATGTACGTTTCGAACCTGCGGAGCACGGGTGGTAACCCACTAGTTTTCATTAAAATAAAATTCAATCGACTTACACCATCCTGCAGACTGCACAAGATAACATTGATTTACAGACAACAATTCTTTTAAGATTTGACTTGATCTTCATAGTGAAAGACATTAGGATGTGAAGCCAAGACAAGGTAGTTAAACTGCTGTAATATATAATCATGTGTTTCTTCTTACCTTGTGTTCAGAAATGCTGGAAGTAAAATGATCGCATATCAAAGTTGGCTTGTTATCCTTTAAGTGCATTTAGTAACCGACTAACCGAGCAACGTTTTGTTTTGTGTATGCGGACAGCTAGTCATATCGGAGTACATGCATCTGCTAATGCAAACAATGATTCTTGAGATAACAAAGAAGATAACTGGCTTAAAAGGTCTGCACTGCACTGTAAATATATCTGTTATCTTTATTTAATATATATTTTTAAAACTGAAATTCTTTATCTACAGGTATATTCAGTACTGTCGAACCACAGTCAGCCCCGGTTATCAGATTCCGCAGCCACATTGTTACAGGAGAGTTATGTTAGAATTAGACAGGTATGTTGACACATCTTTTACTTTTTCTTAAAACTATGAGTAAAATGTCATTTTCGTCCCTGAGGTTTGGTCAGTTTTGCGACTTTCGTCCAAAGGGTTGTTTTTTCTCATCTGGATCCAAAAGGTTTGAAATCTTGCCATTTTCATCCAGCTCGTTATCTCCATCCATTTTTCCCTGTTAAGTTAAGGTATTTTCGACTTTTTGTTAACTTAAAGGGAAATTATGTCTTTTGACTACTTATACGTCATGCTAAATGCTTATACATAAAGTGAAAAAGACCGAATTGCCCTTTAAGTTAACAAAAAGACGGAAATAACTCTAACTTAACGTAGAAAAACGAATGGAGTTAACGAGCCGGATTAAAATGGCAAGATTTCAAACCTTTTGGATCCGGATGCGAAAAAACAATCATTTGGATGAAAGTAGCAAAACTGACCAAACCTCAGGGATGAAAATGGCATTATACTGTAAAACTATATATAGTTAATATGGCAAAAAACAAAAAAAATGAGTCTCCATGTCGCATGTAGGATATGAAGCGCCAGGCAAATGAAACCGGTGAATCAACTGCTGTACCAATCACTGTAAGACAGCTGGAATCTATAGTGAGGTTGAGCGAGTCACTAGCAAAGATGAGACTGTAAGTTACTGATCTGGCTGTTTTAATCAATCAGTTAGTCTATGCAATTATGCAAACTCTTACCTTTGTTATGTTTTGTTTTTAGATCAAATGTTGCGAATGATAACAATGTTTAGGAAGCTATTAGGCTTTTCAACAATTCAACTATGTTTTTTTTGTTGTGGTGTACAGCAAGCGGAAAGCGAGATAATAATGCATCAGAGGGATGAAGTGGAGTACAAGAGAGAAAGGCGTGTGGTGTTCGCAAAGCTTGAAAACTGTAAGCAGCAAGTAGTTTTGGTAGATATCATACATGTGTTTTGCATTCAAACAAGTTTTCACACCTTTATCATGAGGCTTGTATCTTATGCTTGTTACCCGGTATAATCTTATCAAGCTGCCCCTTGACATTTTAATGTGTAAAAAACATACATCACTAATGTGTACCAAAACACTAGAATCTAACACCCTACTTTGGTTCATCACCGCCCGTTTTTATTCATTTAAATTCTATTTACTAACGACGTAACTACCATGGTTGAACGTTGAAACTTCTTCCTAGGGTAATGAGAGCCGCTCGTGAGCTAGTCTAGATCGTCTTGCTAAAAACTTGAATCAAGTCGAGCTCAAGCTTAATTTGGAGCTCGTTTAATAAATGAGCTCGAGTTTTTTATTAGGCTGTCAAGCATAAATATTATATATATATATATATATATATATATAAAGGATCCGTTAGAAACCACTCTTTATTGCGAGAACCGCGAGAACCACCCAAAAATACCTAAAAAATCTAAAACCACCATTTTTTAAAAACATTTTTTTACAAAAAAAATGTTGATTTTTAGTGGTTTTTAGAGTTTTTTTAGGTTTTTTGGGGTGTAGTATTAGCATTTAGCTTGGGTGTGTGTGTGGGGGGGGGGGGGATTAGGTTTTGGGTGGTGATGTAGTGAGTTACTTTAGTGGTTTTCGCGGTTCTCACAATAAAGGTGGTTCTCGCATGAACCTTACCCTATATATATGGGTAAGGTTCTAGAGTGAACACTAGGGTGAGAGTGAACTATGTGAACTAATCTGGGCCATTGGATTGTATCATCTAGAGATTTATTACAACGACATGATGGTAATTATGAATTATTGTTTTCCAAATTAAATTAAAGTGAAAAGGATATTTTTGTACTTACCCACCCCCAAATTATTATAATTTACAATAAAGCCGGTAAACCCAATAGGTTTCTTTTCTTAGGGTGGTCGGGGCGCCGCGTTGTGGGGATGCCCCCACGCGTGGAACACCACCACAACGCGTGGTGGACTTAACGCGTGGTGCCGGCAACGCGTGATAATTTATCCGCTGTTCGATGATGACCGTTGATGATGATGGGTTTTTTATATACACCGTTAATGATGTTGGGTGTGGTGACTGATGGACATTTCCACTAAAATCCATCACCAGTCGATGTCGTGGCAAAACTTGATTGGAAGTTGTGAGTGATACGTCCCCACCCACACTTATAAGAATTTTCAAATCCCTAATTTCTCTCATAGTATATATCTACACACATTCATTTACTTCAGAACGGCGATTGTTTATCTCTCATAACATCGATCAAAAAACCTCTCAGAAGAACTTGAGGAGCTCCGACGAAGATCAACAATCGCCGGCGATTTCCTACCGTTTAAATCAAACAAGGTACACAATAATGCTCATGAACTTTAAATCTTGTATCGTTTGTGACTGATTGTGGTTTGTGCGATTTTTCTCTGATCAATGTTAGAAGTTGAAGTTAGGGCTTGAAGGTGAATTTTGGTCCAAATATTTTTTGATTTTTTGTATTTTTTTTATTTGGTGTAATAGTGAAATTCTGAAACCAATATCATGTCGTTAGTGAGTATTATTGAATCGTGTAAACTTGATTTTGAGTGTTCCTGTTTAATCCCAACCACTTAATGGGTTTGTGTCGTTATTGAGTATTATTGAATCTTGTAAACTTGATTTTGGGTGTACTTGTTTAATCCCAACCACTTACTGGGTTTTTTTAAATATTTTAGATGGTTTATACAAATGTTTATCTGTCATTTTTAATCATGATTGGATGAAAATGTGGTTGGTAAAGTATACATTGGTGTATACCTTTGTTTTTATTTAGGGTTTTAATGGAAAAAAATAAAAATATTTTTTTTTACCGTAAGTATGCTTACCTAGTATTTTATTATCCACTATATTATTGTATGTATACTGGTGTAGAGTTATTTTATTTTAGTGTATAATTTGCTTACTGAAAAATTGTAGTGCATTTTGTGTACATTTACCAATGAATTCATGAAATACAGCTGTGTAGTCGAATAATTCAAATATATAAAATCGAATTCGAATAGGTTAGAACTAATGATTCCAATTTGTTTACATTTGTAGGTACGAAAAAGTTACAATGAGAAAAAGTAAGTTTTAAAAATATGTGTATATAATAGCTTTTGAATGTATGAAACAAGGTTGGTAATATAATAAATAGGAACCCATTATTCCAATTGTGTAGGGAGGATAAGCAGGAGGATAGCTCGTAGATTGGCTCGTAAAGGTTTAACAATACCAAAGAGGGCCCTATGAATTTTCCGACGATGAAGGAACGGACAAATAGGTGAATGTGTGTTTATATTAAATTTGATACAATATGAACTAGTTTGAAGACATATTATTATAAAAATGTTATATAGCGCTTTTATGTACGTCTTTTTAACATGATTAACATGAAGCAATTGAGTTGATATGATGTCCAAAGAAAAAAAAGGAACGTAAAGTTACATTAGCAGATGGAATGGAAACGTTGAAACTGTGTGTTGATATTGACAATATACCGAATACTGATCATGTGGAACTGAAAAATAAAGGTAAAATTTTATAGTTTTTCGTCTGGTTGCTTGATATTGTTTAAAAATTGATATATTCGAAATCCGTATTTTTTGGGTAGGTATTGTTCGTGACAAGACAGTTGAGGTTAATATCAAACAAAAACGGAAAAACAAGTCGGAAGAAAGATGTGATCGTATGGATGTTAACAAAAAAGGTACCTAACACACTGTAAATCTTTAATTTGCAAATTATGATAACTGCGGAATTTAACACACAACAATCCGGAAGAAAGATGTGATCGTATGGATGTTAACAAAAAAGGTACCTAACACACTATGAATCTTTAATTTGCAAATTATGATAACTGTGGAATTTAACACACAACAATCCTTTAATATGTTGATAGTTGATGACGGGGAAAGAACTAGTGGTGGACAAAATGAGAGCCAACAAATTAGGGATGTGGAACAGAAAGGTGGGTCATCTAGAATAAAAAGTAAACCGGTGAGAACGGGAAGAAAGGAAAGAGTAAAACTTGTTCGTGTACCTTTCTCGATTATTCTGAAGGTAAAATTATAATACTGGCATTGCTACCGATAGTTTCAATAATTTTGAAATTGTACATGTATATATGATTAACGATTAATTTGGGTGTAGTTGATATTAAAGATAGTCAAATTACACGTCGTAAAAGTAGTAACAGTGAACCGACCGGTGACGCTAAAGAAAAAGAAAGATTAGATATGGATTTGAATGTAATTGTACCAATTTTGTATAAATACATAATTGTAATACCTTGTTTATTTCGATTGTAGCGTCCGGTAAAAAACTGGAAAAGAGCCCGACTCTGTATACGGTTCAGCCCAAGAGTAGTTCAGAAAATGATGACAAAGGAGGTATTTTTATACTATATAATAGTTATTTCGTTATTTGTGTGATACGGTTGAGTGTATTGTTTGCATGTAGATTTTGATGAAGATAGTAATGCGAACGACATCGATGTAGTATTCAATTACAAAAAGAGAAAGAACAAAAAGTATCCTAAAAAGGGAAAGGCGAAACCAAAAAAACATGCCAAGGTTGATGATGAATTACCAAGTATTCGAGCTCTACATCTCCAAATAAACTGTATGAAGTTGTAAGTAAAATGAAAGCGTGGCAACGAAAGATGGTGAAGGATATGGGGTTTGGAAAAATATTGAGGTTGAAGGTTAGTGATATCACGTCAAACCTAGGTCACTTTGTGATTGATATGTTAGACACCGAAAACATGAGAATAAAGTTGGTAGATAGGTACATAAACATATGTAAAAGAATATGTTAGGAAAGTGTTAGGTGTACCTCTTGGTGGGATAAGGGTGGTAAAGGGTAGCAACGATGAAGCGGGCCATCCTTTGAAAGATAAATGGGTTGCTAGGTTCGATAAGGTTCCAATTAGCTTTAAGAACATAGTGGATAAGATTAGGATGGATCCTTATGAAGACAAGTCTATGTTCAAGCTAGACTTTGTGATGCTTTTTATATTTACCATGATTGTGTGTACGAAGAACGGAAATGTGATGTACACAATGTTGGATTGATTTTGCCTGGAAAAAAAGAGTTTAAAGATCATGATTGATGCCAACTTATTTTTGTTGCTGTAAAGTCATGCAAAATTGATTGGGTAAGATGTGATCCCAATGAATACAACAGGGGCCCGCTTACATATTTGGTGGTATGTTTCATTTTCTGTGTTGTACATTATGTAGTTGAATTTTAGATTAGTTATAATATACACGTATATAGAATTAGGTATTTAAACTTGTATATAACAAAATGTTGAAATGAAATCTGTCTTATACACCGGGGTATATTTAAGGTGACACAATTTAAGTCTTATATTTTTTACTAATGTTTACTTGTAAAAATAATACACTGGTGTAAATCATGTAATCAAGGCCGGCCCTAAGAATTTGTGTACCATGTTCGAGCTTGAAAAAACGTGCCCTTAGACCTTAACGAAATTGGGTATTGGGCTCATTAAAGGTCTAAACCTAATGCCAATGGGCTAATAAATATTCTAAACCATAAAAATAGTTTTGTTAGTGGGCCTATGTTGGTGTTTGTATGAGTATACCCTATTAATTTATTTATTTACATATACATATCGGATTGTTTTTTAAAATAACGTGTCTTTCGAAATATTGGGCCTTGGCCGGTGGTCCTCCCTGCCCACCCTCAGGGCTGGCCATGCATGTAATGTACACCTTTGTACCTTCTTAATAATTATTTGTAAACCGTGTCATATACACCTTTGTATTATTTTTAAACTGCTTATTTTTTTGTGGTATATGTAGTCGTACGTAGACTCCACAACATGTCCAGGATTTGACGATACACGCGGAATCTCCTATAAGTTTTTGGACCCATGATGTGATGACCTTGAGAAAAGATCAAGAATTCAAAAATGGTGGGTTCGGGTTGGATGAGATAAGAGAACTGTATTATGATGATGAAGATTATGATATCGAAAGCGAAGAAGAGGTTGTTGATTTATCAAAGGGAGATGATGAAACTGGTACCGTTTGTTTTTATAGGTCTTCGTTAGAGGTATATATATGTGTGTGTGTGTGTTTAATTTTTGAAGTGAATCAGTCTACTCATTTTCTGATTTTTTTAATTTTGTTTTACCAGTGAAGAGTAAAGTACACAGATGGTTCGTGTGGTTTATCAAAATTTTAGATTTGGTCCCTAACTTTCTAAAGTACACAGATAGTCCCTATGATTTGCACTTTGTAACGCATTTGGTTCCCAACCAACAAATCTGAAGGTTTTAGCATATCCAAGTTAGGGACTAAATGCGTTACAAAGTGCAAACCACAGGGACCATCCATGTACTTTGGGAAAAAGTTTTGGACTAAATGAGTTACAAAGTACAAACCACAGAGACCATCTGTGTACTTTTGGAAATCTAGGACCATCTGTGTACTTTACTCTAATGTGAAGGGTTGTGTTTCTAGCATTTTTGTGATGTGCGCCGATGCTGAAACTGTAAAATGTAAGTTGGAGAGTGCGATAAACCAACTTACAACTCATTATCCGAATAGCGAATATGTAATGCCTATACTTGAACGATACAAAATTATCTTAACAAGTCGGCTATTACCAAGCCGGGATGATAAAAATAGTGGTAATATATATTATGATTTTATTTTAATTGGTTAAACATAAGTTTTTTTGTAACACGTTTATATTGAATGTACATTTTATTATTTACACAATACTATTTTTGTAGGTGCGAATGTGAAGAAGAGTACAACGAAGAGTGATAGCGATATGAATAACGAGGGGAGATATGTTGTGAACGCCACATATTGCATCGACTTTTACACAAAATGCTAAGATGTAATATCCGGTGCATACGATACGGAGAAAAGGGATATTATGCCATCATTCAGCCTGTATCACACAAGATAACACGAGTCAACCAGAGACTGTGTCGACAAAAATGAACCTCAGCCAAAGGTGTCAGAAGTAGAAGTTGCCGATGTAGAAGGGAAAAGAAAACGGAAAAAAAAGATGTCAAAATATGGACAATCACCGTTTTTTATCAGAGCTGTAAACATCGATAGTTGGATGAGTAAGAAAGAGAATGTCATATGGAAATACTTGTCCAATTGCGCAAATGACAAGCAGTACGTTATTTGTGTAATACCGTGTTATTGGTTTGAGTCATTTAAATAATTATATGTTTTTAAATGCCTAAGTGTAAACTGTTGTTATTGTACAAGCTTGCGAAACCGAAGAAAAAAAACCGGAAAACAAGAGCTTACAAAGGAGAGTAAGGCAATTCTTTTAAAGAAGCAGGATGAAAAAGAGCTAAACTTGGTTGCATCTACAAATGCGTAAGAATCTTTTTTTGTCGATTATAATACATATTGTCTTGATATGTTTTTTGGTTTTCTTTATTGCTTTTACCTTTAAGTCTGTTGGTCTTTTCACGCTTGCCACAACCTTTGTTACGTATTTTCTTTGGTGCCATACATGAGATCTCTTCTAGTTCAGCGTGCACATGAATTTCCTGGTAGACTACACCCTTCTTATTAACTTCCGGATCGTATGGAATTTTGGCAAAGATCTTATCTTTTAATGCCTGTACTTAAGCATCGAGTTCCTCTCATTTATCAATCTTGCCCCTCACTTTGTCTCTACACATGCCCATATTATCTTATCTGATATTCTACGCCATAATGTTCCACTCCTACTTTGATCAACATACAACCTGTTTTCGATGCTATGCACGCTACTAGGAATAGCACATCTCCTCCATCTTGGGTGAATATATGTTTTTGGAATCTTTTATACGTTATGATGGCCAAATACGCAAAACACATTAAAACATAGATATCCATCCGTCTAGGGTGAAACCCATACATTTGCAAGAAACAGATAGATCTTCTTTGTTGAACGTGACTCGTAATAAATAGTTAAAAAACGATCAGTAACTAGAATATGCAATATATACACATGTGTACATATGCGACGTAGTGCAATTTTTTCTTTAAATAAGAAACAATCAAACAGGAAACCTAATTCCTGTAGTTACTAACCTTGAACTCATTTATAACTTCTAACGTGTGATCTTGGTGAGCAATCACGAAACAGTTTACTCCATCCGATATTGATCGTTTCGCAATACAGCTATTCTCCTTACCCTTGATAATTTCCTTTCGAACATTGAAGAAAATTTTCCTTGTGTAAATAACGTTTGCATGACGTTCAATTGGCCAATTATTTTGAATTCTGGATTAGTGGTGTCTGTTTTATAACAGAGTTTACGTTGGTCGTTTTGTAACCCATCAACGGACGTATTGTAGCGTAACATAAACTAGACCCGCGTATATGTTGGCTGGAGTTCGCTTTGAACATATGGTTAGCGCTTTCACACCTAGATGTGGTCTTCGTTAAGGTACACATGGGTATTTAACGAAAATATCCTGTAATCCATTGTTCACGAATTGAATACATTTCGGTCAACCATGAATGACCTTCTAAATTGTATTTAGCAATCAGTAAGTGCCACCTCTTCTCAGACGTTTCTGGTTTGAGGTAAACATTCCAAACAAGCTTGTGAATGTTTTGCTTGATTTATGTGTTCCTCTTGTCGTTACCCTTGATTTACGTATACAAAAAATGTAAAGATTTTTAATAGACGGTCACGTTATACACTTATGTACACTAGGACGTCGGTAAATGTACACATGTGTATCTTTTTTTATTAAATGCTATAATATGTTTTTTTACAAATGTCTACAACGTAGCGATATTATAAGAAGGGACGTTTGTAAGACATACCTTAGCCGACAACTTTTGGATAATGTGCCACATACATAATCGATGAATGAACTTATCAAATACATTGCCTACTGCTTGTTTTATGGTACAATCTTGATCTGTTAATACAAAAGGGGTTGTTTTCCGTTATGTGCCTCAAATTTTTTTTGAAGAAGCCATGTGTATGAATCAATGGTCTCGTTATGCAGCAACCCAGCTCCGATAATCGTACACTTTTTGTGATGGTCAACTCCAATAAAAGGAACATAATCATGCCGTACCTGTTCAAAAGAAAAGGTTTTGTTACCTGCTAACTAAAAACAAAATGAAATTATAATGTGAATTTATGTCATACATATTGGTGTGGTACGTTGCATCGAATGCCAAAACATCACCAAATGCTTCGTAGTTTGATTTAGAAATGCCATCACACCAAAATATTAACTGAAGTTCGGTATCAACAATATGGGTCTTAAATGTAATTTTCTTTGTTTTCACGGCGTGCTTTGAATTTGTCAAGTACCATTTGCGCGTCTCTATCACCTATAAAATCTCGGATATCATACCTGCAATTTTTGTAGTCCACAACCGTGTCGTGGACGTTATGGTGACCACCTTTAAAACCACCTGGCCTTGTGGGATTTGTTAGGGCCAAGATTAGCATTCCGACATTTTGCTATAAACTCTTGAGTAGAAAAGTCTAGCTTTCTTCGCTTTAGTGATAAATAAAGATTATCGGGTGAGGTAAAGTCATGGTTGTGTTGTTCAACAAAGTTGTATAGTCCTTACTCCGATTAATTTTTTAGACAAATGAACTTAACACGGGCCTTACAATCTATAACTTTAACGTTGGATTGACGTGATGGTGAAATAGAATTAACGACATCAGCCATACTATCTATACGTTTAGGTTTGTTCGCTCTAGAGCACAAAACGTATGGCCTATATGTAATTATTGTGTCGTCTATTTTTTCTTTCTGGGAAGTCCCCAAACGAGTTCCAAATCTTGCTAGTTGGGCGTACTCCTCATACATTGCAACGGCTTCCTCTATAGAACTAAATCTAGATTTCAAATATGGTTTGAATCCGGGAGGCACAGTCGTATATGAAACTCCTAATGGGACTAGGTATTGGACACCGACTGTGCCTCCCGGATTAAAACCATATCTAAAAGCTAGATTTAGTTCTATAGGGGAAGCCGTTGCAATGTATGAGGAGTACGCACAACTAGCAGGATTTGGTACCCGTTTGGGGACTTCACAAAAAGAAAAAATAGGCGACACAATAATTACAAATCGGCAATACGTTTTGTGCTCTAGAGCGAACAAATCTAAACGTAAAGATAGTATGGTTGATGTCGTTAATTTTATTTCACCATCACGTCGATCCAACGTTAAAGTTAGAGATTGTAAGACCTGTGTTAAGTTCGTTCGTCTAAAACATTCATCGGAGTACGAACTATATGACTTTGTTGAACAACACAACCATGGCTTTACCTCACCCGAGAATCTTGATTTATCACTAAAGCGAAGAAAGCTGCGAGACTTTTCTACTCAAGAGTTATAGGAAAATGTAGAAATGCTAATCTTGGCCCTACCAAATCCCATAAGGTCCACGTGGTTTTAAAAGATGGCCACCATAACGTCCCAGACACGGTTGTGGACTACAAAAATTGCGGGCGCGATATCCGAGATTTTATAGGTGATAGAGATGCGCAAATGATACTTGACAAATTCAAAGCACGCCGTGAAAACAAAAAAAATTACACATTTAAGACACATATTGTTGATACCGAACTGCAGTTAATATTTTGGTGTGATGGCATTTCTAAATCAAACTACGAAGCTTTGGTGATGTTTTGGCGTTCGATGCAATGTATCACACAAATATGTATGACATAAATTCACTTTATAATTTCATTTTCTTTTTAGTTAGCAGGTAGCAAAACCTTTTCTTTCGAACATGTACGATATGATTTTTGCCCCTTTTATTGTAATTGACCATCACAAAAAGTGCACGATTATTAACGAGACCATTGAGTCATACACATGGTTTCTTCAAAATTTTCTTAAGGCACATAACGGAAAACAACCCCTTTTGGTATTAACAGATCAAGATTGTGCCATGAAATAAGCAGTAGACAATGTATTTGATAAGTTCATTGACTATGTATGTGGCACATTATCCAAAAGCTGCCGGCTAAGGTATGGCTTACAAATGTCCCTTCTTATAATATCGTTACGTTGCAAACATGTGTAAAAAAACATATTATAGCATTTAATAAAAAAGATACACATGTGTACATTTACCGACATCCTAGTGTACACAAGTGTATAACGTGATAGTCTGTTAAAAATCTTTACATTTTTTGTATACGTAGATCAAGGGTAACAACAAGAGGAACACATAAATCAAGCAAAATTTTTCACAAGTTTGTTTGGAATGTTTACCTCAAACCATAAACGTTTGAGAAGAGGTGGCACTTACTAATTGCTTAATACGGTTTAGCGGGCCATTCATGGTTGACCGAAATGTATTCAATTCGTGAACAATGGATTCCAGGATATTTTCGCGAAATACCCATGTGTACCTTAATGAAGACCACATCTAGGTGTGAAAGCGCTAACCTTATGTTCAAAGCGAACTCCAACCCACATAATACGTTGGTCCGGTTTATGTTGTGCTACGATACGTCCGTTGATGGTTACGAAACGACCAACGTAAACTCTGTTATAAAACAGACACCACTAATCCAGAATTCAAAACAAATTGGCCAATTGAACGTCATGCAAACGTTATTTACACAAGGAAAATTTTCTTCAATGTTCAAAAGGAAATTATCAAGGGTAAGGAGAAAAGCTATATTGCGAAACGATCAAATATCAGATGGAGTAAATTGTTTCGTGATTGCTCACCAAGATCACACGTTAGAAGTTATAAATGAGTTCAAGGTTAGTAAGTACATGAATAAGGTTTCCTGTTTGATTGTTTCTTATTTAAAGAAAAAATTACACTATGTCGCATCTGTACACATGTGTATATACTGCATATTCTAGTTACTGATCATTTTTTAACTGTCTATTAAAAGTCACATTTAACAAACAATATCTTTCTATTTCTTGCAAATGTATAGGTTTCACCCAAGACAGATATCTATGTCGTCATGTGTTTTGCGTATTTGGCCATCATAACGTACAGAAGATTCCAACAACATATATTCACCCAAGATGGAGGAGAGGTGATATCCCTAGTAGCGTGCATAACATTGAAAACAGGTTGTCTGTTGTTCAAAGTATGAGTGGAACTTTATGGCGTAGAATATCAGATAATATGGACATGTGTAGAGATAAATTGAGGGGCAAGATTGATAAATCAGAGGAACACGATGCACAAGTACATGCATTAAAAGATAAGATATTTGCCAAAATTCCATATGATCCAGAAATTAATAAGAAGGGTGTAGTCTACCAAGAAATTCTTGCGCATGCTGAACCAAAAGAGGTCTCATGTACAACACCGAAGAAATACGTAGCAAAAGTTGTGGCAAACGTGAAAGACCAATTGGCCCAAAGGAAAAAACAATAAAGAAAACCAAAAAAACATATAAAAGTTATGTATTATAATCGACAAAAAATGATTCTTACGCATTTGTAGATGCAACCTCGTTTAGTTCTTTTTCATCCCGTTTCTTTAAAATAATTGTCTTACTCTCCTTTGTAAGCTCTTGTTTTCCGGTTTTTTTATTCGGTTTCGCAAGCCTGTACAATAATAATAGTTTACACTTAGCCATTTAAAAACATATAACTATTTAAATGACTCAAACCAATAACACAATATTACACAAATAACGTACTGCTTGTCATTTGCGCAATTGGACAAGTATTTCCAGATGACGTTCTCTTTCTTACTCATCCAACTATTGATGTTTACACCTCTGATAAAAAAATGGTGATTGTCCATATTTTGACATCTTTTTTCCCGTTTTCCTTTCCCTTCTACATCGGCAACTTCTTCTGACACCTTTGGTTGAGGTTCATTTTTTTCGACACAGTCTCTGGTTGACTCGTGTTATCTTGTGTGATACCGAGGCTAAATGATGGCATATTATCCCTTTGCTGCGTATCATATGCACCGGATATTACGTCCTGAATAACGTCTGAGGATGTCATAGCATTTTGTGTAAAAGTCGATGCAATATGTGGCGTTCGCAACATATCTCCCCTCGTTATTCATATCGCCATCACTATTCGTCGTACTCTTCTTCACATTCGCACCTACAAAAATAGTATTGTGTAATTAAATAAAATGTACACTCAATATAAACGTGTTACAAAAAAAAAACTTATGTTTAACCAATAAAAATAAAGCATAATAGAAATTACCACTATTTTATCATCCAGACTTGGTTAACCGTCAGACTCGCACTCTTCAGCAATAGCCAACTTGTTGAAGATAATTTTGTATCGTTCAAGTATAGGCCTTACAGATTCGCTATTCGGATAATGAGTTGTAAGTTGGTTTATCACACTCTCCAACTTACATTTTACAGTTTCAGCGTACACATCACAAAACGCTAGAAACACAACCCTTCACATTAGAGTAAAGTACACGGATGGTCCCTGTGGTATACCAGAATTTCGGATTTGGTCTCTAGATTTCCAAAAGTACACAGATGGCCCCTGTGGTTTGCACTTTGCAACTCATTTAGTCCCCAACTTTTTCCAACAGTACATGGATGGTCCATGTGGTTTGCACTTTGTAACGCATTTAGCCCTAACTTGGACATCTAAAACCTTCAGATTTGTTGGTTGGGAATCAAATGCGTTACAAAGTGCAAATCATAGAGACCATCCGTGTACTTTTAGAAAACTATGGACCAAATCCAAAATTTGGATAAACCACAAGGACCATCTGTGTACTTTACTCTTCACATTGAAACAAAATAAAAAAAAGATCTGAAAATGAGTAGACTGAATTACTTCAAAATTAAACACACAAACACACACACATATATACATCTAATGAAGACCTATCAAAACAAACGGACCAGTTTCATCATCTCCCTTTGATAAATTAACAGCCTCTTCTTCGCTTTCGATATCATCATCTTCATACAGTTCTCTTATCTCACCCAACCCGAACCCACCATTTTTTTTAATCCTTGATCTTTCCTCAAGGTTATCATATCATGGGTCCAAAAACTTCTAGGAGCTTCCGCACATGTATCGTCAAACCCCCTGGACATGTTGTGGAGTCTAGGTACAACAACTACATATACCACACAAAAAAAAAATAAGCAGTTTAAAAATAATACAAATGTGTATATGACACGGTTTACAAATAATTATTGAGAAGGTACACAGGCGTACATTACATGATTTACACAAGTGTATTATTTTTTGCAAGTAAACATTAGTAAAAAATATAAGACAGATTTCATTTCAACATTTTGTTATATACAAGTTTAAATACCTAATTCTATATACGTGTATATTATAACTAATCTAAAATTCAACTACATATTGTACAAGACAAAAAATGAAACATACCACCAAATATGTAAGCGACCCCCTAAGTATTCATTGGGATCGCATCTTACCCAACCAATATTGCATGAGTTTACAGCATCAAAAATAAGTTGACACCAATCACGATCTTTAAACTCTTTTTTCGGGCAAAACCCATCCAACATTGTGTACATCACACTTCCATTCTTCGTTCACACACTCATGGTAGATATAAAAAGCATCACAAAGTCTAACTTGCACATCGACTTGTCTTCATAAGGATCCATCCATCTTACCCACTATGTTCTTAAAGCTAATTGGAACCTTATCAAACCTAGCAACCCATTTATCTTTCAATAGATGACCCGCTTCATCGTTGCTACCCTTTACCACCCGTATCCCACCAAGAGGTAGACCCAACACTTTCATGACAGATTCTTTTACCTATGTTTATGTACCTATCTCCCAGCTTTATTCTCATGTTTTCAGTGTCTAACATATCAATCACAAAGTGACCTAGGTTTGACGTGATATCACTAACCTTCAACCGCAATATTTTTCGAAACCCCATATCCTTTACCATCTTTCGTTACCTCGTTTTCCTTTTACTTACAGCTTCATACAGTTTATTTGGAGATGTACGAGCCCAAATACTTGGTAATTCATCATCAACCTTGGCATGTATTTTGGTTTCGCCTTTCCCTTTTTAGGCGACTTTTTGTTCTTTCTCTTTTGTAATTGAATACTACATTGATGTTGTTCGCATTACAATCTTCATCAAAATCTACATGCAAACAATACACTCAACCGTATAACACAAATACACAAGATAACTATTATATAGTAAACAAACACCTCCTTTGTCATCATTTTCTGGACCACACTTGGGCTGAACCGTACCCAGAGTCGGGCTCTTTTCCAATTTTTTATTCTAACGGCCCACCTTTCTGTTCCAAATCCCTAATTTGTTGGCTCTCATTTTGTCCACCACAAGTTCTTTCCCCGTCATCAACTATCAACAAATTAAAGGATTGTTGTGTGTTAAGTTCCACAGTTATCATAATTTGCAAATTAAAGATTTACAGTGTGTTAGGTACCTTTTTTGTGTGTTAAGCTCCACAGTTATCATAATTTGCAAATTAAAGATTTACAATGTGTTAGGTACCTTTTTTGTTAACATCCACAGTTGGAGACGATGATGGTGGCAGTGGCTGGTTCGTAACGGAGGATGTGAAAATGATCGGAAAAATCAACATTCGTTCAAAACGATATTTGACTGGTGCAGTGGACAGAGGTTGTGAAAATGTTTTGATTTGTAAACGTATATACATTGTAGTTATTTTAATTGTTTGGAACATGTTTGATGTATGTACATACGAACACATTGTGTTAATCTGACTGTTTTTGATAATGTACACATATGTACATATATTTATTCATGATTGTACACATATGTAAATTGTCATATAGATGCATATTACGTAAAAATTTCTAATTATACATATACACATCGCTTAACATAACAAAATTAAATTCTACATAGATGTATATTACATATACAATTCACTTTTACATTGACGGATATAACAAGTTAAACAATCATTACACAAATGAATTGTTTTTGCAATTGTAAAAACATTACACATTTACAGTTTTAGTTTTTTTTCTCCAATTGTGTATATAAATCGTAACACGTATTAAACAAACGTGTTTAACCCAATTGTAAACAAAATAGCACACATGATTATATTTAAAATAATATTACATGTGTATTTATAATATACTACACATATGTATTTATATATATACTACACAGATGTATTTATGTATACCATTAGCATTCAATCATTGTTTACATTGGTGATAGTATTGTTGTTAATCAAAGTAAACATGTGCATAATAAAAACATGAAATAACTTCCAATCAAATCATAATATTCAATTACATACATAGACCATAAACAAAAGTCCTAAGTTGTGTAATACAGTAAAACCTTTATAAATTAATAATGTTGGATCCGGGATAATTTATTAATTTAGCAAGATATTATTATATCGATATATTAATAAATTATTAATTTAAAGAGTTGGCTAATATTCGTGAGAAACTCTCAAATTAATACATCGACCTTTAATTTTTTCCATATTCTTTCACTTTACCTATTTGAATAAAACAGAAACAAGTACCTTCAACATTCTCATGTACATTCACACATTAATAACTTGTTAAGTTCAATGTACATAGATCTAGATTGATCACTATAGAATGCCTAGTGATAAATTTTAAAATCACATCAACTATGGCTTCTAAATTAAAAGGTATTAAAAAATCAACCATGATCAATCAACAATGAAAACTGTTATGCGAGTATAAGAGAGATCACCAAGGATGCACTCACCAAGGCAACAACTCTTCACAACTTTTTGTTGCAAATTTGCAATACGAGAATACAGTGCCTCAACTCATAAGTGCAATGGGGAGAGTTAAAGATGAACTCAATATAGATTTGAAGTTCACATACAAGTGACTATAGATTCGTTTTTGACTACACAATCCTAGAATTTTGGAAATATTTTAGTAATTATTTATTTATAGTTTCGCTGGGACCAATATATTTGCATTGGGATTTCCAAAAAAAAAATTATTTTATTATTTTATTGATTGGGGTCCAGTTTTGTACCGGTCCCAAGTTGGGACCCGACAAATTATTAATTTTATCGAGATTATTAATTTATCGAATATTAAATTATAGAGGTTATATTGTACTTCCTTGCCCACTTTAATGTACTTATCCCCTAAATTCATTCTCATATTTATTAGGATCTAGCCGATCAACAACGACGTGTCCGACTGAGGATATTATTCTCTCAACTTTTAAGGTCAATATCTTCCCGAATCTCATCCTTCTTGCAATGTTTCGATGTCTGCGTGTTAGGATTTGAACTGCTTCAAATTGCTTGCTGGGAGGAGCCCGTGCTCGTATGCCTAACCACCTTGATGGGGTTTTTTTAGACGGTGAACTTTATGTATAAGGTTACCACATTTTTTAAATCGGAGAGCCCTGTATTGCCCCACTTTGGCCGGACTAGTTGTCTCAATCGAGCCCATGCCGGTGCTTTGGAAAACCTTTTTTTAATCTGACTTGTTGAGAATAATTTAATCCAACAGAAAATTATTATTAACATTATTAATTACCAAGTTGTTGGCCAAACCAGTTTATTCCAACGTAAACAAACTGATTGAAGAAAGGTAGAAGGAGACTGTCCCGTTATCGGACGAATTTAAATAACACGCAAAAAACTAAAACCAACCTGGCGATTTAAGAAACCGAGATTCTTGAACTGCACAGATGATTCCTGTCCTTAAAGGATTTTACGGCTCGTATTGCTGTGAGCTGCAGCGTAAACTCCTAGGATTTAATGCAGAACTGATCTGGTATTCCAACAGCAATGGAAACCAGAAAACGCATAAGCTGGAGAAGAAACAGGAACACCAGTAGGAGGCTGCGAAAATATGTGTAAAGAATGGGTAGCAGGAAGCCTTTATTTATAGGTTCAGATCTCAACTGAGAATGAGAAAAACAGGGAATGGGATAAACCTCATCTACCAGATTCGAATTCGAATTCCTGGAGATATCCCACATGAATTCGATTTCCAAGAGATAACCCCCACAGTTTCGAACTCATCTCTATCCCAATCTTATCTCATCTGATCTCGATCCACAGCACTAACGCACCTGAACCGGACCCTAGCTAAAAATAAAAGCTCCTCAGCTCCAAGCGACGATGCGTACGTGCGAAGTGCGCCTCAAACGCGCCCATTCGCAAGCTCGCGGCTCGTCGGCTCGGCGCGCGTGCGGGCTTGACCCACTTCTCAACCCATCTAACACTTTGAAGGCCCATAAGGGGTAATCCTTTATAAGCCACTCAAATTTCACTACCCCCACCAATGTGGGGTGGAGGAAACATACCAACTTGTATGTTTCCCACTAATATTTCCAACAATCCCCCACCAAGTTGGAATGTTTCCTTTCACTTAGACAGATGATGTCACTAGGTGTCACGAAGATTAAACCCAGTTTATGTTGATAAACAAGAAGAGACAGATTTGATGGTGTCCTATGGAATTAAACCATTAACCTGATAGCCCCCTTCGGTTTACCCTCACACATCACCGGCCGACTTTGCGTTCTCACTGAGCGCGAATATGGTCGTGCGCTATAAACCCTTTTCATGACCCTTTAGAAGACAAACCACTTATCTTCACTCGAGGCGGCACCACCCCTAAATCATATAGGCAAAGTTTTACATCATCCACGTTGCTTGAATGCCTCCAAAACTTTGTTAAGAGCATTAGCTCACCCTTGTTCTCGGCAACGACGTACTATCATACCTCACATGGATCTATCAAATTGACGGTACCTTCTATCGTTAAGTGACTTCGTTTTTACCCATTAAACTTGAGAAATAGGAGCACTAAGTTCAAGTTGGGTTTCCATCACTAACGATTCTATGGTGGTTTTAGACCCATGTCTCTCGCGGTATTCACAACCAAATCTCTCGTCAGAGGTTTAGTAAACGGATCAGCCAAGTTCCTACTCGTCTTGACATAGACAACCTTGATGGTACCACTTTCAAGAAGTTGTCTCACATTATTGTGCCGTAGACCTATGTGTCTTGACCTCCCATTATACAATGCGTTGTATACTTTAGATAGTGTGGCCTCACTATCACAATACATGGGAATATACGGCATTGGAACATCCCACAAACGGATGTCCGTAAGTAGATCTCTAATCCACTCTGCTTCCTTACCAGCCACAGCCAGTGCTATGAACTCAGCTTCCACAGTTGAGTGGGTAATACACGTCTGTTTCTTGCTCGCCCAATAAATTGCTCCTCCTGCTAGAGTGTAAATCCAACCACTTGTAGATTTTGAATCATTGGTGTGATCAATCCAGCTCGCATCAGAATAACCTTCGAGTATTCTGGAATTAGACGTGTATGTCAGTTCTAAGTTTCTGGTCCTTTTCAGGTATCCAAGTACTCTACCCACTGCTTTCCAATGTTCTATCCCTGGATTGACAGTATACTGACCAGTTTGCTTACAGCAAAAGCAATATCAGGACGAGTGCAATGTGTTGCATACATCATACTTCCAATAGCACTCGCATACTCCAGTTGAGCCACTGCTCTCCCTGAGTTCACATTAAGTTTCACACTTGGATCAAATGGGGTATTAAACTCTTTAATGTTCAAGTGTTGAAACTTAGTCAGAATTTTCTCTATGTAATGAGATTGACTTAGAGAAATCTGACTTTCAGTTCTTTTCACCTTGATCCCAAGAATGGTATCAACTTCTCCTAGATCTTTCATCTTAAAGTTCAAGGACAAATATTTCTTAGTTTCAGAAATACCTTCAAGGTGAGTGCCAATGATCAACATATCATTAACATAGAGACAAATCATGACTGTATAACCGGTTTCGCATTTAGTATAGATACACCTATCAGCACTATTGTGTCGAAACCCAAAAGCAGCCACAATGGTGTCAAACCTCTCATGCCACTGTTTAGGAGCTTACTTCAAACCATAAAGAGATTTAATAAGTCTACACACTTTGTTCTCTTGTCCAGGCATCACAAACCCTTCTGGTTGCTCCAAATATATCTCCTCATTTAGATACCCATTTAGAAACCAAGTCTTTACATCCATTTGATGGATGTACAGCCCTTTCAAAGCAGACACCGTATTAGAGTTCTAATAGAGCTAATTCTAGTCACAGGTGCATAGGTATCAAAATAGTCGATCCCCTCTCTCTGCCTATACCCTTTAGCAACTAATCTCGCTTTATAGGCAGAGATGGATCCATCTGGATGATACTTCCTTTTAAAGATCCATTTGGATCCAATAGGTTTCTTTCCCTTGGGTAGATCAGCTAACTCCCAAGTTCCATTTCCCATATTGGAATCCATTTCATCATTGACTGCTTCCTTCCACAAAGGAGCATATCTTGATGACATTGCTTCGCTGAAAGTTTTAGGATCATCATCCAAATTAACAGCGAAAATGACCTCTCTCGTCACTTTCTTTTGAGTTCCCTCAACCAGGTAAGAAAAGAAATCATCTCCATAACTTTTCTCTTTTCTAAGTCTAGTACTTTTCCTCGGTTCTTCAACTATTGGTGAAGGTTGAACTTGTTTTTCAGAAGTACTAGAAGACATGGTGTAATTTGAGTTTTCATCATCTCTAGAAAACTTGTCTCAAAGAATTCCACATCTCTGGATTCTACAACTATACCTGATTCGTCATCCAACAACCGGTAAGACTTACTTTGCGGAGCATATCCAATGAATACACTCTTGTAAGCTCGTTCTCCCAGTTTGAGTGTCTTTGGATCAGGTACGCGATAATAGGCAAGACACCCCCAAACCCTCAAATACTCTAGGTTTGGTTTTCTTCCTTTCCACAACTCATATGGACTTGTAGGTATCACACGACTAGTGATCCTATTATGAACATGACAAGCGGTTAACACAGCTTCCCCCACATATTACAAGGTAGACCCGATTGATTTAACATACAGTTAGCCATCTCTACCAAGGTTCGGTTCTTCCTCTCAGCCAAACCATTTTGTTGGGGAGTATATGGTGCAGTTCTCTCATGTATGATGCCTTCCTCTTCGCAGAATGCATCAAATTTTCGGTTAAAGTATCCTCCGCCTCTGTCCGAGCGAAGAATTTTAATGCGTTTCTCCTTTTATTTTTCAACTTCAGCCTTATATATTTTAAATGCCTCAAAAGCTTCGTCTTTTGAATGCAATAAATAAACATATAAGTATCGATTGAAGTCATAGCAGAAAGTGATAAAGTATCTCTTACCCCCACGAGTAAGGACTCCATTCAGTTCACAAATATCTGAATGAATTAGTTCTAGTAGTGATGTATTACGTTTATGAGCACTTGGAAAAGGTTTCTTTGTGAATTTTGATTTCACACAAGTTTCGCATTTTTCAAAGTCTTTATCTTTTAATTTTAATAAACCTTTAGTTTGCATTTTTTTCAATGTTTTTAATATTTGTGTGAGCTAAACGTTTGTGCCATAAAGAAATTGAACAAGCGATATAATCAAAAGACATAATTTCATTCAATTCAAAACCAATTGCATTACATTGACCAAAAACAGAATTATCACTACCACTATCACCACTATCACTATCACTTTCATTCCCAAACCCATCGATCACTGAAACGCCACCTTCATCCGATTCTTCTTCTTCGTCAATTCCATCTTCAGCTAGGTAAAGGCGATACATTCCACCCGTGTTCGTAGCTTGACCCACATAGATGTCATTTAAAGAAAACTTCACACGAAGATTCTTGATAACCAGCTTGTAACCATTGGGATCAAACTTATCAGCAGAAACAAGACCCTTGGTGATACCAGGAACATGCAACACATCCTGAAGGGTAACCATTTGACCATCTCTAAAGTTTAGTCGCACCATGCCTTTACCACGAACTTCTACATGATGTCCATCAGCACATACCACCACTGTTCCTTGAGGAACAGAATCATAAGTAAGAAACAGCCACGATTCCCACAAACATGAACAGTGGCTCCCGAATCCAAGAACCATCCTCTACATGCCACAACACGTGTATATTGAGAAAGCATGTTAACGTCTCCAAGACCCACATTGGCCACTAGATTTGTGACTTTCTCAATATCAACAGCACTTGTAGAACTAACTGTAAAACCAGATTTCCTTTGTGAGCACTCTCGTGCATAATGCCTGGTTTCTCCACAAACATGACATTTACCCAATCTCTTTGGTTGATGGTTGGTCGTTTGATGTGACTTCTTGAATTCCTTTTTCTTTGGTGCTGTAAAATTTTTACTCTTTGATGCCCCCTTTCCCTTTTTCCCAGATCCTCCAACAATATGATTCACACTCGATCCAACTTTACCTCTTTTGTCCCTGTTGCGCGTTTCCTCCTTAATTCAAAGGTGCTTCAACAGTTCATCCAAAGAGTAGTCCTAGATTTGTGCATCATTCTCTTTGAGAAATCTTTCAAAGTAGGAGGTAGTTTTGCAATAATGACCCCTACTGGAAAGATTTCTGGCAGCGAAATAGAAAGCGTGGTCAATTTATTAACAAGAACTTGGAGTTCATGCACTTGCTCCAAGATTGACTTGTCATCAACCATTTGAAAGTCTAAGTACTTGGAAATAAGGTATTTGTTAGTACCTTCTTCATGAGCCTTATACTTATCTTCCAAAGCTTTCCATAATTCTCTAGCACTTGTTACCGGCGCGTACAAGTCAAAGAGACGATCCGAAAGAGAATTTTTGATATGGCCAAGGCAAAGATCTTCAGCTTCCTTACGGACAAGTCTTTGCTTTGCCAAATTTTGATTCGGGACCTCTCCAGCCTCAAGAGTAGGGTCTTCAGGGATTTCGGGCAAGTTAGGATCAAGGATATAGTAGAGTTTCAGCACAACTAGCATGAACTTCACCTTGTCCGCCCAACGAGTATAGTTCTGGCCATCGAATCTGTCCAACTTGACAAACTCGATTCATGAATCTTAGATTAGCTGTTGGTAGTTCAGAATCCATTAGTTCTGGTGATTAAACACAAAAAATAAAATCCTTTAAGAATGTTGAAAATAATTTAATCAAACAAAAAATTATTATTAACATTATTAATTACCAAGTTGTTGGCCAAACCAGTTTATTCCAACGTGAACAAACTGATTGAAGAAAGGTAGAAGGAGACTGTCCCGTTATCGGACGAATTTAAATAACACGCAAAAAACTAAAACCAACCTGGCGATTTAAGAAACCGAGATTCTTGAACTGCACGGATGATTCCTGTCCTTAAAAGATTTTACGCGCTCGTATTGCTGTGAGCTGCAGCGTAAACTCACAGGATTTAATGCAGAACTGATCTGGTATTCCAACAGAAATGGAAACCAGAAAACGCAGAAGCTGGAGAAGAAACAGGAACACCAGTAGGAGGCTGCGAAAATATGTGTAAAGAATGGGTAGCAGGAAGCCTTTATTTATAGGTTCAGATCTCAACTGAGAATGAGAAAAAAAGGGAATGGGATAAACCTCATCTACCAGATTCGAATTCGAATTCCTGGAGATATCCCACATGAATTCGATTTCCAAGAGATAACCCCCACAGTTTCGAACTCATCTCTATCCCAATCTTATCTCATCTGATCTCAATCCACAGCACTAACGCACCTGAACCGGACCCTAGCTAAAAATAAAAGCTCCTCAACTCCTCACGACGATGCGTACGTGCAAAGTGCGCCCATTCGCGAGCTCACGGCTCGGCTCGGCGCGCGTGTGGGCTTGACCCACTTCTCAACCCATCTAACACTTTGAAGGCCCATAAGGGGTAATCCTTTATAAGCCACTCAAATTTCACTACCCCCACCAATGTAGGATGAAGGAAATATAACAACTTGTATGTTTACCACTAATATTTCCAACATGACTTTTACGACCAGTTTTTTGGCGAGGCTTTTGCCTTCCTCTTCTTTGATTAGAGTTTACTTTTCCGAACTCTTCTTTTTCACAACTTTAGCAGCCCCTACACATTAGACATATACTTAGTATAATTAGTCACACACGTATCCGTATACAGTAAAGGTAATTACGTCCTACCAATGGATTTACCACAATCCAAAATTATACACCTATGTACATATATAATTTAAATGAGCGTACCATCATATACACGTGTAAAATTTTGTATTAACTAAAAATAAGTTTATACACATAATACAAATATACACAATCACCACACTGGCAAATATTTTAAAAACCGGTTTAAACAAGCCTGTTGACCCGGTTAAACTGGATGTCGGATGCTTTGCCGGTACGAATCATAACAGTAAACTAAGGAAACGGCAAAGAAGTTGTACCACCAGTAAGTTGGGTTATACGGGTTTAAACCTGTATACCGGTACCGGTTCATATTGGGCTAAAGTCAAAATTTTGAACTTGGAATTTTTAGGTGCCTAAAAGGTGAGAATTTACTTTAGTTAAAGTGTAAAACTTAGCGCCCGCAATTGACAATCCACATCGATTAAACTTCTGTCTCGCTCAAAGATAGAAAAGCATTGGGTTTTTCAAATTATCTTCAACAGATCATTTACGTTTACCTTCTTTTGACTTTTGTTCAATCATTCATGTTGTAAATTGTTATAGTGTTTGCTAATTGTTATATAATGCGTACTTAAGGATAAACTTTTGGATAATTTTTTGATCATGGATTAATTTTTGGAATATTTTTGTTATTATGAATTGATGTAGTTTTGGATTATTTTTTGAGTTAAAATTATATTTTATGGATTTGTAGAGTTAATTAGTCAACATGGTTGACCCGTCCGGTATAACCCGATTCGACCGGTTGAACCATTTCTCAATCTAACTTGGCACAATTAAAATACCGGTTTTTAAAACATTGCATACAATTCACATAACCTAGCAATCCAGATTGTATATTCACAAATGAATAATACATATATGTACAACAATACAGTATACATCTGTGTATAATCGAATGAACCCAATAGCCAGGATATGCATATGTGTATGAACCTTAACATAAACTCATCCCCTTAACAAAATCGGAAAAATCTAAAATTATACACATGTACATATAAAATTTTAGTGAGCATACCATCATATACACATGCGTAAAATTTATATTAACAATATATATTAACTAAAAAAGGTTTATATACATAATACAAGTATACACAGTCACCAGATTGGCATACATATTTACACACATAACCTAGCAATCCAGATTAACGCTTGAACATTAATATAGAGATTGTGTTTACACAAATGAATAATACATATATGTACAATAACAAAGGATACATATGTGTATAATCGAATGAACCCAAAAAAACATCCTGCCTAATCGAATGAACCCACAAATCAAAAGTACATCCAGTAACTTAAAAGAACTTTTCTAAACAATAAAACCATTTTGATGAACAATCATGTTAAACCCTATTTTTACATGAACAAACAACGAACAGCATTAAGAATTTATACATACGGATCAAAATACAAGAGGAAAAAACGATTAACACTAAGAATCATACCTTCAATAAGTCGCCAGAAGTTTGAATAACCATTTGAAAAAAGCTTGAAGCCTGAAGAAGAAGGCATCACTTGTAAAAAAAGAGCGCCATGCGTCGATTTGGGAAAAAAGAAGATACGGGGGAAAGGATTGTCCAAGACATGCATTATTTTTTGTGATTTCATTAGAGGATTTTTTTTTATTATAGTGTTTATCTTTGAAACTTAGAGAGAGACTTTTAGGGGATTACAATTTTCATACGTATTGATTAGTTTCCATTTATTTAATACGAAATTTTCCGATTTTACCCTTTAGATTAAAATTTATATTAAATTTATTATACATTTAGTTACAATTGTGCCATTGATCTAAGATCTATTATCAACAAAATCAAGGGCCCATAATGGTTCATTTTGTTCACAAAACATTATGATTCATTTAGGAACTCCACCCTATATATATATTAGAGAGAGAGAGAGAGACCGGTTATTGTACAAATTGCCTTAACGTACGATGCGTACGAGATACAGTATCAACATGCTATTTTTTTTGAAAATGCGAGTTTGATTTTTTTGAACGACATGCGACTTTTTTTGAACATGCGACCTTTGGTTTTTACAACATGCGAGATTTCATTTATGGGATTATAACGTGCGAACTTGATATTGCGTACGCTCGTACGTTAAATCAAAATGTACAAACACTTTCACTATATATATAGGCATGGGGTAAAATAGGAACCACCTTTAGGTGCGAGAACCGTAGGAACCATTATCCACCTTAGATCTCTCATATATGAGTGGTTGAGATTAAATTGTTTAAGCTTGATTTGGCTTGTAGTGTTTTTATTGATTAAAAAGAATAAATAGTACAAGAAGGGTATTTTGGAAAATTTGACTTGTGTACTATTTATGTCAACTTGTCAAACTGACAATCAAACATCATTGACTAAATCATTTTTCATGTCAACATTAATTTTGTTAATCTATTTAAAAAGAAGAATTAATTATAACACATGATTTTTATACAAAAAATTACACTACATTAATAAAAAAAAAGTCTTCAATCTCTCTGATAGTGATCTGCATTTTTTTTGTTTCTTATCCTTGTCATTTGAACGTAAAAGCCACAACACCTATGAAAATCAAAGAAAAAAACATAGCGTTTACATTCCACAAAAGTTTAGAGGAGCTCGGGCCGGTGATCAGGGGTGTCAAAGAACATTTTTTTTATCTTGTGTAATACAAAATCACTTTTTTACATTCGATACCGTGCGTGAATTTTTTTTACATTCGACACCGTGCGCGAATTTTTTTTACATTCGACAACGTACAAGAAACAATTTTTCAAAAGTATGTAAAAACTAAACATTTATGCGTGACGTTTTTACATACGTTTGAAAAATAGATTTACGCGTGACGTTTAGAGAAGCTGGGACCGACGATTAGGAGCATAAAAAACATTTTTTTTCATTCGACACCATGCACAAAAAAATATTTTACATTCGACAACTTAGGTAAAAAATTTGCAAACGTTCGTAAAAACTTTTTTATGCCTTCCATTTTTACATACGTTTGAAAACTAGATTTATGTGTGACGTTTAGAGGAGCTCGGGTCGGCGATCAAGGGCGTAAAAAGACTTTTTTTCGCACGTTGTCAAAACATTTTTTTACATAGTGGTGTTCTCATACTCGGTTCGTGTAAATGTTTACGCACGTTGTCATATTTTTTTACGCACGTTGTGAAAGCTTTTTTTACGTATGTTGTCAAAAAAAAAATTACGCACGTTGTCGAATGTTTTTTTAAAAAGTTGTAGTGCAAAGTCATCAAACGTTAACGAATGAAATATAAATTCTCAATAAACATATAAGACAAATATAACTTGCATTTTATAAAGAACATTATGTCATAATTAGGGAAAATAAAGCAAAAAGAAATAGATATCATTTTCAGTAATTTTGTATTTTCTAATGAACATATAAGACAAATATAGCTTGCATTTTATAAAGGACATTCTGTCACATTAGGGAAAATAGAGCAAAAAGAAATAGTATATCATTTTTAATGTTTTTTATTTTATAAATTACGTAATACTTTTGGTGTTTAAATTTAAACCTAAGATATTTTTCCCAATTTTAAATATAAAAAGTATAAAAGAGATGAAATGAGAGAGATATTGTTATGTCAGACATATAAATGATGATGTGTGTGTTTTAAAGATAAGAGAGAGGAGATTGACACTGAGAGAAAAATACTAAAAATACCCTTTTGAATTAAATTGATTATAGGTGATGGGTTAAAATTCTATTGGATTCATGGTTCTCACAACCGACAGTGGTTCCTCCCTGAACTGAATCCTGTATTATAATATATATATATATATATCGGGTTAGGATCATTAGTGAACAACCCCCTTGATTATGAACACTAGTGAATTAATCCTAGCCATTGATTATCAATACACAAGTGTATAGATAGGTGTAAATCATTGGCCAGTATTTGATGATGAAAATACAAAAGTGTATTTTACGATTGATGATGTAAATCAATGGTCAGGATTTGTTCACTCAGTTCATAAATACATTTGTGTTCACTCTAGAACCCCACCCTATATGTATATATGTGTGTGTGTGTGTGTGTGGTGGTATGGTTATTGTAAAAATGGTGTGTTTTGTGAGAAGTGTAAGAAGGGATTTACACCATTTGATTTATAATTTAATGGTTGAGATTATAATGGCAAAACTGTAAATAGTGTTTACCATTAAATTAATTAATTTCTAGATTAAATGTATAAAGGTAAATTTAACATTTTTATTTAGAAACTTACATGCAAGTTCCTCCCCCCCCCCCCCCTTCTTTTTTAAACGTTAATAACTTTTTATACGTAACTCTTTTTAAAAAAATTACACCATAATAACGAGTGTTTTTTAATCTGTAATATGAGTACCATATTGAAAAAAAAATTACGTTTCGATTGTATGTTTTACTCCATGATGTTTTTTATATGGTCATACAATGGTGTTTTTTTTATTGTATTGTGGTTCAAGGCGTTGTATTTTATAGCAAAACATCATGAACTAAATAAGACACCATAGCATTGCAAATAATGAATTATGATTCAAGTCATGGTGTTTTAACATCTAGAGTATATAACATTGTATTGTGATTAATTGTGATTTAACATCTAGAATAGCAATAGAATCATTCTAAATGTTAAAACACCACGACTGTATTATGATTCAATTCATGGTGTTTTTGGAATTTTTATGGTGTTTTATAACTGCAAAAATAACAAAAAACATTACAGATGTTAGAACACCATGGTTGTATTACGATTCAAGTTGTGGTGTTTTTTTTGGAATTCGTATGGTGTTTTATACGAACTGAGGATGAATTCCTAAAATAACTTATGAATTCCTAAAATAACAGATGAATTTGGTTACAAAATTATATCTTTAATTAGGATTATGGGTTAAATTATCATCTTACCTTTAAACTAATAAAATAGATAGGGATATGTGTCATCACCAGAGTTGTTCTTATTCTTCTCACACTTTTAGCCTTTTTTATATGATCCTAAACCTATATATATATATATATATATAGGGTTAGGATATAATAGGAAGTTTGTATGGGTAGGAAGGCTAGGAAGTAACCATCTATTTGTTAATCAAGTGCTAAGATTAAATGAGTGAAATTGAAGAAGAAAAAGAGGCGTATGAGTTTGTTAAGGGGTATTGTAGTCAATCCAAGATAATAGTTTCTCCTCCAATTCCCCCCCCCCCCATTTTTTAAACGTTAATAACTCTTTCATACGACATTATTTTTTTATAAAAATTGCACCAAAAAACGAGTGTTTTTTTATCTTTAAAACTAGTATGCTATTGCTATATTTCGAAAAAATAATTTCAAAAACACAGTTGCGTAAAACGCAATGAAAAAAAGCAAAAAAAAAAGTTTTTTTTGTAAAACGCAATTAACTACAGTCCCGAGTGCAGAATGTGTTTGCTATAATATACAGTTAAAAAACGCAGAGTGAACCAACATTCCCCTAAAACGCAATGCCTGAACCAACATTTCCCTACAGTTAAAAAACGCAGCGAACCAAACTAGACGTAGTGATTTGTAAAACACAACTAACAGTTAAAAAACGCAGTGAACCAACCGAGCGCAAAAACCAGCAACACGCGGGCCCGGGTTTTCGGAACTGCATTCGTGTCGCAGGATGTGCGGGTGCACACGAGTTCGACTAAATTCCGGTTCTTTGCACCCCCCTGCGCACCCGCGCGTAGGACTTATAGTAAAACATGTCATAAAGTTATGTTGGTTAGGCAAATGGTTCACCTTATAAATAACCTTATACTTTGTCTCCACACCAATGTGAAACAAGTGGTTTACCATTTGGGGACATCCATTCAAACACACTTAATTTCCAACATTATTATCATATAGTTTCATTTCAAGTTCACAAACCATCATAAAACACAATGGACTAAAAATCATAAAATAAAGTGTTTTTTCTAAAACGCAATGGAGAAAAAACACAAAACAAATGCTTTTTTAACTAAAAAGCAATGAATTAAAACACAAAACAAAGTTAACTTCTAAAACGCAATTGACTAAAAATATAAAAGAAAGTATACTTTCTAGAACGCAATGGACTAAAATCACAAAAGAAAAGTGTCTTTTGTAAAACGCAATTGACAAAAAACTGTATTTTTCCATTATTTTGTAAAACGCAATGGACAAAAAAACCCAAAAGTGTGTTTTTCATTCTTTTGTAAAATGCAATGGACAAAAAACTAAGTTTGTTCATTATTTGGTAAAACACAATGGACAAAAAACACCAAAAATGTGTTTTTTCATTCTTTTTTAAAACACAATTTAAAAGAAAGTCTAAACTGAAAGGTGTTTTCTAATTTTTCTTTGAGACATTTTGTCAAACACCTGGTGTGCAACTTTTTATTAATGATTTCTCATGAAAATTGGAACTAATGATGTTGCCCAAACGCATGAATACATCAAGAGAAAGAGTAGAATCAGAGATATCTTCACTTTGAATAGAAAATGTTTGAGAAATTTGAGAAGAGGAGTACCTGTTTTAACAGAAATCTCATGTTCCATCGCATCATGTTAAATTGAAAAAAACGAGAAATTATAGAAACATAAACTGGGTTTTCTTCAAAGAAATCGAAGAACACGTTGATTGAGTGTTCGAACCATTCATTGATGAAGAAAATCGCACTGTGATGTAGTAATTCTAGAGAGAGAAAAGAAATGAAATGTTGAAGATGGTGGGTTTTGAACATATGAGTTTTGAAGATACAGAGAAGTGAAATATAAATAATAGATAAAAGGAGATTGACTAAAATATCTTTCCCACTTGTATATCTACTTTTCCAGATGGACGGCTAAGATTACTTCCTATCCTTCCTAGCGAATATAAACTTCCTATTTGATCCTCTCCATATATATATATATATATATATATATATAATATATATATATTAATATATTATAAATATATAATTAATGAATTTATATTACTTAATTTTGTCATATATTAATTCTAAACAACATAAATTATGAATACAAATAAATCGAAAATAGTTGGATAATATATAATCATTATGTAATCAAATCACGGGCCGAGCTTGAACTTAGTCGGATTTGGGCTTGACTCCTTAACACCCTCGAAATCTTCCACTTTCATCCCCCATTATAGCGCAACCCTTGATTCACAAAACCCTTTCAAATAGAATATACAAGTTAAACTAGCGCATAAATGAATTTGTTGAACTGATGCCAAAACATACCATATAATTTGTAAATTATCGTAGTGTTATGAATTTACATCGAGATAGATGGTAAACGGGTAATAAGCTGCCCGCTATCCTTTTTTAATAGCAAAACTAAGTCTTTGAAAAACTACGTCCGTCCATAGATCTCGGGGTCATAACATTACTATGCATGACCCTTTGAACTCGACTAAGGAGGCCCATAGCCTCTAGCGTCAGGAAACCAAAAGTATTAAAAGCAAATGGGATAAACACATGCTGGTTGTCAAGGCACACTTTCTCGTGTTTGGTATTTTTGTATGTTATCCTTTCAAAGATTTTGGACTCTGTGTGACTAATGATTGATTCCTTTCAACTCATTTGAATGACATGATATATACACACCAATCACTACCAGTTCTATGAGTTTATATTGATAATTATGTTCATGAGTGTATCTAGGCCAAATCTAGGACTTTTGAAGCATCCAAACTTCACGCCCAGATAGCTAAGTTCTATTTATGCTCATGCTCTACACTTCTCCAAAGGAAATATTAAGACCGTAGGGTATGGTGGGGCGGGATTTGAGGCATGGGTTGACACGTGGACTGTGTGGGCTTCACTGGCAAGACCCAAAAAATTGGAGGTATGGTGGGCTTGGGTTTGGGGCGTGGCTTGGCCAAATTCCTTTTATTTTTTTATTTTTTCTTAAATTAATGGATAAACCATAGGGTAGGGTGCACCCAATGTTCACCCACCAGCTCAGATGGGAGCTCCGCCCAACGCCCGGGCTGAAACCCCCGCCCAAAGGGCCACGCCGAAACCCAAGCCCACCAGAAGTGGTCACATGGGCGTTTCCCCCCAACCACACCCCAAACCCGCCCCATACCAAATGTTGCTTTTTAACCTTTTAGGATGTTCTATCACATGTGCCCAAATACTAGTGTGAGCTTTTCACATTAAATGTTGCTTCCAAATATTAAGAAGTAAAACTCTAATGTTGCTTTTTAACCTTTTAGGATGTTCTATCACATGTGCCCAAATACCAGTGTGAGCTTCACATTAAATGTTGCTTCTAACACTGTATTAGAAGGGAATTTGGTGTTAACAATAGAGATTTCAATCGACTTTAATCCATTTCCTACGATAGACTTGTGCGTTAATTCTCTAGTGGCTGGATAAGGTACAAGACTAAAGTTACGTATGAAACATACACGATTAGGATAGGAGGACAAGTGTCATTAGCAGAAAAGGTAATTAAGTATTTTCTCACTTGAATAACTTTCTCCCTTAATTTTCAAACAACTATAACTTTTTCATACGTAATCCTATATTTTTCTTAAAGAAATTTTACAGGATTTTGAATACCCATTAGTCCATTACGTGATTTTAAATACCCAACACATTACTACGTGATTTTGAAGATCCATTACGTGATTACACATTCAACATAAACATTACGTGATTACATATTCAATATAAATCTATTACGTGATTACTCATTCAATATGATGTGTTATAATGTCTTAAAATATTAGGTATTCCATATGAAATATTATGTATTACATGTTTTGTTTTTACGTAATTACTCAGTGTGGTTTCACATAAAATATTATAATGAAATCACGTGATCACGAAATTTGTATTCAAAATCATGTAATCATGTAATCATACATAGTCAACTATTGTTACGTAATCACTTAGTGTGGTTTCACATACTATAATGAAATCACGTAATGGGTATTCAAAATCATGTAATTTTTTCTAAGAAAACTATAGTAATATGTTGCTCGAATTAAAAAGAATGAAATGCTCGTTAAGATCGACTAATTTTTTTTTTAAATATTAACGTATGAAAAAGTTATTGTCATTTGAAAATCTAGGGGGTATATGATTGAAAAACTTGAGAAGCATCAAGCATAAGCATATATATATATAGAGAGAGAGAGGGGGTTAGGATCGTGTGAGAAGCACTAGGCTAATTGAAAAACTTGAGAAGCATTCTTACATATACGTATATAGTCATTTTAAACTATACATATGTGTATATTACGAAAAGCTTGGGGAAATTTGTGGTCCAGAATGTTTCTCAAGTTTCTCTAATATGGTGGACTTACCTTAGGATCTCTATATGTGTGTGTGTGTATGAATTTATTATACGACTAACACACGCAATAATCTTACTCCTAAACCTACCACTTTTGTCTATTATAAGACTAGAACCCTCAACTTCTATCCCATCTTGGTATCGCTAGCCTATAAGCCCTTTGCTGTAAACATGTATATGTAAATATCATAAGTATAAAGTATATATGGAGAGGGCTATAAACCTTCTCTTAGACCATGTGTAGTCGTTTACCCAATAATGCCCCCACCTTTGGGCATTTTTGGCCATGTGGCAGTCAGTCAGCAAGGGGACATTATTGGGCGTTTTTACAAAAGGGACGTAGTGGGATAATGCCCAATAATGCCCCAACCAATCATTACACAACTATTGATTTTTTTTAAAATTAAAAACTAAAAAATAATTCATTAAATTAAAAAATTACAATATTAAAAATAAAAAACCGGAAAAAAAGTAAAAAAAAATTACATTGCAAAATTTTAGGTTTTATAAAAGACCCAAATTTAGACATTTACTAAACAAAACTTTAGGGATTTATATAGCATTTTTGAAACTTGAAATATTAAAGGTTTTGAAGTTTAAAACTCTTTTTCTAATACAATCAAAGTGTAGGTACTCATTGTGAAAAATCATCTTCTTCTTCACCCAAAATCAACCTGCAACAAGCTTCAAAACCCCCCTTTAATAAAATCTGATTATACACACACAAACATTATTTCTTTTGATTTTCTTTAATTAAAACTAATTACAAACACATTGCAAGGTTCTATTGGGCAATCAAATGAACATCCAGCGTTTTTCAAATCACGCGAAGGGGGCTTTTCTGCAAAATAACGCCTGAAAACGCCCTTGGGGGGTGGAGAACGGGCGTGTGTGGGCGTGTTTGGGGAGATAACGCCGGAAAAGTAAACCACTACGGGTGGTCTTTGAGGAAAAGTGGTACCCGACTGAGGTTGTAGCATGAAAAGTAAGCATAAATCAAACACATAACCCCTAGATGGGTTTTAGCTTCATTTTATTTTGAGGATGGGCCGAACCCTAATGGGTCGACCTATAATGGGCGCAAACCACTAGACCAGACCAAAATCTACAATGATAGCAACAAAAGTCTATACTGATAGTAAGCATAACTGAAACCTAACTGAAACCGATCACAGAAACATTTTATATTAAGGACAGGCCGAACCCTATTGTACCATGGATTATCGCATCAAAAAAGTCTATACATCAAGCCTAACTGAAACCGATCACAGAAACATTGTTTGTTCAAAATAAAAGATGACACTATTGGTTAGAGGGCTGTATATATTTGCAGAGATTAAGTTTTCCCAAAAGATATTTAAAACCCAGAATCATCCTTTTATCACTACATCAATAGCATACATAACAATCATCCAAACTTCAAGGTCAAAATCAACTGCATCACTAAAAAACACCATAAATGGCCAACACATAAGTTATAACAAAACTAGAAACAAAAACTTTGATTCTTAGTTAAATTTGACTAACTGCGAAACCAACTTAGAATCCAAGCTTGGTTCTACGCCAATGCCTGCGCTTAGCGTTGTACCTGAATCACATGAAGAATGATGTCAAAAACCGTACCAAGTGAGTAAAATGAATGTAACTTCAGTTACTTATGTGTTTTTACCTGATGGTATTGTCGGTCCTCATGCGAATCCAGTGAGGAATAGGCCTGTTCTGCCTCATCTTTTTGGCAAGCTTCTTCTTGATCATAAATGTCTTGTGTGACGGCTGCAAACAAAACATACACATTACAACGCTGCATTGAATCACCATGGCATAATGTCTTTTAGAATCTAAACTTCCTGTTAATTCAAAAATATAAACCACTGAAACATTGACGAGCAAAGACTATACTCCCAACATCACACAATAACTGCAAACAGGACTACGTTAAAACAAAATGTCAACTGCTAGTCACACAAGTTTGTACATTCGTATCTCAACCAGATTACTTTAAAGTAGAAATGAAAAACTACCAAAACTTCCCTTGGGGTTATTAAAAAAAGAAGCAAAATGGGAAGTAAAAAAAATACTGATTTAAGTAGAAATTAAACTGCAGATCATAGTTGTTAATGGCGAATAGCGAGAAGGTACCTATATGCTACATAGAGAAACACCGATAAGGTACCTATATACTAAGTACCAAGTAGTGATAAATAGTGGGCGCTATTTTATAAATAGCGATGCACTAGAAAAAAATTATATGTATATTATATCAAAATACCCTGGTATATATGCTATTTTACATGTATGTTTTACATAAACCAAAAATCCAACTATTGATAGCTATATTTATTGCTATTTATATTAAAAAAAACAAAAAAATAAGATGTCGATATTCTCGCTATCGCTACAACCCTAATGGCAACACTATACTATACATATACGCTACATAGAGCGCTATAACCTATAGTGATCGCTACGCCATTGACAACTATGCTGCAGATTTACAATAGCTTCTAAAACAAAACAAATGCTAAGCTAAATCAGATGATCTTATAAAACTTTAACCAAATTTACAAATAGTCCATGAAAAAAATACAAACTTAATTGTGATTCTGTAACCCGATCGAGCGGGATTAACCTAAGGTTTTGATTATTTTGTGATAAAATTCTATTATTAAAACCATAAATTGCAACTATGAGCTCATGATAACTATGAAATTCCTTCTGTAAGCTCTATATCTCACCATTTTCAGATAATCATAAGCAACAAAAACAGTCTCCAATTCACATTTATAAAAAAAAAAAAAAAAAACTGTAAAAGTAAACTCATAGAGACTACCAAAATCCCTAAAAATCCTTGGATCAAATTAACCGCAAACGATTCACTTATTACAACTGAATTAACCAAACAATAAACTTCCAAAACTCAAAACAAATGAAACAAAATCAACTACTTTCAACAGAAGTTAACAAATCCATCAAAAGATCAAACACTAAAGTGACAACTTCATTTCGATCTCCAACACAAATAGAGAAGCTTCAAAGAGTTGTTCTATATATATGATGATAGATCTAACGGTGAATATATGAAGTTACCATGGCGTTCGTCGGATGAGAGCGGCAGCCGGCGGCGTTGTTGTCCTTTTTTTTCTTGTGGAGATTGAAGAGGTTTATGTAATGAAGATAGGTTTCAAGTGAGTGAGATGGGCTCATAGCCCATTTCTTATGTGGGCTTACATTATTAGGAAGAACACATCATGGGCTATGTGACTGTCCATATAACGTTTGGGTTTGGCCTTGTACTATTAGAGGTCTAAACAAAATCACTTTGAGCCCGCCTAGCCACTATATAACCCGACCCACTTCACCAAAAAGTTGGTTTGGAGCCGCCCTTGTTTGGAAAACATGTCAAAACTGATCTTGGACCCAACCTAGATTAAAAAAAACATGTCAAAAGACCGGTTTTTTTGTCCCAAACGGTTCGAACCCAACCCCAATAGATTTGATAGGTTCGAACATTTTCCCCATCCTAAGCTGGTTTATAACCAGGGATCAGTTATTTACAAACGGGTTTTTAATTTTTGTTCATCAACCCAGTTTGGTTTATAACCCGACCCCATCCTAAGCTGGTTTATAACCTGAAATCAGTTATTTACAAATTGGTTTATATTTTTTGTTCATCAACCCGATTGGGTTTATAACCTGAACCGGTTTTTCAAATTGTACACCTCTAGTGTTAATGAAATAAGTATTCTCTAATGCTTATTTATGGATTGTTATGTAAATCTAGATCGAAACCTTACTTAAAAAATGATTATGTTAATGTTATTTAAGGACATATCGAAAAAATGAAACAAAAGAACAAAAATCAGTAAGATTTGCCTCTAATGGACTGTTGGAAATATGTCCTTCAAAATCCTTAATTACCCTTAGCAATGTAAAACTTTGTCCATAGAAGCCTGTATCAACCAAGCACTTCTACAAGGGCGTTGTTTTTCTTGGTCATTGCACATGGGGTGGACCGAAAGTAAAAAAAAAAGATATAAAGGTTTTGTTTAAATATTGTGTATAGTGGGTAGGTGAGGAGGTGGAAATTAAAAAGGGTAAGTAATTTGTAGGGTTGGAGATGAATGAGAGTTTTTAACAATTTGTAAGGATATGACGTGACGGTTAAAGTAGCAACTAAGAGCGCACATAGCATTGAAGATAGTCTAAGTGACAGAGACACCATAGTTGATACAGTGTTTAATCTTTGACCGGTCGTGTTAAAACCAGAACAACTTAAACAACATTTCGTCAACAAAAAAAGATAGTCAGGTCAAATTAAATCAAAAGCTAAAGGGGCGTTTGGGTTTCCTTTTTCTCAAAAGTCATTCTCAAAAGGAATAAGTAAGAAATTTTTAGTTATTAACTTCTCCTTTTTGAATGCATAAAAAGGCAAAGATCCTTTTTAAAGGGTGTTTGAGATTTCTTTTAAGCATAAAAGTCCTTTTCCAGATGATGTTTGAATTCATAAGTCTTTAATTCTAATAATTAATAAGTCAAAAGTAGCTCTAAAAATCTTTTAGAAGAAAATCCAAACACCCACAAAGAATGAAGGTAGAAATAAGTAGATTTTAGACTCTCAATATAGAATGTCCATCAACCACTCCACTTTGAAATAATTTAGCTACCGACAGGACCACGGTCAATTATCAACTACGTCATATGTGGCTCATTAACAAGTCAAACATTGACTTTTAAAACTAATCAAGAAAGTTAAGTATACTTAGGCCGTAAAGCCTTCAGAGAAGATTTTTTGATGAATATCTCCTATTCTAAGGCATTGGCTGTGCACAATCGTGTGAAAAAAAAAATTGCACAAAGTATTGGCTAGCAAATGATCATCTCCTCGTTTTTCATAACAAACAAAGTAACAAAGGTGCTTAGAAATTTCAAACTTATAAAGTTACAATTAATGTGTAAATGAAATGGTATTTTTGGTACGATCAAGGAGCTTTACTGGTGCCTATTTCAAACGACATACATATTACTAACGTTCAATCATTAAACACAATATATTACAAATATAATTCTTAAACCAAACAACTACAATGTAACTTCTCCGGTCCACTTGAAAGTCGATTTTGCCATTAGGTGGGTTTTGAAATGACCCACGCCTTCGAAGCTGCATAATGGTTAAAATTGCATGTGTTGATTATTACCCGTTTTTAATAATAATAATAGGGTTGAGTTATTCTACAAACGAGTATAAAAATAAGAAGTGTAAGAAGCCATTAGAGAGTGACAAGTGTCCCAAAAGAAATCAAGAGAAGGGTAATTTTGTAAACGAGAATAAAAAGATTATGCACATGCAAGTCACATGCTATTTCCCCCCTATTTTTTAAACGTTCATAACTTTTTATACGTCATTTGTTTTTAAAAAAAATATACCATAAAATCGAGCGTCTTTTTATCTTTAATATGAGCACCACATTGTTATATTTAGAAAAAAATCGAAAACTCAGTTGCGTGTTACACAATGGACATAATGTAAAACACAATGAGAAAACTCAATTGCGTATTACACAATGGCATAACATAAACACAATGAGTATCAAACTAAAACACAATAGAAAGTAGACCAAAAACACAATCAATTACAATAGATAAAAGACACAATGGACAGAGTATCAAAATAAAAACACACTGGAAAGTAGACAAAAAACACAATCGATGACAACAGATAAAAGACACAATGGACATAACGTAAAACACAATGAGCATCAAACAAAAAACACAATGGAAAGTAGACTAAAAATACAATTGATGACGACAGATAAAAGACACAATCAGTGAGAGCAAATAAAAGACACAATTGATAACAAACTAAAACACAATGAAAAGTAGACTAAAACACAATTGATGACGGCAGATAAAAGACACAATTAATGAGAGCAAATAAAAGACACAATGGATAACAGACTAAAACACAATGAAAAGTAGACTAAAACACAATTGATGATGACTGATAAAAGACACAATTAGTAAGAGCAAATAAAAATACAATGTACAACAGACTAATACACAATGAACAACATATTAAAAACAATGGATAACAGAATAAACACAATAGCTAGAACCTATAACATAATGCATAGAGTACCCAAATATAACATCATCTTCATTATGCCATACATTGTGTTATAGGTTTTGATAAAATATGCAATGAACATAATCCAAATTAACACTATGTTATAAGTTTTGATAATAACACAATGTTAAAAACCATAGTAAAAATGTAATGACCAAAACTCAGTTGAAAGACACCATGGTCATAACCTTTTATACAATACAAAGAAAATCCAGTAAAAGTGAATTTTTATTTTATTTTTATATAGTAATATCATACTCATATTAAAGATAAAAACGCTCGTTATTATGGTGATTTTATTTTTAAAATAAATGTCGTATGAAAAAGTTATGGACGTTTTAACTTTGATAGGGGAATTGGCATGCGCCTTGCATGTGGAGAGAGAAAGTCAATATGTATAGAATTCCTTTTATGCTCTTCTATTATTTTCTTTTCTCTAAAACTATTCTCAACCCTCCAAATCTAAGATCAATGGACTACAATCCTACTTACCCTTCTTATTTATATCATCCTTTGTATTTGATTCTAATTCAATAATAATGCTAATAAAAGATGAATTTATACCTTGTCGGGAGATTTTCCATTCATGATCAGTATCCACCGCCCAAAAGAAATACCCTCCTATTTTAAGTGTTTTTGCATATTCAACCTTTATTTTCACCGATCTTGCATCGTCATAACCAATCCAAGTGGTTCCCGCAACAGAATATACAGACACAGTTGAGATGTCAAACACCACCTTGGCATTATTTTGGGCATTGAACTTTTCCACGTCTGCATAACCCAATTGTCCTTGAATCCCTGGCCCGACATCCACAGCTGGAGCCCCGACACCATATACAGATGGATCCTTTAGTTGCCACGTTCGACCATATAATGGTAACCCCATCACTAACTTTTCTCTTTGGATCTTAGCCTCGATCCATGAGTGTAGCCCGTAACTCGTGCTCAGGTTGTTGTTTGGATCGTATAAGGCTGCTTGGGCCCCCGTTGCGCTGAGATTCCACGACCCGTGATAGTCATAACACATTGCATTTATCCAATCCAAGTTTTTATTTATAGATTTTACTGGGTATTTACGATAGACATTATCCAGTGTAACTTCTGGCTTATAATATGTGGCGGCTGAAAGAAGAAGTTGCGGTCTACATGTTGACTTACCTTCTTTCTTGACCTCCACACGCCACTCATGAAGCAAGTGGCGAAAGTTGACCATATCAATTGGGGTTTGAGGAAACTCCCAATCTAGGTCAAGCCCGTCAAAGTCAAACTTCCGTGCCACTTCTATAGTGGAAAGGATGAAAGTTTTCCTCGAGTCGTAACTAGAGGCCATGCGAGAGAATAGTATTGGCCCTTCGGCGGCGCCTCCTATGGAAAGCAACGTCTTGATGGATGGTTTCTTTTTGTGAAGCGTGGTTGTGAAGTTTTTGAGTGACAAAGCGGTTGGATAATCAATGTCAAACTTAAATGTGACATTGTTAGGAGAAAGAAAAGCGTAATAAGCATGAGAAAATAGAGTGGTGTCAATAGCCGATGGCAGAAAATCTATGGACCATGAAGGCCAATAAGCCCCTTTGTTTGGGCCATGAGAATAATACATAGAGTTGGTAGCACTAGAACTAGTGCTACTACAAATGACAAGACTCAAAATCACAAGGGAAATAGTAGGAGCATTGAGGAATTCCATGGTATTCTCTACCTCCTCACTACCCTTATGACTTGTTTATAATGATGGGTCTGAAGTCATTTTAAAGACAAAGATCAATGTATTCCAACTTGAAATCAGATATGAACAAAAGTTAATATTTTTTAAAATGATTAACTATAGAGGAAATTGAAATGAGTATGATGTTTACTTGTCACAAGAATCTTGGATTCTTGTCATGAGCTTCTTCTGCCAAGCCTTTTCTGCTGACCAACTCAAAGTTGTAGTTTTTTTTCATTTAGAAAAACATTAAATATTACTTCCTTCGGTTTTATATAAAATATTTGGGTATAATCCAGTCTAAACTAATCTGGTGAAAATATAGCAACCAAGCCTTTATACCAATCAATAAGATTCGCATTACATGTATGAGAAATCTCGTGAAAAAGCCTATGACTTTAGCGCCTAGTGTCACAAGGGGGGGGGGGGTTGGGTTTTCTCCTAGATTTATGTTTTTTTGTGGATATGGACATGATCAGATGGTTCCGCTGGTAGTATGATGATACTCCAGTGGTCCGTCACTTATCCAAATTTACGGTTAAAAAAAATGAAATCTCGTGAAAAATATAACCCAAAAATGTTCCTTGAGACTCGTTGAACATATTAAAAAATAAGTATTTTTTTTTGTTTGTTTTTTGTTTTGAGCAATTGGTCCTATATAGACGTGGGGCGAGGTGAATAAGTCATAATATTTAATTACTAAGCAATAATTAATTCATTAAAATTTAGAAAACAAATGTTCCTTAATTTGACCAAGACAATATTAACTTCCTTTTCTATTCACAAGGAGGAGGCCGGCTATACTTGAAAAACATGCAAATAAATTATTATGTGTTTGGTTTATTTTTAATTTTATGGTTTGTTTAAGCAACAAAGGGATCCAAAAGCCGGTAAGCGATAGAACCAAAACTTTTATTTAGGAAGCACAACAAAATGGAACCAGAACTTATATTTAGAGGCCACATGAAAACTAGGGCAAGTATCATATTAATGGAAAGTTTGGTTGACTGAACATCGGTCGAGTGGAACCTTGGTTTCACCGAAGGTGAGAGTCTGTTGGAGACTCGTTATAGAAATGATAATAAATGAGTCGAGTAAAAACTCAAAACTCATGAGTGAATAGTTAAAATGATTAGATGCATAGATATCCATATTTACGGTACTCTCTTTATGAGTGTAAATAAGGCGAGTCAAGTATAAGCTCGATTAAGTTCAAGACAAGTATATATTACATAAGTTGTAGGTTTGTTTGAGGTCACAAGTCTAATCAAGTTAAAATGTTAAATGTATGAATTATGAAGCTCCAACTAACGCTTAAGCTTGACTCCAATTCATTTATGTCCAGCTCGATTTGAGAATTTCATCAAAGTGATCCCGAGTGGCGAACGAACCAATATTTATTTACTTCAAATTAAGCTTTATTTTTACAAAATCAAAAGCCTAAACTAAACAAAGTATATTAATATTCATAACTTTGTCTTTTAGGTTTTTTTTTTGTAATTACTAGATAACGTTTTCATAACGATTAACATTTTTTTAGTTGTTTGCTTATTTCGGTTTATACACACATATATAACCGTAACCAAATCACAACTCTATATAAAAAACCACAACCAAAACCGCCTGTCTCTCAATTTGTTTGGGTAGTTTGGCTTGTTTTTCGGTTTCCCCTTACACTCAACGGTGATTATCTAAACGATATAATTGTTGATGAACGTACAACTGGTTTTACATAATAAGGATGCAAACACCTTGAAATGTTCACTTGAGGGGGAGGGTGTTTGGTGTGGGAGGGGAAAACCACATAGGTACCGAGTATTTGTCCTACGTAACCTTGGGTACCATGCCACGCAACCACGATATGTTTCAAGATTCATCACCATCCCCTTCATCTTGGTCAACCCCATCCTCTTCACAAATCTTCAGGATGATCATGACCACCGTCCCCACATTGAGTCAACCATTTGTCTACATGGACTTGTTGACCCGTGCACCACATCATCACCAAATTTCGGTACCCACATCAAAATCCCCTCCCAAACCGAGCAAGGGAAGATTAGATACAAAAGGCCCTGTTTAGTTCACTTTCTTCCTAGGAAACATTTCATCATCACAAAAAAGCCTAGACTGGTGTTCACTATCAGGAGGTGATAGAGAGATCAAACCGACATAAATCAATCGAATACAGATCTTCAAGAAACCGTAAATCCCAAAAATTAATTCATAACCTAGATGAAACCATAGCATACCTTTGAGATTTCTGTTCCAGCTCATTATCTTCGAATCCAATGTAAATCGAAACCAAGGAACGTTGATGATAACTTGAAGTCAAATCAAGCAAAATTGCTACATATCACAAAATTAAAAGAAAGATGAGGGAGAATGGAATGAACACCATAAAACACTAATGTAATCTGAAGCATTTTCAAGTGGAAGTTCACACAACACAGCTCTTTCCAGGCTGGTTGATTAGGCTAGCAAGTCACACAAGAAATAAAAGAGAGGTAATCAACTACGGAACCCACAACTAAGTTTGCCTCATTCATGCGTGTGTTGATTCGACGCATGACGCTAGCTACTGCTGGAACAGTTATGACTTTAAGTGGGGCTGTGACAAGCGCGAATGGAGAGGAGAATTGTCTTCTCACTCTCTCAGAAAAGGGGAATATGAGCTGCGAGCGACAGACAAGGGGGGGTAATTTAATTTCTTAAACAATCCAATCCTTTTGCTAAATTTACAAACCAAACATCACATGAATTCTTATTACCATTTCCAATTCATATACGAATTCCAAATCCTTAGAAAACATTCAATGAGGACTAAATCCAATTCCTAGCAACGATAATAAGTGGTTTATTTCAAACCATAGTTATTAAAGGCGCGAGGCGCACTCAGGGCGATTTGTTGGGCCCGGGGCTTTATTTGCGCCTAGGCGCGCCTGGGCGATGGCTTTAATAACTATGTTTCAAACCATACACCATAACCCGACCTTAATGATACTTTTCAGGAATTAGCACAAAGAGAACTCGTTTAATAAATACATGGCAGCAAGAATTGCAGCTATGGTGCTCTATAGGACCGAGCATATGCTACCGGTATTGTACTATATCGGATTGGTACGGAACCAAGTATATTGTACTATACCGAATCAACCAGTGCTGCAGTGCATATTAAGGTTTTACAATCAAAATTCTATATTTTTGTAGTATCACTAACCCTAATCATTTATCAACCAGTGCTGCAGTGCATATAAGTTTCAAATCTTGAATCTTGATCTTAACTCCACACAAAAATTTTCAATCCATCAACCATCCAAACAAAAATTGAGCAAATTAATAAGATAGAACCATCAATATATCAAGAACTAAACACATCAAGTGCCAAAGTATACAAGGCATAACCTCAATCAATAGATCACAGAATCATAATGATATAAACACAGATCCAGATCAGAACACACCCGATTCTCATCAAGCAAGTACATAATAACGACCACGGTAATCATCACGATCCGGGTTGACTAATACGATGGCGTATAGGGCATAGATTATCCCCGGAAGAAAACCCAGTAATGTTAACAATAAACATATGAAGAATTCCACCTGCAAAAGAACAAACATGTCAGTCAGACATTTTCACAAACAGTTGATGTGCATGATGAAAAAGGGGGGCTTACAGTGCAGCAACCGTATCGGAGGCAAACTCCGAGAGGGGGGAAGAAAAGGGCGAAGAGGATTTCCAGCAACAGAGCACAGCGTGATGACATTTTCGATCGGAATTTGGTGGAAGATTTGAGTTCGACTTTGTTTGAGAGCTGAGTTTTGGGTTCAAATAAATTATCAAGGATCAACGTGAGATCTGTGAGATAAGAAACCACAACAATTATTGTGATTTGTGTACACACTCCAATCCATCATCACTTGTTTTTGCCTTTTTTTATAGATAAAAAAACCTTTATAAGATTGCACCTTATTTTTCTATAATTTCGTATAGGTTATAGTTATAAAAAATTACTTCTTGAGTCTCTGTGTTTTAAGGGTTTTAACCAGTTGAGTCCAAAATCAAAATGTTTAACGTCCTGAGTCCTTAAACGCTCTTTTTGTAACGTTTTGAGTCCAATTTTTTTACCTCTGTTAGAATTTTTTTGTTAAGTTTTATTAAATGACCAAATTACCCTTATAAATAAAAAACAAAAATAAAACTAATTTATGTTTAGTTTTCTCTTTCTCTCTCTTGTATATTTATATCTCTCACATCTCTCTTTCTCTCAAACACATCTGCATCTTTCTCTCTCCCTCTAAACTTAAACCACCTCCATCACCCACTGCCACACCACCCACCACAGTTGCAACTTCACCTCACCACCATCACAACTGTACCTCCACCATCACCACCACAGTTGACTAGTTTTGACCGCCGTTGACCAAACCGAAAACCTGCCAAAAACAGTTTCCGAACACCCCCAAGGCATCGAGTAACCATCCATCACCACCAAAATCATGAACCGTCATTCGTAGCCACCACTATAATTATCCAACAATTCAGATCTAACCAAAACAGTCACACACAAGTTTCTTGTACTCATCGGAGCTTCGTAGGGACTTACCAGATATTGTAAGTTGCCGGAACTCAACACTGGTGGCTGTTAAACAATGAACCGACACCTCCCTCCGCGTCTCCAACCTTCGTCGGGTTACCCAATCAGAAAACCATCACCACCGCTTCCTAACCACTCAAAAACAACGACACCCCATCGTTACCCTCCACTCCAACCGTACCCCACTGCCCTTTCGCCACCAAAACGCCACCGCCGCCCCTTTTGTAGCCACCTTCGTCGCTTGAAGCCACAGCCGGGGCGCCGCCGTGACCATGTGGCCGACCCGTCACCGGCACTCCATCTCGTCTATCTCTATGTCTCTTAGCTCACTCACTCACTCTCTCTCTCTCTCTCTCAAAGAGTTAGTGCGTGTGGGTGGAGATGTGTGGTGGCTAGGGTTGCAAAAATGAAGAGAAAGAAGATAAATTAGGTATTTATGCCAAGGGTTTGATGGGTTAGATTTGAGTGAACTGAAAGTTGGATCCAGGTATGGTGTAGTGCGGTGGTGGAGGTGGTGCGTGCGGTGGTTATGAAGGTGGGTGTTATAAGAGAAGGGGATGGCAGAGAGAGATGAGAGTGAAAGAGAGAGAGAGATTGCAGATTTTCTTTTGTATGCATAAATATAAGTAAATACATATGAAAATGCGAAATAATACCTTGTGCATCAAAAGTTGTACTCTATGTGTAATTGACTAAAATGCCCTTGTAGTTAACAGACTTTGTGGATGTTGTTAGAAAAATAGACTCAAAACGTTACAAAAAGAGTGTTTAGGGACTCGGGGCGTTAAACATTTTGATTTTGGACTCAACTGGTTAAAACCCCTAAAACACAGGGACTTAAAAAGTAATTTTCCCCTCCCTTATTAGTAGGAGTTGGCTAGAAAGCCTTTGTATCCTAGAAAGTCTAGGAAGCAATAGGGAGGAGACATGTGGCTTTTAGTTTTTTTATTTAAAAGGGCATGATAGTAATTTGATTATTAATTTAATTTTTGAATATTATATATCCTAACTAACTATCCAGATATTTATGGAAACGTATATCTCTTTGACAATTTTAAATCATTTCGATTTCTTCACGTTGTGTTTTATACTGGGTTCATCACACTGTGTTTTAGCAGTTACTCGTTTCAGGTACTGTTTCGTCACACTGTGTTCTAGCAGCTACTGGTTTCAGGTACTGTTTAATCACACTGTGTTTTAGCAGTTACTCGTTTCAGGTACTATTTCGTCACACTGTGTTTTAGCAGATACTGGTTTCAGGTACTTTTTAATCACAATGTGTTTTAGCAGTTACTCGTTTCAGGTACTGTTTCATCAAACTGTGTTTTAGCAGTTACTGGTTTCAGCCTTTCAGGTACTGTTTCATCACACTGTGTTTTAGCAGTTACTGGTTTCAGGTATTGTTTAATCACACTGTGTTTTAGCAGTCAGTCACTAGTTCGTCACATTGTGTTTTATCGATAAAACACACTACGATGAACACATCTAGATCTAATTTATCGTTATTTTTTGTGTGATTAGGTGGTTTCAAATGTGAGTGATTGGAGAGAGAAAAAAAATTGAGACATTTTTTAGGTGGTTTTATGATTGTTAATTATTCCCTTATTTAAAACAACTTAAATGACACATTTACCCCCAATCAATTAAATAATCCTATTTTAAAGACACACATATTACCAAAATGCCATCAAGATGATCTCAACCATTAAACACACTCATCGGATAGCCCAGATCACTTCCTAGACTTTCTAGGAAAAACACATTTTACGCAAGATCCTCACCCTTCCCTTATAGTTATTGTATTACACGGTTAAGTAACGGAAATTTTTTGTTTATAATAAGTTTAATATAAAAAATACTGTTATCATTATCACTATGATTAATAATATTATTATAAATTTAATATAAAAAAATCATAAAAATCTAGGTTTAATTCAAAATCATCATTTCATTATAAAGTAAAGAGTAAATTACAAACTCGGCCTTTTTATGTATGTCACTTATTGCAAAGTGTGTCGTTTGTCTTCGATAATTACAGAAAACGTACTCGATGTTTGCAAACCCTTACACGTTATGTCCTTTAGCCCTAACTCAGTTAATTTCTATGGTTAAGTTTGACCAATTGAACCCAACATAAGGGTATCTTGGTCATTTTACCCTAAATATTAAATAAATAATTATAAAAATAAAAATAAAATAATATAATAACAAATATATTAATCGTCTTTAAAAATGATTATACTTGTACACAGACATAATCTCTCTCTATATCACATTTCCATCTCTCTATAACTTCCCTACCACCACCACAACCTACTCCCACCGTCTCCCCCCACCACAACCACCGTCACCACCATCTTCTTCTTACTAGGTATCATCCTGCACAGCATCTTCTTTTTCTTCCCCAAATACAAAAATTGTTACATAAAACCCACAAAAATTCACACACTTCCAATCTGCACCACCTGATCTTCAACTGAATCTACACAGCATTCTCAAAACCCAAACAAACCCACACATATTTCAACAAAAAGATATTTAATTACTGCTTTATCAACTTCTAAAACAAACCCACAACCACTTCAACAAATTTTTTTTGATATTTTCATGGTTTGTAGAAATCATCAATCTTATCATTCCACAAATCCACAATATTTCACAAAAATATCACAAAAGATTGATAATTTTAGCTGGATTTGTAGAAATCATCAATCTTTAACAACTTTCAAACAACCACAAGATTTCACAAAAGATGATAATTTCAATTGGTTTGAAGAAATCAACTTATCAACTCCAAAAAACCCACAAATTTCACAAAGATTGATAATTTCTGATGGGTTTGATGAAATTATCAAACTTTATGGACTTGTGAAAGAAACCCTGTACGGACGCTCGAGGTGGTGGTGACGGCAGGTGGGTTGTGGTGGCGGTGGTGGCGGCAGGTGGGTTGTGGTGGTGGTAGGTTGGTGACGTACAGACGCTCGAGGTGGTGGTGGTCGTGGCGGCGGCAGGTCGTCGTGGTGGCGGCAGGTGGGTTGTGGTGGTGGTAGGATTGTTAGAGAGAGAGAGGAGAGAGAAAGGAGAGGGACAGAGGGTATGCTGTATGATGTCTTCATATATAAGGATACACATTATTTAAAGATAATTGTTTTATTTATTGTTTTTTATGATTATTTATTTTGGCATTTAGGTAAAATGACAAAATACCCTTTATATTGGGTCCATTTTATCAGATTTATCCATAAAAAGTAATTGAGTTAGGGCTAAAGGACGTAACATGTAAGGGTATGTAAACATCGAGTATGTTTTCTGTAATTATTGAAGACGAATGACACACTTTGCAATAAGTGACATACATAAAAACGAGTTTTGTAATTTACTCTAAAGTAAAAATTAACAATATATTTGAAATATGGACTTTGTTGGAAAGTTTAGCAGATCAATCTAACAAAAGAATATATTATAAATTAAAAAATTAACGACATATTTGAAATATGGATTTTGTAGGAAAGTTTAACGGATCAATCTAACAAAAGAATATTGGTCTAACTTGAAAATATATTTGAACTAGGGGTAGATATTAAGGTAATTAAGGACTTTATAATTAGCAATGTGGTTATTCTATGATGTCATCCAAATTTTAGAAATAGTAAAATCATCAAATGTGATTAAAAACATATATTTTTTTAAATATGATATAAATCATAGTGTTGACATATGACATTTATTAAAATCGTTTATTAAATAGGATAACAATCGACCTATGAATTTTTACTTAGTGATATCACATAAGAGAGTAGGTAATAATGTCATTTGACAAATAGTGTTATTACTTTGTATAAAACAATAATTGTACATGTCAAAATAAAAAATCATCATTATATTTTTCATACACTAAAAGACAAATATCATTTTAAAGTAGCTAAATATTTGCTCTTTTATATATAAAGGGATGAGTTAAATGAGAACCACTTAATTGTGAAACGTAGGAACCAATATAAGCCATTGATCAAAAGTGTTTTAATGGATGAGATTAAAAGACAATAAAGTAGTTGTAATCATTGTACTTTAATTAATGAGTTTTTGTTTTTAGTGGGATAAGGGTAAATTAGTATTTTTACTAAGCTCTTTAATGATTGTTAATTAAAGTTCTAGTCATTGTGCTTTAATTAATGTTTGTGATTTAATTAATGTTATTTTTGAATCATGCAGTAAGAAAATTATTTTACATAGGGGTTTAAACTTTTTTTGCGTGTCGTTTTAAACACTTTTACGCGCGGGTTCAAACTTTTTTTAGCCCGATTTTAAACTTTTTTTACGCGCCGGTTTTAATTTTTTTTACGCGCGGTTTTAAAACTTTTTTAAGCGCCGGTTTTAAACTTTTTAACGTGCCGGTTTAAAATTCTCTTTGCACGCCGGTTTTAAACTTTTTTTAGCGCGCTTTCAAATTTTTTTACCGCGGTTTTAAGCTTTTTTTACGCGCGGGTTCAAACTTTTTTACGCGCCATTTTAAAACTTTTTTTACGCGCGGTTTTAAACTTTTTTACGCATCGGTTTTAAACTTTTTTACGCGCGGTTTTCAACTTTTTTACGCGGTTTTAAACTTTTTTTACGCGATAGTTTAAAACTTTTTTACGCGTCGGTTTTAAATTTTTTTTACGCGCGGTTTAAATTTTTTTTTACGCGTCGTTATATAAGTTTTTTTACACGCGGTTTTTAAAATTTTTTACGCGCCGGTTTTAAACTTTTTTTACGCGCGGGTTTAAACTTTTTTTACGAGTGGTTTTTAAAATTTAAAACAATTTTTGTACAAAAAAACATTTTTTACGGGTTTAAACTTCTTTACAAAAAAATATTTTACGCCAAACAAAAATATTTTATTTTTACAAAAAACTTTTTTACAATTTTTTTTCAAAAAGTTTTTTTTGCGCCAAACAACTGTTTACGCCCCCGACACCCGATTTCGGGTTTACGAAATTTGAGGATCTTACAAACGAATTCACTCAAAAATCACGACTCAATAGATATCTCATGTTGAATTTTAAATAGAAGAGAAAGAAAAGATTTGACATGTTGGGTTTTAAATAGAAGAGAGAGAAAAGATTTGACATGTTGACTTTTAAATATAATAGAGAGAGAAAAATGTAACATGAGAAGTAAAAAGACTAAAATACCCTTTTAATTTAATTTGGTTATGTGGTGATGTGTAAATATGCTATTGGATGATAGGAGTTCTCATGGTTCTCGCAACTGGGAGTGGTCTCTCTTAAACCGAATCTTATATATATATAATAATTTAATATTTATATTATTATTATCCTTATCACTATGAAAAATAACATTATCATTATAAATTATAAATCTAATATAAAAGATCCACAAAAATATGTTTTTATAAGATTTTATTCAAAATCATCATTCTCATTATAAATTATAAATCAACGATATATTTAAAGTATGGATTTTGTGGCAAAGTTTATCATATCAATCTAACAAAAATATATTTGTTTAATCTATGATTTTTTACTTAGTGATATTGCATAAAACAATAGGGAATGATTTTTTACTTAGTGATATTGCATAAAACAATATGTAATAGTGATATTGTCATTCAACAAATAGTGTTGTTACTTTGTATAAAACAATAATTGTACAGGTCAAAATCGACAATATATTGTATATTGATCATTGATTAGGATACACCGTATCACATCGGAATTGTGAGATCAGGAAGCTTGGGGTTACGTGAGAACATTGCCCCCTTCTATCCGTGACCGTTATAAAGCTTCAAAATCAAGGAGCACACTAAAGATTTGGTGGCACAACTTGTTACCCGGCTACCTTCTGTTTTGATGTAACTTGACAAGTTTTCTTGTTTATAAATGAATAAATAAAAAAGAACTCATACCAGTCACATTTATTCTTTCCTAGTGAGCACTTATGTCCATACGCAATATGTTACTCCACAAATTGTGACTTAATGAGTTGACGTTACCCGCGCGCGGCAAGATGTTGATTATGAACGTTTTTTTAGCGGTGTAAAATTATGAAAGTTATTAATATCATTATATGAGATCCAAAATTTTTTTAATTTAGGAATAAGTTATTATACAAATTATTATTCTTAGAGACACTTTTAAATTTGGTTGATAAAAGACCATTTCATGAAATATCCATTTCCTCACTATTAATAAATAACCAATTATTAACGTGTGTGCGGCTTCCCTATCTGAGGCCATGTGCCAACAAATGTGCTTGTTTAAGCCCTCATGGTACTGGTAGTATCGGATTTAGAATCAGACGATGTCATACATAGTTTGAAAAGATCATCTTATTTCCACTCGTATGTATATATGTATGTATAAATAGATAAAGATAGAGGGAAAGAGTGTGTGAATATTAACAAAAAAAAATCATTACTTAAATACAATAAAGTTAAATATACCAAAACAATTGCTCTAGAGACAATTGCTGTATACAATAATATTAAAATATTTAATAATAAAGGTATGAATGTAGTATAACTTGTTTCTTACTATCCCATCTGGAATCAAAGAAATGTATCTATGAATTAATTATTTTGATTATTCAATCAAAGATGCTTCTTTAATTGTCATTTATTTGAAGCCCTTTTTATGCAAAACCCCGAACGGATTTAAGTGCCCTTTTCGAGTAAAAAAAAGATACGTAATTCTAATTTTGAGTGAACACGAATGTGTTTGAATAAATATTTAAACGACTTTCTCTAGTTTTGAATTTTGGTCAAAATTTTAATTCACAAACATTTTGCAAACGTAACATTCTCTTTCTTTCTGTCGGTTCTCTCCGTCGCTGGCCTCAATCAAATGCTCAAACCTTTTGCAATCGGCGCTTTGAATTCTTCGTTCTTATTTCTTGTTGTCGGTACCTTTGCGATGTTTTTATCCTCCTTATCCTTTTGATTAACAGCCCATTCGATTTTTGTTTCAAATAACACACAATAATATAATAACGAATCAATTAACACATAAAAACGAATTCAAGAACAACATACAGTCAACTGACATAGGCTAATTCGTAATATAATATTTGTATGAACAAATTCACAAATGATCCTACCGGCGTATTTATACTCGCCGGAACCCAACCGGTGAACCGTCGTGTCTCAAATACCGGCGTAATTAAATACCTGATGCGATGGTTCATGTGTGGCGGTTAGAGGATTTAATGTGAGATGTATTGCTTTTAATAGTTAGTATATATATAACGTGGTATACAAACCGACACAACTAGGCAACCTTAAACAACTATATGCTACGGCGTTTATGGATTATAAGATCATCCAGAATTTGTTACGTAATTAAAATCAAACAGGTGCATGTCAATGAAACATTGCGATGGTATGTCAAATTGAATGAAAAGTTGAAGAATCAAGTTCATTGCATCAAAGGATTTTTTTTTCAGATCATGTTTTTTCGTTAAACACGATGTACCTGTAATTTCAATGTTGGATGGTTTCGGATGAACAAAGTATGAAAAGAGGAATATGGGGATGGTAAGTCTGGGCAGTTGGGTTGTGGGAAGAAGAATAGGGTTGGAGAATAAAGAGACTCGCGTAAATAGGTTGCGTATATATGTATAATAAATGATTTAAACGGGTGGGTTGTGGAGACACGACGATTATATGAAAAGTTGGGAGTTGGTTTTGAATGTTTTTGAAATGGTGGGAGTTGCTTTCTGTATAAAAGATATAATATAATACTATTTAAGGTAGATGGAGTGGGAAACCCGGAAGAAGCCGAGTAGTTTCGAGCAAAATGGAATCACGGTAAAATGGAGGAGGCCATGCAACTTATAGAGTTTTTCTAATTCTAGTTTTATTTTATTTTTTATTTTTTATTTTTTTCTAATTTATTTAGTTTTTTATTAATTATTGTATTTTGTTTTTTAATTAATGAAAATGTCTTTTTAATTCAAATATTAAGTTTTTGTAATTTAAATTTAAATTTAAAAAATGGGTAGTGAGTACTTCTCGGTTAATGACCCCCCTCCAAATTTAAGTAGTTCTGGGTTAATTGAGGTGATAAAATCCTATTGGTCAGTTGATTGAATACGTGAAGTACTTGAGTAAATGGCCTCCTCCATCCTTAGGCTAAGGGGTGCGGGGTTTGGGGGAGGAAAGGGGAATCGCATATGACATCGACACCGAAGGGGAACACCACCCCCACCCAATCGTCTTCGGTGAATTCGGGGGGATTTTCCCTCATCTCCAAAAAAAAACATGTCTCTATCCCTTTCTTGTTGCTCTCTCTCTCTCTCTCTCTTGATTTATGGAAGGGGATGGATAAGAAAGTGGTGAGGTAGAGGTGACGTGAATGGTGCAGGAAGGGGGATCACACCTCTTAGGAGCACACCCCTTAGCCTTATTGGGGGGAGGGGATCATTTGAGAAGAAAAAGAACAAATAGTACAATTGTCAAACATTAAATAGTTTTTCTCTCATGTAATTTTGAGTTAAATGCAATTTGCATCCCTGATCAATTTAGCCTAGAGCAGGTCGAGTCCCCAAAATCCTTTTTTGTTTCTTGAGTCCTCGTATGGCAAAAAGCGCTAGCATCTGAGCCCTCCACCCAAATACTGTTAGATTGACCAGGTTTGACCGTCAATGGTGAGGGTAAACTAGTAATTTTTTTCATTTAAATGCCTTATTTATAAGGAAAAACCAATTGCGACCCTCATTTGATTAGCCGGTTGTTAGTCAACTCCCTGTACAAAGCCCTAAATTGTCTCAATCTTCATGCGACATTCGATCAACACTTGAGATGGAAGACATGTATTGGCGAATTTGATTGGGTTTGCTGAGATAATTTTATGTTGGATGTGTTAATGTTAACTTGGTTGTTAATTTGGAGACAATTTATTAGGTTTAAGACATGTTGTGCTTGCCTATGTAAGCAGTTTGACTTTGGATGCTTTGGCTTTTATGAATGTGTTTGTTCTACTTTGGAGACAATTTCATGTTGCATGTACATATGTTAACTTTAAATTCTCAAACTGATAATGGCCAAGTGCAACCAAGATTTACACAATTTTGGCCATGATTTGGACAGTTTTAACTTTAAATTGTCAAACATGCATATGTTGACTTTAAATTGACAACTTTAGACATAACCATTATAAAAGGAATGATGCAGGAACATAACCATTACAAAGTGGCAACATAACCATTTCAAAAGTCAACATAACAATTACGAAGTAAAAAACATAACCATTACAAAAGTCAACATAACCATTACAAAGTCGATTAACTACGAACATATTACAAACTTATTTCCAATGTGCATCATCATTTGGCCATTCTGAATCAAACGAATGCTCCCCTAGGTACGAATCATGGTACTAATCATCCTCTAGTTCAATTCGTATTGTCCCATGCCATTTCCAAAACTTTAGGGTCATAGTCCTCTGGTTCCATCTTATAGTCTCCAGTAGTTAGAACATCCGTTTCTTTTCCAGCTTTTGCATCCTATGCTTTCAACACTTCTATGAAACTGTCATAGTCATCAAACCATTCATTATACGCAGTAGGCACCTCTATAAAGTTATCATTTTCGGCTTCTTCGATATCTACATCCTCAGATTGCTTACAAGCAGGCTACCATAAGACATCAAACGATAAATCAAAATCACTCATAAAACATAAACAACTTAGTCAAAACAGAAAACTATAACAACAAACAACAACCATTACATATTTATTCATTACTTGGTAATTTAGTTTCAACATTACAAGCACTATCATCAACAACTATCAAACTTTAAAACCCCATCACATAACTCTACTTAAACACACTATACATAAAGAACATCCATCTGAACATCAACAACATGTTCAAAACCATCACCTATTTAGATTTCTTGATTGCAATTTCATCTTTATTTTCAATTAACCTCAACAATGTGGGGATTACGTTGTCACAACCTATACAAGATTCCTTATCATCCCACCGTTTGAATCCACATCCTCCCAACTGTTAATCTCAGCAATTAAAGTTTTACACTTTAGAAAACATAACCACTAACATTGTTCATCAACATATAACCAAATCAAAAGAGTAACATTGTTCTGGGCAGACTTACACAACACAAATAACGACGCTCTGGATTACCTTTGCTCCCTGAGTACTTGTAACAAGTAGCAGCACCATATGAACATATGATGTCAGAGGGCTCGGTCCTACGATTCGGTTTTTTTATGAATTCGTTTATGAACTTGAGTTCTAAGACATCAATTTTTGAGACATTGTTGAATTGCAGTGTAATAGGATTTTGGAAAAAGAAAAACGAGAGCAGACTTGGAATTTGTTTGAGAACTAGGGCTTTAATTGAAACAATTTTTGTTTAAGAAAGGCAAAATAGACATTTCAGCCATAAACTAACAGTCAAACCTGGTCAATCTAACAGAAATTGGGTGGAGGGACTCAAATGCCAACGTTTTTTACTATACGGGGACTCAAGAAGCAAAAAAAAAAAAAAGATTTTGGGAACTCGACCTGCCCCTGGTTAAATTGATCAGGTATGCAAATTGCATTTAACTCTATAATTTATTATTATTATATTTTCATAAAGACTACCATCCTCCACACTATTTTTTTGCTTATATACATCAAAATTTATTTTATACTTTTGAAATTTGTCCTACACGTATTGAATTTCATCTTACACATATCCAAATTTATCGTACACTTTATCCAACACACCTCGTAATTTATTCTACACTCTAAAATATTTTTTTTTTGAAAAAAAATAATTTAAAATAACTTACAAATTATTTTTTTTGAAAAAAATAGAATTTGAAATAACTTACAAATTTATTATAGTTAGCTATTAAATATGAAGACTACAAATTAATGATATATGTAAGTTACCAATATATCCTTATAATAACATTAGATACAAATATTAAATGAAATCAAATGAAGCATTCTTATTGGTTGAAACTTTTTTCCTTTTATAAAGAATTTTCTCATTTAAACTCTCCACTAGCCTTATGTCCATAAATTTTTTTAGTACTAGTTTTTGTGTAACTTTTGTAAAAGCATGATTTTCGGTATATTTTTTTACTCAACATTTCAGTATAAATCTATAAATCTGGTAAAAAATGGAATTGTTTTCAAAATAGAGTATTTTCTTGTATTGTAAGTTCTACAAGTGCCGATACCATGACAAAAACCGAACCGATTCCGACCGAGCAACATTGGTACCGACATTGGTATTCATTTTTATGTTCTCAATCAATGAAAACACGTAACGATATCCTTTTAAGCATATCATAACTTATTTTTTGGTTTTCTCTTTCAGTTACTATATATGTATACTTTAACGAACCAAATCGAATCGAATTCCCACGGCCAATCACTTGGGAATCCTAATAGTTCTATTAATCTACTAGTTTATAGTCCCGTTTGTTACACGAGTTTAATAATGAAAATTGTTTATTTGCATAACACAATAAAACAAGTAGTCAAGTATGTGTATTTGATAATTAATAATCCTACAAGCTTGCAATCTTTTACTCATAGTAATCAATACAATACCCAACTCGTTTGTAAGGTGTAAAATTATTCGTCCTTATTTTGTTATACAATTAACTCATATTGCCTCACGTATAATTTCAAAAATTGTTGACTATATTAATAAACTATTGGGCTTTATTTATAAATGTATAGTTTTCATAAGAAGTTTAAATTGTTGATCACATAATATAATTTAAATATGAAAAATATTTAAATTCATATTAGTGTTTACATTTGATCATTTTTTATAATAACTCAAAGTTTGTTTCAAACATATCACGTTGTCTACACCATAATACTTAAATATTTGTAGATAATTTTTTATTGTAATTTAATTCAAAATCATTATCATTATAATTATAATTATATATATATATATATATATAGGGGAGGGTTTAAATGAGAACGCTAAATATCGCGAGAAACCATGATAACGAATGAAAAAACCATGAAAACTTGGTAAAACAATTCAAATTTAATTTTTTTACACTTATCATTATTATTCGAATACAATGTTAGAAATTTAATTTACACGTTTAATTTTACGTGAATTCGTAATAATTTTTTTTACACAGGTGTAAGTTTGTCATTTACACGTGTGAATTTGTTATATTTACACATGTGTAAAAGATCTAATAAGAGTGATTTTGAGGAAAAAATGAATTATTTGATGTAAATTCTTATTTTAATTTTGTATTTTAATTACAATGAGATTTGTATTAAAAAATGGTTTTGATTAGTTTTCTCATTCGTTCTCACGGTTCTCGCAATATTTAGCGTTCTCAAGATAACTCTCCCTATATAATTATTATATATATTATATATATATATATATATATATATATATTTGGAGTAAAAACGGTTTTATGAAAAAGGTTTAGCAGATCTAATCTAACAAAAAATTATTTGTCAACTTAAAAATAAATATCCTGTAGAGTCATTTATTTGAAATAAGAAGATTTTAGATTTAGTTATTTAGTTAGATTACTATTTAAATATATGAAATATTACAGTTATTATTATATTTTATTTATAAACTAAGATGTTCAAAAATTAATAAAAACATGTTTAGAGTACAGAAAAAAGTTATTATTTTAAAAAAATAATAAAAAAACTCATGTTTTAGAGTTATGGAAAAAGTTATTCTTTTAAAAAATACGTTTATATAAATTATAATGATAATCAATAGGGTTTTTGCGTTTTATTATATCCATTAAATGTTTCCTAAACCTTTTTTTATTAAAAAAAGTTTAATCTTAGAGAACATACGTCGAACATTTACTAAGCTTTCTTATTAATTAAAAAAAGGTTTAAATATTGGAGATAAGTTACGTGGAATAAAAAAATATAAAAAGTGATATTTATTAGATTTAAAAATAATATAAAGTAAAGTTTTTATTAAAGGTTATTTGGAGTTATTAGACTAATTGATTAGATTATGTTATTCCTTTTTTGGTCATCTGTTTGTCATTGTACAGAAAATTCTTGCTCAATGTACAGAGGGTTTTCGATCAATGTGGAGATTGTTTGTTTGAGCAGACTGAACAATCTGATACAATAGCTTATGATGCAATGATTCTTCTCAACAGGAAGATTATAGGGTTTGAAAACGGTAAATCAACCTTTTGAATCTAGTACTCTCTGATCATGTTTATATAATAATTTCTCTTTGCTTCTCCTTGTCAATCGTTATACTGCAATTTGTTATCCATCGTTGTTTGATTATAAATGATGCTTGTTCTATTGATTATGCAAAAGATTTAAGATCGGTAGCCAAATGCAATTCATTTTGTTGTCTATAATCACTGCAACTGCATAGCTTTTTTGACAGATTAAGTCATTAAGTAACCAATAAATGCAGCATTTGATCATGCTGGTGAAAATCACTAGGCGCTAGTCACGCGGTGGCTTACGTACTAGCGATTAATCGGTATTGATACGGATTAATTGGATTTTATATGTAATTTTTCAGACACACATATATATAGGGTATGCTTGGCAAAAGTAGCTGGTGGCTAGGGGTGGAAGCTAAAAGCTAACCTAAAAGCTTCAAGCTTCTTCAACCAAACAATGTTTTTTAGTGAGTAGGAGCTTTATCTTAAAAGCTTAAAGCTAGAAACTCCTAAAAGCTCCATGCCAAACATACCCATATAGGGGTTAGTTAATGTACAATAACATACGATGTGTACGAGATGAGAATATAACATGCGGTTTTTGTTTACACCATGCGGATTTATGGGTTTATAATATGCGGATTTATGGGGTTATAACATGCGGGTTTCTGGGGTTATAACATGCGGGTTTCTGGGGTTTATAACATGCGGGTTTGTGGGCTCATAACATACGGGTTTTATGGGTTTTATAACATGCGGGTTTATGGTTTATAACATGTTTTCATTTTGGCGGATTATAACATGCGGAACTCACTTTGCGTACGCATCTTATGTTAAGACCAATTGGATAGTACACTTTCTCTCTCTCTATATATACACACACAAAATTTTATTTATAATTTGTCAAACTTATTGGATTGGATTGATAAGTATAATTATACAAATGTTTAAAAGATTTTGACCAATTTGACTAATTTTCATAGATTTTGACCGAAACTTGACTGACTTTGACCACCTACAGATTTTGGGTTTGACTAGGTGAAATTTAATTAGTAAACTACGATTACTGATTTAGTGGTGATTAATCCTAATTTTTACAACACTGGATATGTATAAAACCTTGAAAGTATTCTTGATGTAGCTACTCATAGCCTTAATACAGACAACTTAGTACAAATCATCATCTGATACAAAACTTTTGACTACGAGATTTAGAAAAAAAATGAGAAAAGGTAAATAGAGGAAAGAATTTCAGCAATTGAGTCCACATTGCTTGACATCCGGCCCTTTGGTTTTCAACACAAACGGGTCGATTCGGACCCAAAGCAACGAGAAGATAGAAGCAAGAAGTATGGACCATATGACCACGATAGTCGGTGTCCTGTTTTGCTTTCCCATAAGACCTTTAAGGAATGGGTAAAGATGGACAATCACCCAAAATGCAAAGAATAGTTTCCCAAACAAAGGTCCCCATGATTGGTAACCGTTGTTTATAGCGTCCGAAACGCCTGCCACGACCCCAACCATGTTGATGATTAGGATAGTGGTTGGAGGGATGAGTAGTGTTGTCCATTTGAACGCGTATAACTCCCCGAATTCCTCATCGTCTGTTGCTTTTGATGTCACTGTGAAGTTGGTGTCTATTCCTGCCAAAACTTTTAGTAGACCTTGTATGACCGCAAACAGATGAGCGGATACACCACCTATGACCCAAAACTGCTCGTTTCTCCACCATTCTTCGATGCTGACTCCACTCCATCGCAGTTCGAGAATGCCAGTTGCGAAAATCGAGAGGAAAAGCGCAATGAAGAAGAGACTTGCCATCGTGCTTATCTGTAACAAGTTTATATCAAAAGTTTCAGATTTAAGAAAGATCGTTTACCAGTTGTAGGCGTAGTAATGGTCATAGCTATTAATAGCGAATAGCGGACGATAGCGACAAGCTACCTATATGCTATGTAGCGATAGCGATTAAATAGTGGGCGCTATCTTATGTTTAGCGACAAGCTAGAAGAAAATTTTAGATATATTTTATATGTATATTATATCCAAATACGTTGTTTTATATGTGTATTTAACAAAAAACTTAACAACTTGCTATTTATAGTAAAATAGAAAAAAAACCCTAAAATCCCGCTATTTACCTGCTATGGAGGCGCCAGAATCAGATAGCGACACATGAGCGCTTCGCTATGCTATTCGCTATAGCACCCGCTATGAGCGCTATTAACAACTAATGTAATGGTATGGGGAAAAGAGTTGTACCTCTGGCATGATAAACTTCCCGGTGAGCAAGCAAATGGCTGGGAGGGTACAATAAGCAAGAAGTGCAAGAGAAGTGAAGGGATAAACCGTTGTGTTTACGTAAGCAAACCTCTCGAGCCACTTGAGATTACCTCCTTTGTAACCATACAAAAGCGGGCTATGTCGACTGAAGAAGATCTCAACCGAACCGAGAGCCCAACGCAGAACTTGGTTAAGACGATCCGATAGATTTATAGGAGCTGACCCTTTAAAGCGGCTCTTTTTGGCATACAATATATAGACCTCCATCCACGACAATGCATCTTGAAACCCGTTAGAATATCCTCTGTGATTGACCCGTAAATCCAGCCCAACTGCATAGTAACGATACTTCAATGTTATGCGATTTTGTGACACATGCAATTCACATGTTAAAATGACGGGTTTACCTCTAAACCCCATTCGGTTTTGTCTTCATACCCACAACTGATTACGTGAATCGCTTCTTTGAGAAGCGAGGCTGGGCTTGAGGACGGTGGAACTCCACCATCAACCATTAACGTCGAAGTAACAAAGATAGCCGATTGTCCAAACCTTTGTTCAAAGTTCATTTGAGACTTCATTAGTTCCTTATCATCATCATCATCATATCCTGATCAGGAGTAACACATATAAGTTGCAAAGAGATTGATGGAATTTAGTTAGCAGTCGAAGGGCAAGAACGTCGAGGTACCTTGGATGTTTTCTACATTCCCACCCGATCCATGTTTTCCGTACTTTGGATTCTTCTTACGACGTCCAAAACAAGGGCAGCAATCACAACTTACCATTTTCGGCCTTTTTGGACCCTTCGGTGGATCATAACCATATAACGCTTGTCTTCTGAAAACACATCCTGTCCCGACATATACTGGCCCTTGAATCCCATCTAGACCTTTCATGTTAATCTGCCAAAGATGGAAACTACATTAGTTGAGCACTTGAGCTACACTTTTTCATATTTTATAATAATGTTTATATGTTTAAAGGACTTACATCAAAGAAAACAGTGTTCCGGTTGGCATATCGATCGTGTCTATCTATGCCATCAAACCTTTGTGGAAACTGAACATAACAAACCTTTCTTCCTATCTGTGGATCCATTAAGAAACACATTGCCTCTCGTGCAGCCTTGCTGTTGTTCAGGTAATGATCGCAATCCAAGTTCAACATAAATGGAGCGTTTGTTAGGACTCCTGAGACCCGGACCAAGGCATTCATAGCACCGGCCTTCTTGTGATGTTGAAAGCCGGGCCTCTTTTCACGGGAAACATATACAAGACGAGGAAGCTCGTTTCCTTCAACATCCGTCCCACCGTTTTGACCAAGAAAGACTTGAATCATCCCTGGGTGATCTTTCGTGTTATTCCCCGGCCATGGTGTCCCGTCTTGCATGATCCAACCTTCCGCAGGTGCTTTCATAGCTTTTGCGACAAGTGCATTGATCCGAACCTTAAATTCTTCATATTCTCTCTGCAAATAATCAAGAAAAATATATTAAAACTGCGAAAAAAGCATGTTCACGAGGTTAAAAACGTAACGGAAGTTGTGTTAGAGACCTTCATAGCCCGACGTTCCTTGACAAATGTGGGTTGAACTTTATCCTTTAGATAATCGATTTTGTCAGAGAAGTACATCTCCGGTGCTCGTGGCTCTATTGTAAATTTCTTACAAAACGGAACCCATTTTCGTGCAAATTCTGCGGTTTCTGATAGTGATTCAAAAGTAAGCATTGAAGCCCCATCATCAGATATGTAACATGATATTTTGTCAACAGGGTAGTCCATAGCTAGGATTGATAAAACCGTGTTTGCGGTAACAAGGGGCGGTTCCTTCAATGGATCCACCGTACTCACAAATACATCCACCGGGCACAACATATTCGGTTCACCTTCCCTCTCATACCTTCATCACAAAATAAACGAGCTCTCAATTTTATTTCTAAATTACAAACAGACAACGGATTTAAAAATATGTTATTATTTTTGGGTACCTAAGAGAAAGGCGATCAAGATAAGTCTCGCGATCAATTGGGAACCATTTGGGGAACTGATCGAGGATCCACGAGACAGCAAACCAGATCTCACAAATAACAGAAGTCAACCATAACCCGAACGCATCATGCACAGGGTTCAAGAGTCTATACCGAAGAAAGATAGCCAAGATAAAAAGCCGAGCCACAATCACCATCCGGTAAGGATTGATCTTGCTGGATGCAATTGGTACTTTCCTTGAAAGTGGTTGTCTTGCTTCATCTAACCTGCATTATTAACAATAACAAATATCCATTTCATGTTATTAAATTCAATACAAGATTTTAACGTTATCGCATATTTGGTACATGGTCGAGACATACATTGCCATATCAGGATCAACCAAATCATCAATTTCAGCCCCGAGATTCCCTTGCTGCGTTTTCCATTCGTCCAATCTTTCTTTCCACCCTCCGTCTTTCTTTTCATCCCATCTTCCACTTCCTGTAAAAATTTATCAGTTCATTAGTCCATAATGCATTCTATACAGATCTATCAAATGGTTCAAATCTAGCTGATTTGTTAGAGATATACCAAACTCAGCCGACCCATATGTATGCACCCGTTTATGAAGTGATGATAACATCTGATCCCCACGATCATCCGTTGCATAACGAGCATCACCATCATCATGTCCTCGGCCATAACTCATCTTCCCATGAAGCATTGATTCTGCAATGTTGCTGTTCTTGTTTTGTTCATCGTCGATGTTGAACTCATGCTCAATGTCATCCACATCTTCCTCATCATCGTCTCCTTCAACCCTTGGACTGCCTGATAATAAGTTGTCACATATGAATATTGCATCACATTCTATTACATTATGTTAATCTCACAAAAAACATACATACCTTTCAGACGTTTGTATCTGGTTTTGCATTGTGGGCAGTTCTGGCTGCCTTCTCTTCGTTCATACTCGTAGCATGTTCGGCATACTGGAAAGCCGCATTCGTTACATGCTACAAACAAATCTCCATCCACTGTGAGGCCGATCTCATCACCACATATTTCACAAACTTGACATGTCATGTCCTTTAAAGGCTTAGGCTGTCAAAACATCAAATGGCAGTTCAAAGATTGATATCAAACGCACTCGTTTCTAGTCGAAAATAAGTAATGTACCTCTTCGTGGCCGTGGATGACGACGAGCTCATTGCGGTTGTGAGAGCCGGCTACTAGACCGGCACTGGCTTGCATGGTGGAAAATACAAAGAGGGTTAGGATGGTGAAGGGTGGCAACGTTAAGAGTTCCTTTTAATAGAAAGAGGGGGGGGGGGGGGGGGGGGTCTGATGGGGATGGATGTGTGATGGTATGTTGGTTGCAGGGTCTTCATTGCCTTGAAGTTAAGTTACGTTTGTTTTTCATTTTGCTTCAACTACCTTGTTATGCATTCTTTATTTCTTTTATGCTAACAACCGTTTGCTTCATACCAGAAATTGATTGGGTCTATATTTTACTAAAAATGGTTTTACGCAAACGATAATTTTTTTGTAAGTTTTTAGAAGTCGTAATCATAGTATTCGTGTGAATATATCATATTTTTATTCGTTAATAATCATGCATACGATATATTTTTTTTCCAAGTTTTTAAAAGTCGTAATCATAGATTCGTGCGAATATATCAAATTTTTATTCGTTAATAATACTAAATTAAAATTACATTTAGTTATTGACATAAGTTTCTGTTATTTGTTCTCCTTTAAGAGAATTCTAAAATATTATTTAATTTGTTCTTCTAAATTTTTATAAACACCTCCTAACATACGTGTAATTTAACAAAAGATTAATTACGTTTTTCGTCCCTGTGGTTTGTCAAAAATCACTATTTCAGTCCATTAGTTTAAAAATTGCTATTTCAGTCCTTGTGGTTTTACTTTCGTAACTATTACAGTCTACCTCCGTTAACCCTATCCATTTATTCCTCAATTATATGTGAAATGACTATAATACCCTTATTAATAAAAAAACAAAAATATATCATAATAATTTAAAGAGTTAATTACTGTTTTCGTCCTTGTGGTTTGTCAAAAATCACTATTTCAGTCTATTAGTTTAAAAATGCGATTTCAGTCCCTGTGGTTTCCCTTTCGTAACCATTTCAGTCCCTGTTGTTTCACTTTCGTAACCGCTTCAATCCATTTATTCTGTAAGTACAGGGACTGGAATGGTTGCAAGGTGGACTGAAATGGTTACGAAAATGAAACCACATGGACTGAAATCGCAATTTTTCAAACTAATGACTGAAATATTGATTTTTGACAAACCACAGGGACGAAAACAGTAATTAACTCTAATTTAAAATAAAACCTCAGCAATTTCCCTTCTTCTTCAATATTTAAAATAAAACCTCAGCAAACCTTTACACTTTCCCTTCTTCTTCAATAAGTTAAACCTGCAACAAAACCCTAATCCCCGTACACAGATTTTTAAACATCACACAATTTCAAAATCGCCATTTAACTCTTTTTCAAAACATATCATTGATTGAATTACCCATAGTATAGTGCAGATTTGGAATTACCCGTTCATTATTTCTATTGAATATTGAATATCCATTGTATCAAATCTCCATTAAACTCACACTAAGGATGGGACACATTCCATGTGACCAAACAACTTTCACCAGACCCCCAAAAACAATATACTCTCTCCTCAACTCAATCTCACTGGGTTGAAGACGTGAACCTAGGGTTTAATAATTTTGTCGGTGAGTTGCCGGATTCGTTGTCAGGGATGATGAATTTGGAGATGTTTGATGTGAGTTATAACCGAATTGTCGGTCAAATTCCTGCTGGAATTTGTCAAGGTGGTAGTCCACCCAGGTTACAGGTGTTGTACCTTCAGAACATAGGCTTACTGGTTCGATTCAAGCTAGCTTAAGCAACTGCACCAATCTGAACTCGATTTCACTATCGAATAATAAATTGGGCGGAGAAGTTTCAGCAGCTTTCGTTGGTTTATCGAATCTAGCCATTCTTAAACTTGGGAGTTATTCCTTTTCCGGTCGGATTCCGCCGGAGCTCGGGGATTGTAAGAGCCTGGTATGGTTATTGGTTGGATTTGAATACAAACCAGGATGCTTTGAATCCAGGATACAATGGTGGTGGTCGGTGGAAACAAGTGTAGTTGCTGATGCTGAATGGTGGTGGTGGCTTTGGGTGGTGAGGCATGGAGGTTGAGGTGTATAGAGGTGGTCGTTGGATGTTGATGTGCCGGGGCAGTGGTGGGTGGACGAAGGTTGTAATGGGTGGGGGCAAACACGGAGAGAGGGGACATGTTTTTATATTGTTTTTTTTAAAATAAATGGTATTTTAGTCATTTCACCAAAACTTAACAGGATAAATGGATTGGGTCAACGAGGTGTACTGTAATTGTTACGAAAGTGAAACCATAGGGACTGAAATAAACAATTTTTAAACTAATGGACTGAAATAGTGATTTTTGACAAACCACAGGGACTGAAAAAACGTAATTAACTCTTTAACAAAAAGAAAGCTAAAAAACGACCCAAATTTGTATACATTGTAATTTCGATGTTGTGCCTTTGTGTCAAAATAAATAACTATTTTACTCTCTAATAAAAAAATATAAGCCTTATTGTAGCACCTAATTATGTAATTTCGATGTTGTGCTTTTGTATTACTATTTTTTTAATGGTGGGATTCTATGATTAATAGAACAAGGCCGATGTATGCTGTAAAAATCTAAAAGGTACCAATACAAAAGCAATCAAATGACAATAAACACAAACGCCTACGCCCCAACCTATTTGATAACGTTACACACATTAAAATCCACCCACCCACCCCAATCCAACTTAACTAACTTAGAACGACACTTTAACCAAAGAAACAACTTGGTATTTATCTCGTCTACCACCTTATTACCGAATACTTGAATGCTTCTGAACTCTTTCTCATTGCAAGCCTTCCAAATATGCCACATGGTTGCTTGGAATATCGACTCGCTCCCACACTGTGGAACCTTTCAACCCTTTGATTTAACTTAGAGCTTCTTTAGGAGATCCAAACACCACAACAACCGGTAGCTTAACCCAAGCAAGAACGTTCCACCAAATGGATTTTGACATCAAGCAATTGCAAATCAATGATTTACGATTCAACCTGATCGTCACATCTAGAACATACCGAATCACGAGCTTGACACCTCGTTTCGCAAGCTCCGTTTTAACCTAGAATCCTCTCTAGATCAGCTCTCCACGTAAAAAGGTTAATTTTCGACGGGACCTAGCGTTCCAATGTCTAAACCGCTGCAACGGAAAGTTCCTGATGTCATCCGGTTTCCAGATCCAATAATCCCTTCCCTCTCGTAGCTTACTGTCGTTTAAATCACTAAGCAATCCTGTCCACTAACTCTGAATCATTGCAAGGAGGCCGAGAGCAGCGAATATTCCATTGCAATTCACCACTAAATGGCAGGAAAACGGTCCAACAAGTCCTTCCTACCCACCCAACATTTATTAGAAACAATATTATAAATGGCAAGAAAACATTCCAACGATAACTTCTTACCCACCCAACAATCGGCCTAGAAACTAGTAAACTCGCCGCTCCAACAATAGCAATAATGTTTTCATTTAGTGGAATGCCAAGAACATCGAACTCCTTACTTGCTAAGTGAATATCTCTCCAAGTACCAATAAACTTGTTATTAACCGAGATACACCTAGCTTGTCTCTTATTCTCATGAATCGCTCCAACCACCTTAGCCCAAAGCGCATTAAGTTGAGTCTTAAACTTCAACCACCACTTTTCCATAAAAGCAAGATTCATACTTCTAAGATAGCCGATACCTACTCCTCCATACTTTCTTGGATTAACCATCTTGTTCCAACCAATCTTATAAGAACCATCCTTCCTTCCCCATATAAAATCTCTCCTAATGGAGTCAAGAGCATCGATAACCTTCTTCGGGGCATGGAACATTGAAACATAATAATTAGGTAAGGCCCCATCACTACTTTTGCTAAAACAATCCTTTCGGCAAGCGATGGGTGCTTAACTTCCCAAGCCGAAAGTTAAAATTAAATTTATCAATACGACCTTCCAAAATTTCACTCTTTTCATATTGCTCCTATTGGGATCCCTAAAAGGCGAAACGACAATTTCCCACCCAACATTTTAGCTCACAGGCCATCCGAACAACTTCCTCACCCTGAACTCCCACCCCATATAACGAAGACTTGCTAAGATTAACCTTCAAGCCCTAGCATAGATAGAAACACCTAAGAACCCAGTTAAGATTTTTCATATTGTTTTCAAACCACTCTCCAAGAAATACCACATCATCCGCATAACACAAGTGAGAATTACAAGGACCATCAATAGGAAGATCAACACCTTTGACAACACCACTATAACCCACCTATCCACAATAACATCCAAACTCTAATTGCCAAAATGTAAAGGAAATGGAAAAGAGGATCACACTTGACGAATCCCTTTTGAAGTTGAAACTCCGAAGTAGGGGACCCATTGACTAACACAGAGGTCCAACTAGACTTCAAACAAGCACCAATCCATTCTCCACAGAAGCGGAAAACCCATAGCCTTAAGGTTAGAAGAAAGAAATTTCCAATTTAACGAATCGTCAGGTCTTCTCGAAATCCAGGTTAAAGATAAAATACTTTTATTACATTTCTTAGCTCATGAGATAATCTCGCTCGTAATCAATGGGCCATCTAGAATGGACCTCCCTTCAACAAATGCCATCTGAACCGGAGCCACCAAAGAAGGAATAACATGCTTCAATCTCAAAGAAAGAATCTTCGCAATCACTTTATAAATGACACCAATAAGCGAAATAGGCTGAAACTCGTTGCCTCTTCGGATCAGGAACCTTGGAATCATGGAAATAGACGACGCGTAACACTCCCTCTCGATATAAGCTTTCTTATGAAAATCATTCAGCACATCAACAAAATAATTTTCCAACGAAGCCTAGAATATTTTAATGAATTTAAAAGTAGAACCATAGGGCCCGGGGCTTTATCGCTCCCACACGCCCAAACAACATCTTTAATTTCTTTCTTAGAAAACCTTACCACTAGGGAAGTCGCCTGCACCTCAGACAAACGCCTAAGCCCTACCGTAAAAAGAAGGCCTCGTTGGAGAGGTTCCGTGAATCTAGACATGAAACACCCCTTTACCTCATTCTTAATAGTAATAGGATCTGAAATGCTCTTGCCATCAATTACAATAGTGTTATTGATTAAGCCATGAAAAAATTTAGAATTTTCATCACCCACTTTGGCCCACCTAAACTTCGCCTTTTGCTTCGGATCACTAATCCTCTTTTTCATGCTTCTTTAATTTCCAACGACCTTGTGTTCTCCTCTCTTTCTCTTTAATCGCGAGTCTTCTACATTCAGCGAGCTTCTCTATTGACTCAACCTCGGACTTACAATCAACCATATCTTTATCCTCCAATGCTCTTGTCAACTTTCTCCGATCTTTAATATTAGCCTTAAAAATAGTGGCTAACCCCTTCATACTACTTCCATTTGAAATATGCAACCAAAGTACTTTCTTGACCACATCCCATATATCATCAATTATTAATCAGCTTTTCTAAAAACGAAAAAGGAACCAGGCCAAAGTTGAAGTACGAACATGAAAGCAACAAAGGGAAATGATCCGAAAGATGCCTCGAAAGAGCTTCAAATCTCGTTGCTGGCCACTTAGATAAGAACAAATCACACACGAAAACTGGGTCAATCTTGCTTAAACTCGAATCGTCCTCTGGCATAAAAGTAAACTTGTACCCTCCCATTTGGTACCTAGTAACCCTAATTCAGCAATAAGCATATCAATTAACGAGGCCCCAAAACTATCAAAACGCGAAAACACTTATCCCCTTCCTCCCTAACTTCGTTAAAGTCTCCCGCCAAAATTCACAACCCATCTCTACCTTAGATCCTCCCAAAGAGGCCTTCTTTTCATAACATCCCGAGACGCGTTAACATTTACAATGTAATCAAGGATATCAGACCCTACCACCCTCCCATTGACCATAACAAATGCTCATGCTTAGTAACATATTGTTTAGAGAAAGCCTTCGGATCCCAAACCGAAACCAACCCTCCAGACCCATCGATCGCATCAACACTCTGCCAGTAACCAACCATCTCACCTTCTTCAACGTCAATCGGGATACCCTTCGGGCCCCCTTCTGGACCTTCAGACCGTCACACCCTGATTCCTATGGGCCCGGACGGTGTGTTTACATGTGACGATTGATTACAGTTTCACAATTGGCAGCGGAAAATAGGATAATAAAATATTAAATACAAAAGCTTGAAATATATATAAATAAAATTTATAACAAGTTGTTTGGTACAAAAGTCCCACAAGGTAGATCAAATAAAATAGACTTTGGACGTCATAGGTCTTTAGCCATTGAGTCGCAAATTCCAAAGCTTTTCTTGGCCGATCCGTATCCAGCCTACTATCAAGGTTTGTTACATGTGATCAATCTTTGAAAATACGTTAGTACTGGTAAATACAATTAACCGACTCTTTTTGAAAATCATTTTGAAATCTCATTTGATATATATTATGAAAACCCGTCGGTAATCATTTTAGTATTTCTTGGGATAGATTTCTTGTCACCGGTTTTACATGCTTATCAATACAGTCGGGGACCATAAATCTTTGCAGGTACATGGTCAAAGTACACAACATCTTTAATATTATGTCTTTCAGGTGTATGCCTACAACCCCGCACATATTTTATATTGCCATTTCTGTTTAATGACCCAGGATATTCGGACACGGTACCATTAACCCCAATGTTAATCAAGCAATATGGATTAAACCAGATTCTTATATTTATGAAAGAATTTGCCCATTTATATAATACCCACTACAAGTGGCTAATGCCATATCCCAAGTTTTTAAAGCAAAATAGAGTAAAAGTATTTACCTTTGCTAGTTGTTTTAAAACAACGTATTTGGTTCTCATAGCAAAGCTGTAATCAAAGATGTTAATCTTAAGCACGATTATCTAGAGGGCTCTATAGTCCTGAATGAACAGAATTATTATCTGTTTGGAATGTTTACGGGTCATTGGTAAGGCTTTTGACTTGACCAGTTAACTTTAAAATTACGCTTGGTTTTGCTAGATTAAGCATTGACCATATAGAATGTGGTTTATACCCGTCCGAGTGCAAAGCCTTGTTGGATACAGATTATTTAGCCAAATATTTTTATTTGGAATGGTTTGGAAGTCATTTGACCCGTTTCGACTAGTGTATACGGATTATGTTCGTATAATTAGTCTTGCGTGTAGCGGGTTAGGGTGGTCGAATGGGTCTATGACGAGTCCGATAAGTCAAAACATATTTTATGATGTTATATGATCCGTCTTGAAATTAGAATATAGATCATATAGGTTTAAAACCATTTTATTTGTTTTTATGCCAAAAAAGAATTCATGACCTTTTTAAAAATATATATTTAACTTGTATTTTTACCCGTCCAAACGTGATGACCAGAAGGTATAATCACATGGGATTATCCCTATATCATTATGATCATGTCGTCGGGTTCGATTGGGTTTTAAGGTTGAACAAAACAGGTCAGAATCAAAAGTCAAAGCAGAAGTCAAAATGTTTGACTTTCGACTTGGAATTGAATGCTAAATTGAATATGACGAGTTGGACATGTTATAATAAGTCTTATAATGTTATATAAACTATTATAGTGTCAAAACTTATGGTTTTAATGTCCCGACCATGTAAAACAACAAACCGCGGCGGAAACGTTGGAGAGTGTCGTAACAGAACTATTGTTTCAACAACCATGGTACATAAGTTATGTTTTATTCAATTGAATTTATTTACATTGTCTTTAATTAAATGAAAAGCATAATTAAAATTAAATTGTCTTCAGATTTTAAGTCACTAAAGCCCAAAGTCCGTTCTAAGTGTCACATGATCAACCTCAAGCATTCGCTCCTGAAACATATGTGAAAATAAAAATGTCAGCATAAAAATTCCTGTGGGTAACATAGGTTTTGTGTTGAAGATTCATGGCATAGAATGTTTAAAGAAATGTCTGGTAAAAGTGGCCATAAATCTTTACAAAATGTTTTCTTTTATGAAATCATAAGATGATATAAAAGAAATAATGCATGGTTATATCAATAACCAAAATTATGTCATGTCTTGTATAAAAATGTCATGTTTTTGTATATAAAATAATGTTATGTCTTGTATTAACAAATGTCATGTGTAAACCAAATGTCGTGTATAAAAAAATGTCATGTCTTGAATAGCCAAAATGTCGTGTGTAAAACAATGTCTTTGAATAAACAAAATTTTTGTTTAAATTCAAAAGTTATGTCTTATAAACCATTGCTTTTATTGTAAAAACATATATTAGGATTGTTGGCGAGTGCATTCAAGCCTTGTTGACTGTCGGATAAACCCTTATAAAGATAAAGGTCTATCAATGTTCATCGGATTCTGTCATTCCCTAAAGTCGCTTCCAAATAAACCTAGGAAGTGGGAACGAGATTGTCAATCCTATGGCACCATTACATACTACCGGTCGGCGTGATCAATGTTAATGAATGTATCATTGTCGAGTTCGACGCACCAATATGTCTTAAAAATGCAAGCTTGTCATGAAAATGTTTTGAAACCATGTACTTGGCATACTAAGTCAATATACTAAGCAAAATGTCTTTGAAATCGTGTACTAGGTATGCTAAGTCCACATACGAATTAAAATGTCTTGGAAATCAATGTGCTAGATATGCTAAGTCAACATATGAAGCAAAAATGTATTGGAAATCAATGTGCTAGGCATTCTAAGTCAACATACGAAGCAAAATGCAACGAAAATCATGTACTATATGTACTATGTAATCAAAGCATATAAAATGTCATGAAATCGCAAAAGTAGTTATAGGCACATATGTATCACTCCAAAACTTTTGAAAATGTAAAAGAGGGGACTATGTACTCACTTGGGATTGCAAGAATGTCATTGTTCAAGAAGATAAACAATAACTCAAAGATCCGAGGATTTAAGTATGTCCTAATATCGGATAACTATGTTAATATCGGGACTTAATCGGAGGATTCAGATAGAATGAAGCCTTATAAACCAAATGAGTGTTGGAACTCATATGAAATGGTTTTATAAAGTTAACATTCTGATTTGAAATGATCCTAAGTGCTTTTGGCCCATTATGACTCGTTAAGGTAGTTTACGCTACTTTAACGGGTCATTTGTGTAAACGCGTGATGGGATGATTAAATATATGTTATGATAAGTCTTAATTGCTCAAACTTGTTTAAAAATGTTATAACATCAGTTTATAAGTCAAAAAGTTGGATTACATATGCTTAAAATAGATTTATGCTCAAAAAGGGCGTTTTGGTCATTATAAAGGGCATAACTAGCGACTTATCATAATACTAACCAAACGACGTGACCATAAGGTATAACCTTAGTAGGTTATTCCATATACAACTATGGTCACAAATATGTGTTTGGTTGGATCCTAAGTTCGACCAAATGGGTCAGATTCGAAAGTCAAGCGGTGATCAATGCCGCTCGACTTACGACCCTAAATAAGCACTAAACTAGAGGTGACGAGTTAGACATGTCAAAACACGTCTAACTTAGTTATAAAATGTTTTGGTATCAAAACTTAGTGTTTTGATACCCGAAAATAGTTTCGTCGCAAAATGCACATAATGCGCATTTTGACCAAAACTTTGACTCGTCACTTCGACTAGTAAACGTGGTAATTAGTAGGCATGATCGCTATGGACCATAACCTTCGTGATTACGATCACGTTGCAAGGTTCAATTGAACTTTGACTTTGACCAAAATGGTCAGAACCGAAAGTCAAACTGTTTGACTTTTGGCTCTAAATAGCCAAAATAAAAGAACAAGACTAGGTAGAACACTTACTTGTGTTCAAGGATGAAGAATGCTTAGATGGGAGGCATCCACAAGGTGGTAGCACTCCAACTTAGAGCAAGATGAAGAAAATGAAGGAATGAGCAAAGAAAAATGGCCAAAATGTGCACCTACTTATAGTAATCTTGAAGCCACAAGATCATTCCAAGTGTTAGGGGTTGTTTCCAGATCATTACAAGTGTATAATGAAGTGTTACAACCAGAGGAAGTGTGGCAGTTTCGTATGCTTGGTGTCCAAGACTTTAAACAAGAAGCTGCCAAGTTTCTGATGAGCTGGGGGGGGGGGGGTTCCTTACGGACCGTATGGGCCTTGGGCTTACCGGCCGTAAGCCCTTTAGCTGGCAACAAACTTTGAAAAATGACAGAACAGGCCCCTGAACTTGTTTTGTCGCGTTTTGGCATTTCTAACACCCGTTAACCTGATTTTTAAGCTTTATAAGGACGATAAAGCTTAGGGAATTTGAAATATGCCCGAAAATGTCACGGATGTCGGTTCGTTCGGTTGTACGGTTGCGTTTTTCGCTTAATTACGACGAACGCTATAATTAACGCGTATACGACCGTAATTGCGTAACAAATGATATTTTTGCATTCCGATCATTAAAATGATTTTAATGATTACAAAAATTTTTGAATGTACGTACTTGTTCCGTATTAAGAAATACGCGAATTGGCGTACTTTCGCAGATTTTGTAAAATAGTCCCTAGAGTTGCATAAGCATGATTTTGCCATACCGAACCCTTAAAAACTTATTTCTAAGTTATGTAAAGGATATTTAAGGTATGTTTAGCTTATGTAATCGTTCCGGAGAATACGTCACGTTAAACTGATTAAGTTTGCGTAACGGTTTGCGATTTCACTTCCAGAAAAGGCTCGAAAGATCGAAATTGAACAAAGGTCGAAAATACACAAAATGTTATGAATTTAAACGAATTTCGGAAATAAAATACAATATTTTATTGATCATAAAATTGCTTGGGAATCGTTACATGATCAAAAGTCACAAATGTCAAATTTAATACATGTTTAACTTGTCATTTCACCTACTTAACGTGATGGACGGAGGGTATAATCACATGGGATATTAATACCTTCATTATAGTGATCACGTGGAAAGTTTTAATTAACTTTTGACTTGAAAAAAATGGTCAGAACCGAAAGTCAAAACAAAAGTAAAACTTCTTGACTTTCGGTTAAATTCTAACTAATAAACTGAAAAGGACTAAAAGGAACACTTACTAGTGTTAGAGGGAAAGCTTAGAACTCAGGAAAGGAGGCTTTCAAAGTCCAGAAGCAGCTCCAAAGCAGATGAGAAGAGAATTGAGAGTGGTGTGAAGAAATGTTTCAACATTGATGCCCGTTTATAGTGATCTTGGAGCTCCCAAATGATATCAAGTGTTACTAGGAGTCCTTAGGTGTTGGGTAGTGGCAGATGAGGTGTTAGAAGGAGAACAAATGTGGCACAAACCGGTGATAGGTGTCACAAGAATGAATCTGCCACTGCAGCTGCAATCTAACTGTTAGTGAAGGCCTTACGGACCATAAGGGTCCTGCCTTGTGGTTCATAAGGACCTTTGGCATGCAGGAAATTCAAACCCCTTGCTGATCGTAATGGGTTACCCCTTATGGTCTGTAAGGGACCTCCATAAATTAAAAATTTTGTATTTTTCACACTTTAATCCCCTCAACTTGTTCATCACCCTTTTTAACAAATTTGGTCCCTCTCCTTTCAACATATCCTAATATATATATATATATATATATATATATATATATAATGTGGAGAGTTATGACACATGTCGTTTTATGATTTGATAAAATATTTGGGTTGTTACACAAACCCTTTCGCTTCAATTGAACACTCCACCTCCGGAATGTTAATCCTAACCGACAAATCTGAAGCAAACTTCAGCACCTACTTCATGGAAGTTTCAGAAACCCAACATTTAAATGAAACATTTTTATGCATCGCTTCAACCTCTGTATCAATTCTAAGACTAGAATTAACAATGACACCCACTGAGGAAAAAGACAAATTCCAATCATCACTACAAACATTGGCGCCTTCCACCACCTTCCTAAAACACCCTAAGATGGCATGAAAATGGAGTTATCCGACAAGCTCATCGACACACCACTAATTCGAAACTAAGCTAAGGGTTCAAAATGGATACACCCCTCCTTCCAAACTTTGCCATCTTGAAACCACTGAACCCATGATTTCACGTGATCAAGCAAAAAATCTTCTGCCACTTGAGAATATTCAAAAGACATAATAACCAAGGCCTCCAAGGTGCCTTGCTGAGACAACCCTACCAAAATCATCTTCGCCTGACACAAAGCCCCAACTGATTTAGCAACCAACACTAACGCCCTGTTACTCTCCGACTCCAGAACCCCTTCCTATAACTTCGAAAACAACACCTTCACAAGCGATGACCCCCAAACTTCATAGGTCTAAACCAAGACCTTTTTTATCCTCCATTTTTAGAACCCGCTGAAACCCCATGTTGCAATGACAACCACTGCCGAAACCCCATGTTGCAATGATGACCACTCGACCCCCTCTATACACATACCTTGAGGGGCCTAAGTTGCCGAATTCTTCTACCTATGAGTGCGCTGATTTAGAGGCCCAACCTCCCCAATCTTCACATCATCCCTCACAAACTTGGAGACATTAACTTTGATTCCCCGATCCCCGATCCAAACATTGTTTAAGGCTTTCTTGAAGGTCCATGATCAGGCGGTTCTAGACGGAAGTTAGTGCGTAGACGTAACTGATTCGGTAGAATGTCATTTAGAAAGGAGTAGAAGTAGAGTGCAGCGGAAGTCATATCTTCATTCATACCAAAAGAGTATACATATTATCAGGCTGCCGGAGTTCCTAGAGAGAATCCGGCAGCACCTCCCCACAGGGATTGCAAAAACTTAAATAACAAATGAACACACACCTTTATATAGACCAACAAGTTCGCCCGGAATGTGGATGGGCAAGTTCGGGCGAACTTATCACATGACAAGTTCGGTGAACTTGTCCATCCCATGACAAGTTCGGGCAACTTGTTCCCATTTTCACTATATGCTCCGTATTTTGGTTGTGTGTTCGATTCTAACCTATACAATATTCAATATACGCTCAATGTAGCCTATTCGACAAGTGACGAACACAAAATGCATCAACAGATTCCCCCTTGTTCGTTACTGTCGAAGCTTATTTTGATCTTCAAATCTCTGAGCCGTCTTTGAATATTCTGCAACTTCAATCAAGGTTTCTGCCGATGTCGTCGAAACGCGTCAACAGATTCCCCCTTAATTGATGATCCGGGCTCGCATTATCAACTTTCAATTCCGCTGAAATCTCCACTTAAGAACTTTGGTTGCACGGTTTCTGACCTCCTCTGATTTGCTTGATCGACAAATTTTCTCGAACATCCCCCAATTCAAAGTTAATCAATGCAGCAGCTTCTCCATTTCGACGATAACCACATCCGAGTTCAGTTTTTGAATAAGCGTTGAGCATCGAGAGTTTATTCCGCACACTCCTAAAATATCAAAAACTCAACCGGCAATTAATAGAAACTTCGAATCACCGCATCGAAAAACTTCAAATCAACGAATACCCTCGAAAATCTAAAATCCCGATTTCCATAATCGTAGTTAAGCACCCTTTAGAAAAATTTGATCAGCAAATCGGTAATCTGCTCAATCAGCAAATCTTCATCGGAAACTAGATAATCTGGTAACGCATCAAATCTGAGAAACACACGTTCGGAATCAGAATCACATTCTTCTTCTTCAGTCACAATGCCAGATATATAGCTATCTCCGATAGACCAGCGCAACTTGATCAACAAACATCGTCATCCAACGACGATTTGTCCAACGAGAAGAATGATTCATCTGCTTGAAGACTAAAAATAATGGCCACCAAAGGCTATCATCAGGTATATCTTGAATAACCTCAAATCTCCTTGGTAATTTTTGAACCTATCCGATACACCAGAGCTAGTCATTAATTCCTAAGATCATCACTGAACGTCTTGAACGTCCTAGTTCCTCGCTGTATTGATGACTGCTAATCCTGCTAACTACCCGTTCACCGGAGATCAGGACTCTAAACCTTAAGCATCAATCTGTATCATGATCTGAAAAATCAGAACTTCCTGTGATCACGGAATACCAAATGTATAGCCTCTTTTGTCATCAACTGGTACATAGCTTTGTCTGAAAGATCCGATCCCATAAATCATCTTCTTTAATCATGGTACCACGTACCCCATGGGGCAACTGAAACTACAGAGCATCCTTATCTCCTGGCGGTTAGTCCAGTCAATAATTCATATGCAAAGCAGAGTTAAAGATAGGCAGTCGTATGTGCACCCGCAAAATACGCACGAATCAGGTGTCAATCCATAACCACGACCTCAGAATCTGATAAACAACTCCTCCAAGTCTCAGTTATGAAACCACCCGCTTTCAAACTAGACATCAACTTGAAATACCTAATGAATCTCGATCCTCTGCATTTCCCGATAATCTGCAATCAGTAACCACACGGATACTGTTGCAGCAGTCACGAATTTCAAAAATGCCGCAATCTTCATATATTGTAAAATTTTTATTCCCCCTCATGATCAACGTTATGCACCGGTATCAATGACTCTCCTGTTATCTTCAAAATTTTGTGACCGTATCACCAAATCGGTACTCTGAAGCTCTAGTCGGTGTCCCCGAACATCCCGGTTCGGTCAACGAAAACTCAAAATATTTCTATCGCTAAATTTTTTCTGGACACTCATCCCATCAATACGATCAACCAAATTTTTCCATGCCTTTTTTAAGGCTCCATGTACAAGTTCAGGCGAACTTGTACACTCAACATCAACTTCGGGCGAACTTGGTCGGCGCCAACACCAAGTTCAGGCGAACTTGGTCAGCCAACACCAAGTTCGGGAGAAGTTAGCTTCCAAAACAAGCCTTTTTCACATTTTTTGATCCAGAATCCTTATTTCTTAGAATTTCGAGATGATTCCACCATAGATGTGGTCAAAAATGGTTTTCTAACAATCCCATCCATTCAATTTTACTTTTTATCCGTGGATTGTATGTTTATTTGATAATTTACGTCTAAAAACCCCTCCTAATGTCCATAAATGTCCAAATTCATGAGCGTAGGTGATAACCGTAGCTCTGATACCAATTGAAGGTCCGTGATCAGGCGGTTCTAGACGGAAGTTAGTGCGTAGACGTAACTGATTCAGTAGAATTTTATCAAGAAAGGAGTAGAAGTAGAGTGCAGCGGAAGTCATATCTTCATGCATACCGAAAGAGTATACATATTGTCAGGCTGTCGGAGTTCATGGAGAGAATCTGGCAGCACCTCCCCGTAGGTATTGCAAAAACTTAAACAACAAATGAACACACACCTTTATATAGACCAACAAGTTCGCCCGGAATGTGGATGGTCAAGTTCGGGCGAACTTGTTCCCATTTTCACTATATGCTCCGTATTTTTGTCTTGTGTTCGATCTAAACTATACAATATTCAACACATGCTCAATCTAGCCTATTCGACAAGTGACGAACACAAAATGTATCAACATTTCTTAAGTTTGTCACCATCCCTGATCTTCTTGAACCTAGCAAACACGGATCTTTTTGTTGATGCATATGTATGTGGCCTATGTCATCGTATTACATCGAGTCTATGTTTTGGAGCGAAACGTTAAGTTTATGTGTGATATAAGACAAGTTCGCCCGAACTTGTAGAGCACATGAACAAAGTTCGCCCGAACTTGGTCATGTCTCATTCCGGGCGAACTTGTACTACTATATATAGGAGTCTTTGGTTTCTCATTTGTAAGATTCAGAGATTTTGTCAACTGGACGGCGAAGCTCTGTCCAAGTGTTTCTAGGATCTGTAACGTTTACTAATCAATGAAACAGTGATTAAACATAACAAACTAGTATCCAATGTCGCCTATGCAAACGGATTCCACACGTTTACCTTAGGTTTGCTAAATTAGGACCAGAACAATCCGTACAAGGGACCCTCAATTGGTATCAGAGCAGGATTGGCCTAATTTGAAGACATTTGACATAGAACTTCACATCTTCTACTCATTTTTTTTCATTTTTAAACTTTTCTTGGACATTTCATGGACAAAATGGACTGATTTTCAAGTATAATACGTAAAATCCATAATAGTAAAACCCTTGAAAAGATCAGAGCTTAAAACAAACGAATTCATGTCGAAAATTTGAAAAAACCGTGTTTGGAAACACATGTTCGCTCGAACTTATCATCAAGTTCGCTCGAACTTGACTGAAAAATTCACATTTTCATCAAGTTCGCCCGAACTTGATTGATTTTTCACGGATTTCTATCAAGTCTGCTCGAACTTGCTAGATAATTCTTCAAATTTAATCAAGTTCGCCCGAACTTGATCAAATCTTGTTGAAAATCTAGCACAAGTCCGCCCGAACTTGATAAATCTCTTGAAATTTTTAGAAATTCGCTCGAACTAGTTCTCAGGGTGATATTTTCATAATTCTCATTAGTTCGCCCGAACTTGTTAAGCAGCTGATTTTCACAAGATGTGACAAGTTCGCCCGAATTGTCCAAGGTTTCCAAAAAAAAAAAAACAGTTTTCGAAAAAATTCAGAAAACGTCTCGGACATCATATATCGTTAGATTCATATCGACGAGATGAGTTTAAAGCTCTAATCTGGTAAAAACAGTTTTCGAAAAAATTTTAAACGTTTTTAGCGAACTGATACGTTAATATTGTCGATTAAGAAGTCAAAATTTTCTAGAATTGTCTGTTTGCTAATCATTTTCAAGTGTTTTTTTTTAACAACAGATAAATTTGGAAAACGAAATGGGGTCCGTGAAGCCGCTAAAGTTGATGAGTATGGACGGGTATGAAAGCTGGAAAGAAAAATTCGAGAACTGGAAACGAGCAAATTTCTTCTACCAGAATGTTCATGAGAAGAAGATGATCAGCTTGTTACAGCAATCGATAAATGAAGATATTTTGATTCTACTACCAGAATGTGATACAACACAGAAGTTATGGAATGCTCTACGTGCTAAATATATGGAGAGTGCTGAGATGATTAAGAGCAAGAAGGCTCTAATCATGAAAGAGTTTGACATCTTCACAATGCTGAAAGGCGAGTCGATGAAACAAATGATAGAACGCTTCTGTCATTTGAAAATTCAGATGAGAAGGCTTGGACTTGATGAGACAGAAGAAGAGTATATTGACAAATTGGTCGATGCTCTTCCAGAGGATGAATGGACAACGTACCTAATGGTACTGAAGGAAAGTCCGAGCTGGGAATTTTTCAAGCTTTCCACTTTTATCGACAAATTGGAGGGGCATGAGAAGGAATTACTAAAGAAGTCTAATCTTGTCAGCGATCAAGGAAATGATCAGTTAAAGAGAGAAGAGAGTATAGTGGCGAAGAATTGTGAAGAACAAAGTTCAAGATGTCTACAAATGAAGTTTCAAGTTCTGAATCTGTGTGCTCAAATTGTCAAAAATCCAGATCTATTAACGTTAAAATTTTGAAAGATTTGGAAAGTTTGACATTAGAAAATAAAAAATTAAAAGAAAATGAAAAGAATTTTGAAAATAAAATAAAAATTTTAGAAAATGAAAAATTTGTTTTTGAAAATATTAGTATTGAAAACAAAAAAGCAATAAATTCTCATCTTGAGAAAATAACTCAACTTGAAAATGAAGTTGAGATTGCTAAAAATAAAGTTATTGATTTAGAAAAGAAATTGAAAGGTTTTGTGACCTCGTCATTGATATATTTTTCCAAAACATATCAATAAGAATAAAATGGAAATTCCAATAAGTGATAAAGTCACAAATTATGACAATGTCATAATTGAGGATTGCGATGATGATACCGATGATGAAAGAGCTAAAAATAATAAAAATGAAATATTTTTAAAACTAACAGAAAAATTTCAAGAAACTGTTCTACAATCTACTGAGAAATGTGAATGCTCAACGCAAAAACTTTCTAAGCAGAATGAAGAACAAAAACCAAAGGAAAAACAAAGTTTTAAAAATTCTAAAAACTTTCAAAAGAAAAATAAAAGCTCATCGGTACGATCATCCAATTATTATAGAAATTCACAAAAAATAGTAAATCAAAACTCACAAAATTTGTAAATAAGTGGTGCAGGTCGGACCATAGTGCTTCAACGTTAATTCAAAGTTACAGACGAAGAAGGAAAGATGACTACCACACATCAAATTAATGTTATGATTTGAGTGTATGGTTTGTTAAAAAGGATCAGTATGAGAACAAAAAGTGTAATAAATGTGGAGTAACTGGACAAATTGCTAGAAAATGTTTTCAAATTAATCATAAAGCTGTTCATATCGATAAGAAAAATTTTGAAGATTTGGAAGTACCAACTCAGGTTTGGAAACAATGTACAAAAACTACAAACAAGGTGAAACCAATTATTACTAAGTTTTCAAAATTTGAAACTGGTGAATCCTCGAATAGTAATGAATAAAAAGTTTCTACATTGTATTTCAAGAAAGCTTTAACGAAAAATCAATCATAGTTGGTAAAAGAAAAAGAATTTAAACAATCAGTGAAAACTGAAAGTTTAGAGAATTTTCCAAAACTTGAGAAAGTTCAAAATAAATCTGATTGTGAAACGAAAGTCAAAATTAAAGTTGAAGAAATAATGCCAAAGGCTAAAAATGCTTGGGTGTCACTATTCAACTAATTGTTTGAATTTTTGTGAAGAAACTTCTGAGATGAACACAAATTACTAAGAATGGAGTTCTGGTGGGCACATATTGAAGATGGGCCGGGTTATCATGTTATATATAAAAGCCATTTTTACAAAACATGTTCCAACAATGTTTACTTTAAAATTTTAAAATTTTTTGGAGAAAATTTTTCGAAAACACATTCCGATAACATTTATTTGAAAATTTTACAAATTTTTGAAGAAAATTTGAAAAATTTCACAGAACCTTCACTGTTGAACAAGACAAAACTCCTGTTCAGTAAATTGTTATAAACACAAAAGTGTCAAGGTTTTTGTCATCATGAGGGGGAGTGTGCTTAAAAGAAAATTTGTGAAGCAGTAATGGATGACGAATTGAAGTGATTCTCATCGGTTGGTCAATGTTTTTCTATAAATAAAATTTCAAAAATATGTTTTTGAATATTAGAGGGAGAAATTTTTTTTTCAGAAAATCCAAAAACATATTAAATGCGAAAAGTACAAAAATATTGAAAAAGACAAAAAGAGTTTTGTGGATAAAAGGAAATGATAGTACATCAGTGGACTATCACAGTATGCTAAGGATTTGTAAAGTTTAAAAAGTGATAAACAAGTCTTACCGTGGATGTGTCGATAGGCTTTACACGTTCAGTAAATTTTTTCCGGGATATAAACTAAATTTTACAACTGCTTAAACTTGTGGATTAACATCTCTCGGATATATGGACTTAGTACTCTGAAATTTCGTTTGAGAGATTGCCTGATTATGAGATACGAGGTCTTTATAGATGTTGATATATAGTGTATTATACAAGTTCTTCTGATTTTGCGGAAGCAATAGCCTAGAACTTTTATAATGCTTTTGCTATAAATCCTAAAATTGCGTTCAATTGAAAATATCGAAAGATACTACAATTGCAGTACAAAAAGATTCCATTTTGGAACACTATCTTATAAGACGAGCCTTCATCTCTTTGTCGGTACGGTGGTACTAACCTGAGCTCTCAAGGTCTCGCACAACACAGATACAGATATCAGTTACGCTATACTCACCTGTAAGATGAAATCTAGGGAATCTTGATGCGGGAGTATATTCTGAGATGGGAACCATAGTTAAGTCAAGTTTCTTAATTCTACATAACGTATCTTGGAACAATTGAGAAATGTGTTAAAGTTTAACAGGACAAACATATCGATAATCTAGGTAAATTTATTTAAACATGAAGTCTCAAAAGGTCAATGGTACTAGTGGTATGTCTCAAAAACTGATATGATCTTTTAACACAAACGCAAAAAAAATGTTTGTAAATATGTCTGTACATACTTAGTGTTTGATATTCATTTATTAAAACAAAAGGATTATATTATCTTTTAGTTTCGACCATTAATGATGAAAAGCTGATTTTCAAAATCTAGAGTTGCTCAACAAAATTTAAAAACTTTTGACAATTGATATGAAAAGTTTAAAAATTCATTAAGCTGAAACTTACATTTGAATAAATATGTCAGTTTAGTGTCAAAACGTTTAATCAAGATCATTAAGTTGAATTTGATACATAATTCAGATATTCAAGGTCATTAATTTGGACTTGATTAACTAAGAGGGTTTAAAAACTGATAGAAGATTAAAAATTTGAAATGTTTGTGTTTTGAAATTTCAAAATTTGAATCTGAAATATTGCTTTGAATATTTGAGGAACTTTGAAACACGAAGTAGAATTTTAGGGGGAGCTGGATAAAAACGTTGATTGATGATACCAGAAAGCTCAAAGCAAGGGGAGCATGGTGATTAAAGTTTTATCAAGACAAGCTCGAGAAGAAAAGAGAAAAGGATTGTAGATGATATGAAGATCAAGGACGTTAAAGTTATTTAAGAAATAAAGATCAAGAATATATTAAAGACTCTGGAACTTAATTGAAGAATGATGACTACGGCAACATCCAAGGGGAGTCTGTTGATGCATATGTCTGTGCCTACGTCATCGTATTATGTCGAGTCTGTGTTCGGAGCGAAACGTTAAGTTTATGTGTGATATAAGACAAGTTCGCCCGAACTTGTAGAGCACATGAACAAGTTCGCCCGAACTTGGTCATGTCTCATTCAGGGCGAACTTGTACTACTATATGTAGGAGTCTTTGGTTTCTCATTTATAAGATTCAAAGATTTTGTCAAATGGACGGCGAAGCTCTGTCCAAGTGTTTCCAGGATCTGTAACGTTTACTAATCAATGAAACAGTGATTAAACAGTAACAGACTAGTATCCAATGTCGCTTATGCAAACGGATTCCGCACGTTTACCTTTGATTTGCCAAATTATGACCAGAACGATCCGTACCACGGACCCTCACTTTTCCCCAAAGATCTCTCTTCCTATGCATGTAAACATCCATAATGTCTACATCTCCTACATTTCAGCCAAATATCTTTCCCGGTAACACCCACTTGGATATTTGACAGAAAGAAAGTAGTACTTGGTTACTCTCCATATAACATCTTACCCTTATTCTTCCTAATCCTCTCTGATTCTTCATCTTCCTCCAAAGACTTAGCTTTCTCCTTAACCCTCAATGTTTTTTCTCTCTATTTTACAAAATAAATAAATTATTTTACTCTGTAATAAAAAATACAAGCATTACTCTAGCAACCAATTCAAGATAGTATATAGTGTCACTACTATAGAAATCAACTCTAGTTAGTGGGATTCCTTAATTCGAAGTGCATAATCGCTCTGTATCTATCTGGTTCATCATGTTATCCTTACCATAAGAGCATCTCGAATGGTGAGATTTTTAAACCATCAAAAACCAACATCTTAGTAGACACATCAGAATTTAAATCAACCTCCAACAAAAACAATTTCAAAATTCCATCTCAGCAACCACCTCATCACATATTTTTCCTTTTATTTAATTTGTACCCAATTTCTTTCTTTCATAATAAATTTTTTATATATTAAATTATATTAAATAAAATAAATTAAAATTTAGATAATAGAAAAACACATAAACTAACAAAAAAACCCAAACAATCTATAGAAAAACACACCTTAAAATTAAATTAAAAAAACATAACAATTAAACAAACACACCTAAAGTGAAAAATTAAAAACATTCAACATTTGCTTAAAAATAAAAATTAAAAACATATAGAAACCTAAATAATAATTATTCCATGCCATGGAGTTTTTTTTATCATCTTGCACAACTTCTCGTTCGTTGCTTGTGCTACCCGTCCATAATCGAGCGGTCTATTAATAGAATTTGAAAGTCTTCATTCTTAAGACACTGAGACATTTGACTCCTGATTACGCATTGTTTGCTCTCCTTTGTCCATGTATTGATGCATCCATAACTTAACGTCGTCCAATAGTGCTAGCTCTTTTGCCAATTGGATGAGGCAATTCTTCGAACTCGATCCGAGTTCATTTTCCTCCAGATTGATATTGAAATTCAGAATCGGGGTGGCAGTATCATTGTCATCAAGGTTGATTACATCAGAATTATATATGGAATAGTTGCTCGATTACGATGACTTCATCCTCTTTGAAATTATTGTCACCAGTTCGTGCCGTTTTTGATCGTTTTTCAGAATATGAAAAACATGTTCATACTTGAATTGATGTTTAGTTTCTTTTGTGTACTCTTTTTTGCATAGGTTGATGACTAAGTCATCAGAGCACGTGCTGTGGCTGCGAAGGTTGCGGTTCCAAATTTCATTAAACTTGCTTGTTGGAGTTGCTCTCATGTGCCAATGGGACTTCAAGTTACCGACGGATCGATTATAAATATTTCCAGTTTCTGTTGGAAATATTAATAGAGAACATACAAGTTGGTATGTTTCCTCCATCCCACATTGGTGGGGGTAGTGAAAGTTGAGTGGCTTATAAGGGATTACCCCTTCTGGGCCATCAAAGTGTTAAATGGGTTAAGAAGTGGGTAAAGCCCACACGCGCGCCGAGCCGAGCCGCGAGCCCGCGCATGGGCGCACTTTCCACTTCCACGTACGCATCGTCGCTAGGAGCTTTTATTTTTAGCTAGGGTCCGGTTCAGGTGCTTTTAGAGCTGTGGATCGAGATCGAATGCGATAAGGCTGGGATAGAGATGAATTTGAAACTGTGGGGGTTATCTCCACGAATTCGTGTGGGATATATCCAGGAATTCGAATTCGAATTCGAATCTGGTTGATAATGGTTATCCCATTCCCCGTTTTTCTCATTCTTTGTTGTGATATGAACCTATAAATAAAGGCTTCCTGCTACCCATTCCATACTCATAATTTTCGCAGCCTCCACTGTGTTCCTGCTTCTTCTACAGCTTATGTGTTTTCTGGTTTCCATTGCTGTTGGAATACCAGATCAGTTCTGCATTAAATTCTGGGAGTTTACGCTGCAGCTCACAGCAATATGAGCGTGTAAAATCCTTTAAGGACATGAATCATCCGTGCAGTTCAAAGATCTCGTTTCTTAATCGCCAGGTTGGTTTTAATTTGTTTGTTCTTTAATTCGTCCGATAACGGGACAGTCTCCTTCTACCTTTCTTTAATCAGTTTGCTCACGTTGGAACAAACTGGTCTGGCCAATAACTTGGTAATTAAAAATTATTATTAGTTTTCTGTTTGATTAAATTATTTTCAACAGTTTCATTGCAGAAGTACTCATGGACCTCACCCCAGTACTTGTCCGTTTTTGGGTTCTTGCCTATAATCGGCTTGGTTGTGCTCTGAATGTAAGCTCATGTTAAAGCTTCTTTTTCTTTAGTGGACCATTGATAAACTTGCATTTAGACTTCTAAGAGCCCCCGTCAACTTGTAAACCTTTTTTTTCTTTCGGCTTGATGACAAAACAGCAACCAGAGATGTAGTTGATGTACCAGACGATTGGGTGTCATGAGGGTTTTATGCGACACCCGGTTGGAAATAGGCACTATACTCGGATTGAAGTATGGCTAACTGGTGGGATAACTGTAGTTCTTGCCATGGAATGGTACGACATTGGGTTATTGAGGATGCCGACAGTTCGGGAGGTGGGGTGTACAACATTAGGTTGTGTCGGATAGTAGGTCGAAACAAATTCGTTTGGAATCAAGATGGTAGTTGATGTGGGCCAGGGTTGTGTCGGATGGTATCTTAGGAAGGTTTTATTTGGGTTCTGATTTGAGCCGATACCCAACAAATCTTGGAAAGACATTTCATCATCCATGGTGATAAATTTTGAGTGAGTGAAAGTAAAATTTGAGATTGTGAATTAAATGAATTGATGAGAGTAAGATGGGGTTATTATGAATTTGGTGAATGTTTGAATTTTTAAAGTGAAGGTTGGTGGATAGTTTTAAATATTAAAAAATTATTCTTTTTTAATTAGTGCCGTTAGTTTGATTCTTAATGGTGTAAACTTCTAACGGGGCCTACATGCCACGTCAACCCGTTAGAGATCGAGCTCCAATGGAGTGTGCGGTCCGTTATTGTTTCGAATCTCCGGAACCCGTTAGAGATGCTCTAAGTTAAAATTAAACAAGATTCAAAAACCAGTGCAGGGTGCCAGGACTCGAACCCAGGTCTTGTGGGAACTAAGCTTGCGCGTTAGCGCTGGGTACCCCCCCCCCCCTTTGTGTTATAGTCTCTACCTTCCTATTTATTAACATGCAAACACAAAGTAGAAAATAAAATAAAGAACCTCGTATAGGCCGCATGTTGCAGTG